>VXBW01008501.1:3861-14094 GCA_013400375.1 Thinocorus orbignyianus
AGCGCCGAGGCGGCTGGGGATGCTGCCTGCTGGGCCCGCCCCCGCCGTGACGGGGCCGTGGCTCACCGCGGCTCGGTGCCGGCTCCCGGCCGGTGACTCCTGCATTCCTCGACACGGGGAGCCGGGCTCTTACGGGAAGGGTGGGAAAGATGCTCCAGCTGGGCTGGATGGTGGTCACAGCCCCCTCGGCACGCTGGCTTTGAAACCCTCCAGCCTGAGCCTGGCCTTGGCCAAGGCAGTGACCGGGAGTGACCGTGTGGCCACCGGGAATGGGGATGGAGGAGTGGGCAGCTGAGCTCGGTGCCAGGCACCACAGATGCTTCCTAGGCTGGTCCCAGGGGGCTCGGGTGCCCACGAGGGCTCGCTCAGGGTCACTCGGGAGTGTGGTGACAGATGCCCCGAAAGGGACAGGGCAGCCCCTCAGTGCCTGGCTCCATCACAGCGTGGGGACAGGCAGCAGCTGGAGAGGAGACGGGGAAGAGGTGACGAGAGGCCATGGCACTGCATCCTCCCGCTTTACCCAGCCCGGAGGAGGCTCCAGGCTCATGGCAGAGGCCTCCTGAGCCGTCCCCTGCCCTGGGCAGTCGCGCCTTTGCCGGCTCTCCTTATTTTTCAGCTGCTCTGACAATTAATCAGAGCCACTCCTACGGGATCCCGGCCCTCTGAAGCTGCCAGTCCCCATCCCAATGGATTTGAAATGTTTGCATCATGCTCCGGTCTCTTTGCTTTGCCCCTGAAGAAGGTTGCTGCCGCAGGGCCCGGAGGTGACACCTGGGTGAGAAGGTGGCACTGCCAGGGCTGATGTGGCCAGGGCTGGGGCTGTGTGCGTGGAGGAGAGCCTGCCTGGCTGCTGGGGACCCTGCCTGGGCTGGGAACACCCGCCCTGCCCTGAGGTGCTTCGGGGGTGACACCGAGCTGTGCCAAGGGCCTGGGGACACTCCAGGCCCCTCTGAGGACACAGGCCAGCTCCGACATCTCTCACCCAGCAGATACAGGGAGAGGGGCAAGGGGTGATCCCGGTCCCAGGAGCGGGGCGGGTGGGACGATGGGGCTTTGGGTTGCTCCAGCCTCAAGGGCAGCTCCCGGCCCACAAATCCCAAGACAAAAAAGGATGAAAGACACCATCTGCTCCAGAACCAGCTCTGTTCATAGAAAACTCAGTCTAAGAAAACAGAAAGCCCTAAGTGGCTGGGAAAGCAGAGCTCTGTCCCTCGCGTGGCTGAGCCTGGCCAGGGGCTGTGCCAGCCCGGTTGAGGTCCCTCCGCTCCACCTGGGCACAGTACTTCTCGGGGATGCCGGAGGCTCTGCAGGGAAAAGAAACCATCAGGCACCCCCTGCTGCGCCGAGCTCCGGGACTGCGGCCCCAGAGCGGGTTTGATGAGGATGCAAAGGGTCCCGCGAGGTGGCCCAGGGGCCAGGAGAAGGCTGGAAGGACTTGAGGGACACGCAGGGGAGGAAGCAGCCAGCGGCAGCTCGGCACCTGAGCTCCTGCATCTTCTGCTGCTTGAACTGGGCGATGCGCTGGCTGCGCTGGCGAGCCTCCTCCTCCAGCCGCTGGCACTCCTCGAAGGCGGCCACCCTCTCCTGTGCCAGCTGCTGCCGCCGCTCCTGCATCTGGCGACGGACGTCTCTGGCGTGGGCGAGCCGCAGACCGGCCTTCCGCGCCGCCTCCGCCTTCTCCTTCTCGATCTGCTCCCGCTGGAGCCTGCCGAAAGGCCGGGACAGGTCAACGGCCCCACTCCAGCCCCAACCCACCCGCGTGGCCTCGGACAGCGCCAGGGCCACCAGTGGTGCCAACTTAGAATGATTTAGGCTGGAAGGGACCTTGAAGATCATCACATTCCTCCTCCCCCCAGCCCAGGTTGCTCCAAGCTCCCTCCAGCCTGGCCTTGAACCCCTCCAGGGATGGGGCAGCCACAGCTTCTCGGGGCAGCCTGGGCCAGGCTCTCACCACCCTCACACCAAAGTTCTTCCTAAGATCTAAATCTCCCCTCTTTCAGTGTCAAACCCTTCTCCCTTGTCCTAGGGCTCCCCTCCCTCATCAAGAGTCCCCCCCAGCTTTCCTTGAGACCCTTTAGGGTCTGGAAGGGGCTCTAAGGTCTCCCTGGAGCCTTTTCTTCTTGAGGCTGAACCCCCCAAACTCTCTCAGCCTGTCCCACAGCAGAGGGACTCCAGCCCTTGGAGCATTTCCATGGCCCTAACTTGTCACTGGGAGTCCCCACAGCAGCCCCGCTGCCATCCTGTCACCCTCCTACTGGTCCCGTTTGGCAGGGCATCCCTCTGTTGAGCTCCCAGCACCGTTCCCTTCACCTGAGGATCCTCTCGAACTCCTGCCGGTCCTGCTGCACCTGCACGGCCATGCTGTGCTCCCGCTGGGCCACCTGCTCCAGGCGGCTCCGCTTCACCATCTCGTTCATCTCGGCCTTCCTCCGCGCCGCCTCCTGCTCCTTGCGCCTCCACTCCCGCTCGGCAGCCTCCTGGTTGCGCCTGGCCCTCAGCGCGTTCTGCCNTTGATGCCCCATCCCTGGAAGTGTTTAAGGCCAGGCTGGATGGGGCTTGGAGCAACCTGCTCTAGGGAGAGGTGTCCCTGCCCAGGGCAGGGGGGTTGGAACTGGATGATCTTGAAGGTCCCTTCCAACTCTGACCATTCTGGGATTCCATGATTCTGTGACAGTGGTGATGCTGGAGGGGTCACGGGGTCTTCCCGCAGCGGGGAGGTGGGGGAGAGCCTGATGGTGGTTTTGCCCCTCTCCCAGCCCCAGGACGTCGCCTGGTCCCAGAGGGAGACGCTCCACATCCAGGGGAGCTTCCACAATGCCGGTGACGGGGATGGCGGCGCGTGACCCCGCAGCCCATCGGCCGCTCACCTGCTCTGCCTGGCTGTCCTGGGCCTTCTCCTGCATGGCCCTCAGCCGCGCCACTTCCTTCTCCTTCTCCCAACGGATCTTTTTTTGCTCGGCTTCAAACTCGGCCTCCCGTTCCTGCGTGGGATGGAGCACCGTGGTGGATCCCGTGGCACTGCCGCTGCCTCTGGGCCCCGCGCCGGCGCCACGCACCGTCCTCTTACCATCTTCTGCCTCTGGTACTCCAGCACCCGCTCGTCCGCCCACCTTTCCTGCTTCCGCTGCTCCTCCTTCACCCTCTGGTTCTCCTCGTTGATGCGTTTAATCTCCGCCTGGATTTTCTTCTTTTGCTCCTGTCTCCGCTCCATCTCCTGAGAAGGGCGCAGAGGGTCGGGGTGACCGGGCGAGCGCTGCAGCGGGGGGTGCTCCCCCTGGCCCTTCCCGTCTGCCTCCCCGAGGGAAGGGCACCGTGCTCAGGGCAAGGGAGGGCTCAGGGTCACTTTCTGAGGCTGCCTCAACTTCCCCGAGAGACCAGAGCTTTAATTCTGCCGGCCGTTGTCTCCACACATGGAGTCTGACTTACCCATCCCTGGGTTACCCTTCCAACGGGATGAAAATCTAAGCCCAGCCCCCACCCCTGGCTCCCCAGCGGGTCACTGGCTGCACCTTCAGGTCCTCCATCTTCAGCTTCTCCAGGTAGGCCAGCATCTCCTGCACCTCCTGGTCCCGCTGCTCGGCTCTCATCACCCGCTCCTGTGCGTTCTGCTCCATCTGCTTCACGATCTCCTGCCTCCCTCTGGAAAGAAGAGAGTGGAAGTGTTCCCTCCGGCTCTGTCCCACTCAGAGGAGCAGGAATTCCAGCACAGACAGCGGGTGCAGCCCAGTTTGGCCGTGGTGCCCGCTGTGGTGTGAAGCTGGGGGTATCACAGCTCCAGCACAAGATCTTGGAAGAGGAATGGATCCATCTGCAGGGACGAGGGATCCCTTTTGCAGACCTGATGAGCTCCTGCCTCTTCCTGCGCACCAGATCCTCCTGCATCTCTTCGGCCTTTTTCCTCTCCACCTCCATCATCGTATCCAGCCGCTTCTCTTCTTCCTCCAGCTCCTTTGCGATGAGCTGCTTCTCCAGGATCTGAGTGTCACGGATCATGTGGCACTTGGCACCGAGGATCAGCTGCGGGGACAACAGGGCTCCCAGGTCTCTGAGCCAGACCGGGCAGCGGCAGCAGGGACAGACAGACAGACAGATGGGGAAAAGGAAGGACAGACAGACCCTGGGTAGCAGCAAGTGGAGCAGGGTTTAGGTCTAGAGCGGCTCGGCAGAGCTCACGGGAGCTCGCAGCAGCCTGTCCGAGCGGGCAGCTTGGTCCCGTGGTGCCAGGGGATAGAATCATAGAATGGAATCACAGAATGGTCAGAGTTGGAAGGGACCTTCAAGATCATCCAGTTCCAACCCCCGTGCCCTGGGCACGGACACCTCTCCCTAGAGCAGGTGGCTCCAAGCCCCATCCAGCCTGGCCTTCAACACTTCCAGGGATGGGGCAGCAACAACTTCCCTGGGCAACCTGTTCCAGTGCCTCACCACCCTCACACCAAAGAACTTCTTCCTAAGATCTCATCTCAATCTCCCCTCTTCCACTTTCAAACCATTCCCCCTCGTCCTGTCACTAGACTTCCTGACCAAGAGTCCCTCCCCAGCTCTGCTGGAGCTCCCTTCAGATCCTGGAAGGCTGCTCCAAGGCCTTCTCTTCTCCAAGTTGAACATTCCCAGTGCCAGGAGCTGCCGTCCCCACCTCGCTGAACTGCTTGATCTCATCCTCCTGCTCCATGCGCAGCCTGTTCGCCCGCTGCAGCAGGTTCTGGGCCCGCTCCTGGGCCTCCTCCTCCAGGTCACTCCGCTTCCCCAGCTGCTCCTGCAGGATGGCCTTCTCCTTGGCCACTCTCTTGCGCTCACTCATGGCATCCTGTGGGGACAGGCAGGGCTGCCTGGAGCCGTACACCCTCCCCGGGGTGGCTCACGGGGCACCACAGGCTGCCCCAGGCCTGGGCACCTCCTTCTCACACCCCCTTCTCACAGCCCTCTCCCTTAGCAGGGTGGTAGAAACTCAGCAAGGAGACTTCCTCACAGCTCCAGGATCACTGGAGGGGGGAGACGCAACCAGGACCGGATTCCTTCCCCTCCCATGGACCAGAGAAACCCAGGGATCTTGCTGGGAATCTGGGCTGGAGATGAGAGGAGGTACAGGGCGGAGCTGCCATCCCTGCCCCGGCAGTGATGGGCACACCAAAACATAGGTGGAAGAGGGAGGAAGGTGATGGCCCTTGGAGCTCGGGGGGCAGCCCCAGCTGGTGTGTGCCTGACCCACAGGGTTGGCTCTACCTGAATCCATCCACCTCCACCCAGGGCTGGGAATGGGCAGAGAGCAGGGATGGGAAGGGAAGGGAGATGCCTACGAGAGCGGCTTCCTTCTCCGCTTTGAGGGCTGCCCGCGCTGCCTCCCGCTCCTCCTTGGTCAGGACTCGGGCTGCTGCCTTGATGCGCTGGAAATCCTCCTGCCCCATGATGAGGGATGCGGGCGGGTTCCTCACGGGGACTCTGGGCACAGAGAGCATGGTCAGTGCCACCCAGTCCCCCACCGGTCCCTGCCAGGCTGCCACCCCCCATGACATGGCGGGGGGTGGGGGATCTGCCCACACCGGGAGCCAGCGGGCACCCCAGTGCTACGCAGGAAGTGTGGGAGTTTGGGGGGTCCCCGACCCAGGGGAGGAAGAAGGAGAAAGTTCAGTGGGATCCTCACTGGGGGGGGATGGGATGCTCAGCCAGGGGCCGCCCAGAAAAACCCCAAACCGTTCAGCAGGGGCTCACTCAGCCCCAGTTAAAAAAGCGCTGAAAGTATTTCAGTCCAGCGTGACTTTCCCAGCCCTTGTTTGGGAAAATGTTGACCACTGCCCTGACCCCTTTTCCAGCGGGATACGCTGCTCATCCCTCCCTCCCCCAGACTGACTCTCTCCCGTGGCTGCTCCTTCATGCCCGGCCAAACCCCTCTGCTCCGTGTGGGCAGATTTGGGGGAGCAGGAGCTGCCTTTTTGCTCTGTTTAATGACACCGAGCCCGCTCCGGCTCCAGACCCGCACAGCACAGCATGGCTTTGGCTCGGCTGCCCGGGAATCCACCGGCAGGAGAAAAGGGAATGCCGCGATGCCCAGACTCGGAGCACCCTCCGCTCTCCCAGCGCTGGCAGGTTCTCTCCAGCCACCACTCCGGCCCTGCCGGCCACGGCCGAGCCACCGACTCTGCCCATGACTCATCCTGTGGTTTAGAGGAAATCACCGAAGCTCTGGGTGCCCCCGTTTCCCCAACTTGTAAAAATGTGGATAATAATACGGGGCTGTTTTCCAGGGGAGTTGTAAGGAGTTAATTACTCTGCGTATTACTCAGATACCATGGTGACGCGTGCGGTGTGGGAGCGTGCCTTAACCAAATGCATGGAGCACTTTGAAGATGCTGGGGACTAAGAATTTACTCATTATTATTGTGTGTCACCTTTCATCCACCCTGGTGAATATGAACAGATACCTGCATAATGATGGCTGGAGAGCTGCATCACAGCATCGCATTCCAGGACGCTTGAAAGAATGGGCAATGGTCACAACGGCACTAATAAATGTAATAGTACAGTGGCCACTGCTTCGGTTCCCCCGGTGTTTGGCTACGGGATGTCTAGGGCTTGATTTTCAGGAATTAAACCAGCACAAACAGTNCTCTTTTTCCATCGGCTTCAGCTGGAGCCGCAGCCGTGAGACACGGCTTCAGACCAGCCTCAGCTTTGGCAGCTGGGTCAAATCAGAACGTGGCCGTAGAAACCAGCCCCAAAAGCCTAAACCAGCCCTGAAAATCCCAAGCCGGTGTCTCCGTGCCTTTTCACTCCCCCAAACCCCAAACCCCAAGCCCAACTGCCCGTGGGGCGGGTGTCAGGTTTTACAGGGTGTTGGGGCATTGCAGGGAGCTTCAAAACAGGAAGCGAAGATGAAGCTCGTGCCGGACAACTACAAGGAAAATTTAGGGAGGTCAAAATGAGGCTAAATTGGAGCTGGCCGGGATAATGGCCCTATTCTTGTCTCTGTGCTGCAGGCTTTTAACGAGTGTAGTAATTAGGGCCGGGGTTCTGACAGTTCAGCATTGCTTATAAAACATCCCTGTCGAGAAACACACGGCTCCCGGTGCTCAGGGGCTGCCGGCGACGCTCCGCTGCCTTTCCCACACGGGAAAGGGGAGGGAGGCAGCGCTTGCTGTGTGACGGGGGGCTGCTGGGCCCGGGAGGAGCAGCTTTTCTGGCTGCTGGACGTTTGTGCTGCTTTTCACTGCTTCTCCTGATGATTCAGTGTCTCTGTAAAACGCCCAGTGCTCAGCCCCCGCTGGCTCCTCGGCTGCCTGAGCCTGGTGTGTTGGAGCCCATCCCTCCTCTCCCGAGATGTCCCGAGATATAAACATCCCGAGAAGCTCCGAGCAGCGGGACGGTGCTGACACGGACACACAGAGAGTCCCCAAAAGCCCCTCGGAGCTGCCACCCGGGCACAGACTTACACCAGGTCACGGATTAAGTCCTTGGTGATGAGGCGGATGGTTTCCGGCTTGTGCTCGGCAGCGGGGGACGGCTTCGGGGCAGTCTGCACATCCCGAAGGATCACGATGGGGCTGCTGGAGCGCGACTGCTGCAGGCTCTGCAAGGAAGGACAGCGTTTGGCTTCTCCTACGGCTTCCCCCTGCCCAGCTCTGCCCCTGTCAGCTTGGGACACCTTCTGACAAACACCCTCTTGCACCACCCAGCCCAGGGAAGTGGGTGTTTTTGCCTCAGCAGCCCCGTGGGGATGTGGGGAGAACCAACAACACCCCGACAGCACTGGTTTTCCTGTAAAAATCTGAGCCTCAGTCTCCCGCCCAGATCTGAAGTAAAGGATGAGCTGATGCTCAGGAACCACCTGGGCCCCCTCGAGCTGGCGGCCGCCCTGCCCCACTCAGCCAGGCAAACCAACTCAAACTGGGGGCTGGTGGGGGTGTCTTGGGGAGGGGGGAGCAGGGACAGCTCGAGGTCTGGCCTTGTAGGGCAATCAACCAGCAGGCGGCACTGGGCAGAAACCAGTTCTCCCAGTACAGCCCAGACTGGTGCCGGTGCCTTTGCTCGAGCCGAGACTGCCACCTAGTGAAGGTCCCCTGGCTGGGGGTGACGCGGGGACTCCACTCCTCACCCCTGGGCAGGGTGGGCACTGGGAGCCCCCGAGGGGTGCTGGGGAGCAGCCCCCCCCCAGCACCCATGGGCCCACCCCATGGGACCCCCCTCTCGGGCCGCAGGGTCTCCAGCAGCAGGAGCAGGAATCCTGGCCACCCTGGGGGAAGCCACAGACAATCCCATGGGAAGGAGTGTTTTGGGAGCAGGCACCAGTCTGCGGAGTGAACCTCTGGTCCCCGGACAGGAGACCCCCGAGGTCAGGCCACCCTGAGGGGGTTTGGCTTCCCTGAGCCCGGAGCTCGATGCCGGAGCCCAGCCACGGTGCAGGTATCCCAGCGGAATCCTCACCCGGGCAAAGGAAGCGCGGGGGCCAACCTAAGGTACCCACAGGTGTGTGCTTTCCCTCTGGCTTCTGTTTGCTAATCCAGCTTCAAAATCCAAAGCGGCTGCCGGAACAAATCCCAGGCACCGAGCAGTTCCCCGAGAACCTGCTGGCAGCAACATTTCCATCCCGCAGGCCTGCAATATCTCCACTTTATGGGTCTGATGAGCCCAAACTGCGGGCTCTGCCACAGCCCAGCACGGCAGGTACCGGAGCAGGTTCCCAGCCACCACGGGCCCCAAAGCACGAGCTGTTGAACTAAAGGGTTTGGCACCGAAACACCCGTGTGCAAACAAAGATAATACTGTTATTCACCACAGCCAGCTCTCGGGTTGTCCCCAAAGCCAGGACAACTCCTAGGACTAGACCTGGATTAATCTCAGGGAGGGTAATTAACACCTAAATGACTGTTACGACATTTTTATCTAACTGCCTGGAAGGCCTCCCAGATAACAGCTCATAAACCTGCCCGGGGCTGCTGGGCTGGGAAGGTGGCCCAGGCACACGGACCTGCTCTCTCCCGGGCCCGGCCGCCAGCTGGGAGCGGAGGTAATCTTCATTACACGCTTCCTACCCTCCTCCTCGGAAAAAAACAAGGGGTTTTGGCAAAGTCTCTTTGGGCAGATTTGTTTCAGGCGATAAGACCCAGGAGAGGAAATTCCAGCTGCAAACGTGGACTCAGACACCCCCCCCACAGAGGGACAAGTGCCTTGGGGGCAGCCTGGTGTGTGTCCCCTGGCCACGGCCCCGGCAGAGAGATCCCCAACCTTTCATCACGTGTTTTATCAGCCCAAGAGATGGCAAATGCAAGACGGGACAAACTCCACTGGTTCCCAGCCTTTGTACCTCTGTCTGCGAGAACGACGGCACGAAGGGTGGGGAGATCCAACGGCCGCAGCCATAAACCCAGCCCGGCACTGGGGAGAGTCCACAGAGGCGGCGGCAGGGAAGCAGCACACCCAAAACATCACCTTTCTGGCCACCCCGCCTGGAAAACCTCACTATCCAGAGGCTGCTGCTCTCCTCGGGCTCTCCTGCAGCAGCCAGGGATGAGTGTGGAGGAAACGAGCCTTTTCCTTGTGAGCCCGGGGAGGAAAGAGCCGCCGCTGGCTGTTTATCTGCGCTCTCAATGGCCAGGGCATCCGGCCAGGAGGTCAGAGACCCGCTGCAGCTCGGCCTGGTCTCCAAGGGGACCGATTTCGTAGCTCCCTGATGAAAGTCTAAACATGTTGGCAACGAGCTGCTCTGGAAGCTTCCAGCCCCTGCTCCAAGGATTCTCTCTCTGTCCCACACAAATTAACCACCATCTAACGTACAGGCCCCGTAATGCTGGCTCCTCTCCTTCAGCAGCGTGTCTCAACTCCCGAGCCTCCTTTGCCTCACTAATTAATTAATTACCCTGCGAACAGTGGAAGTGCATGGTGTGGAGGAGGACAGAGGCGCCTCCTGGGAGCCAAGGGTGGATTTTGTGCCTTCCCGAACGTCGGGCTCCCGCAGCCAGGCGAGGAATTGGGGAGCAGGGAGGCAGCAGGGCCCAGGGAGGGCTGGTGAGGAAGGGCTGGGAAGGGGGTCCCGGGCCAGGGAAGGCTGGAGAGGGTGTCCTGGGCTTGGAGGAGGGGGTCCCAGGCCCAGGGAGGAATTGGGGAGGGGTCCTGGGCTCAGGGAGGGTTGGTGAGAGAGGGCTCATGAGGGGGTCCCAGGCCCGGGGAGGGATGGGGAGGGTGTCCTGTGTCAGGGGAGGGTTGGGGAAGGAGTCCCAGGGAGGGCTGGGGATGGTGCCC
>VXBW01008502.1:0-17042 GCA_013400375.1 Thinocorus orbignyianus
TTTATTTTATTTTATTATTTATTCTCTATGTCTATTAAGTTTTGCTTGGGGCTGGTGGTCCTATTTCTCTTTTCTTTCTGGTTTTCTGTAATAGTATATGATGTATAAAAGTTGCATTTTATGATCTGATTTTTTTTTCTCAAAATTATTTTTAGAATGGAGCCCTTTTTGCACTGTATGGCTTCTTTGTAAACAGGAAGTTACACAGTTTTCATAACAGGACACTAGTTATGAAGTAACTTTATTATTATTAACTTTAAAAATATGACACTTTGTTCAGTGGTCCCACCAACCAGCTCTACAGTCCCCTCAGGCTCTCTTTTGTGCTGAAGACTGATATAATTATATATAAATTTTCTTGTCTTCCTGGCTGGAAGAAATCCTTCAAACATTATTCAGCCACCACATGCTCCACCAGTGGTAAGACTGATAGACTGGGAAGTTAAGTTGTGTGTTCCCGGTTATGTAGGTGGTTTTAAGTCCAATTACAAGGTCTCAGTGCTGGCACTGTTAGTAGCGGCACTGCCAACTACCGTAGGAAGAGAATCCTGCTGCCCTGAGACTACTGGAGAAACTTGAGTACCCTTGACACTTACTGTCCCCCAAATCAGTTTGTAAATTGAGACAGCATGAGGCTTCCATTATAATGTAATAAATATACCGTAATCTCAAATTAATTATATGTGCATTCAATACGCATAGGTTGGTTTGGAGGAAAAAGTATTAGTCTTATTACTAGTATTCTGTATTTTCGATGTCTTTTCCAAGTTCTCTAAATCAAAAAAGAAAAGAAAAAAAAAAACCCACAAACCAAAAACCAACCCAACAATGTCCCAAACTGATCTCTTTGCAGACACAGGTGAAAATAAATATCTTACGTCTGAGTTTGTGGTATTCAAGCCTGTTACTCAGATTTCTTCTTTAACCCATGCAGTGGGTGGAAAGCACTTACTTTCCAAGGTGTCATCTACAGAAGACTAGCAGTTTGAGGCAGAAGTCTCCCATGTCACAGAAGTATCACAATTTTTTGTATAACAGGTAGGTGGTGCTTGGCTCTGTTCAGTCCCTAGCTCCCACTTCTGATCCTGTGAACATCCATTTCATCCTTTTCTTTTTACTGAAACATTAATAATCAGTGAGTTATGTGGAAATAGGTTTTCTAGTGACTGTAATCCTCCTGGTAAGCAGAATCAACTTGTTCCCCTTCAAATGCAGCAAATGCTGTGAGCTGAATGGCAAGCATCTCTCACTGACCAGCTAAATTACATCCCATAAAACAAGTCACTTGCAAATGAAACTAAGAATTACTTCTGGTCAGTACAAGCAGATAATTTCGCTCACACATACATATACACAGTCTTCTGTCGTGAATAATTGTGTTGCTATTCTAAGTAGCATGGCAAATTCAAACCCAGGGAGTAGTAACAGTAGGGACATAAATTACGAAAATTTCCATTTCTGGAGTATAGTACTAGAAGCTTTATATGAAGATATAATCAATTGTGCATGAAAATATGCCCACTACATTGCATTTTATTCTATTCCTGTTAGAGTTGCATTTAAACCTTCAGGCGTGAGAGTTAATATTTTTTTGAAAATGTTCTAGAATTAACTGTTGCATTTCAGGGTAATCTTGTCATCCATTCAGTCTGCCCTTTGGGGGACCAGATATGCATTAGGCTGATCAGTCAAAACCTCTCTGGTAAAACTGTATTATGGAAAAGCAAATCAATCAAAAAAATCTGTATCTCCTGTCTGCTTTGCACTGTTTTCCTTTTATTCTCATACCTCTATTTAAATTAATAGCCTTAGAGAAGATAAATCAGTGATAAACTAATACATTGTATTTCCTTTTCTCTTCCTAATATTGTTGAATACCTTCTCTTTTTTTCCTACCTATGAGATACAACAAGATTCTTTTGTGAAATCAAACACTACTTTGATATAATCCCAACTTTGTCCCTGAAGAATATTGTCACTAATACACTGCATTTAATATGTAAAAAGATCATAATCTTCATAGCTACTTTTCAGAATAACTATTTAAGAACTCCTTATGAACATCTATCAAATCCATCGATATTCCTTGGGAACAAATAATTCATGTGTTGCATCACAATCACTAGAGATCTTTGAGAGGAGTCCCATACTTATTCAAGTACTGTGCATATTGAATTAAAAGTTACCTGAAACTCATTATCTCACCTTTCAGAAGCTTTTGCAAAACACTTTTTTGATATGCCTAAAAATTTAGG
Organism: Thinocorus orbignyianus; assembly: GCA_013400375.1. Lineage (NCBI taxonomy): Eukaryota > Metazoa > Chordata > Aves > Ciconiiformes > Thinocoridae > Thinocorus > Thinocorus orbignyianus. The sequence goes on from VXBW01008502.1 coordinate 2,256, forward strand.
GATCATCTGCCTCAAAACTGCTGTCAGCCCTGAATGACAGATTATTATTGGGCAGTATCTCAGTTAAAGGACATTAAATGCTAAGATATTTGTATAAATTTTGTTGTTAATCTACATTTTGATAAAAAAATATAAGGCTTGCTAAAGAAATCCAGGTAGCTACCAAAGACAGAGAAGAGAGTTTGACGTATTAAAGCATTTTTTATTTGGCAGTTAAATTGAGGATACTCCTAATACAGCAGAGATACAGGTACTTAACACTAAAAGAGGAGGAGCCCTGATTCCACTTAAGGAGAAAATAGACTGGGTTTCAGGATAAAAGATTAAATAGATCTAGGCACTGTAGAAGACATTCAAGATGAATCTGGCAATAAACCCAAACATGCTTCCCTAAGACAGAAGAGGAGGTATGTGAACCCCTGTCTAATGCCTTGTTAACAAGGAATCCAAAATTACCTTTTCCAAAGAAGAAGATTAAGGTTTGTGAGTGAAACATGTATGTCAGGCCAAGCATATAGATAATCATAGAATCATAGAATGGTTAGAGTTGGAAGGGACCTTAAAGATCACCAAGTTCCAACCCCCCTGCCAAGGGCAGGGACACCTCTCCCTAGAGCAGGTTGCTCAAAGCCCCATCCAGCCTGGCCTTAAACACTTCCAGGGATGGGGCATCAACAACTTCTTGAGGCAAACTGTTCCAGTGCCTCACCACTCTCACAGTAAAGAACTTCTTCCTAATAATCAAATCATCTGAGTTGCAAGTAAACCAAGGAACTGAAATACAAGGTCTTCAGTGTTAGAATTGTTGCCCTTGTGGTAAAAGCAGTAGAACAAAACAGTAACTACTTACATTCCTGTGACAGCAAAGTCTATGTATTTCACAGTCTGAAGTGATGGATAAAGAAATCTTGGTATTTTGATCAACTATATCTAAGGATAAAAATTAGTCTTTATCTCCCCAAAAGAATAAATTGTCCAGAAAGAATAAATTGTTAAGCTTTGTCTTCCCTTGTAAAATATCTTAAGAGTTAGCAGAGTCAATATCACATTATTTAATTTGTTTTAAGAGCATTTGAAACAGAAAATGAAATGCTGCAGGTATACTGTGCTCAAAGGGCTTGACCTCATTGTAGAAATGATAAATCAAGAAGAATGACTTTCAGCCGATCAGCTCAATTGGTTTTAAGCAGCATGAGATCAGAATCATCCCTGTACTATTTAAAGAGAAACTTTTTTTGCACTACATGACACTGTAGCTAATTCAGTAATTGCCACTTCTCAGCAATGTAAGAAAAAGAGAGGCAAATTAGAAACTGGCTAAAATAGAATGACAGAACACTTGAAAATATTGTATCCTGAATCAGGTAGAAAGAAAGAAAACGAAGAAACTGATAAAGCAATAGGAAAGATGGATTGTTAGAGAGGAGGAGGAAAAAGAAGTCTCAGTGGAGGTGGTATGAAAGTAAAACTTGAAAGAGAGGGATGAATATCCTATCTTAGGTGGATATGGTGTAAAATGAATATCAAATTGACCTGAGGTCAGATCTAAGCATCAGAGCAGACATTTGTTATGCACCCACAGAGTCTTAAAACCTACCAGAAAGGGCAACCAACACTAACTCTTCCCTTGCTACAATCCAGTCTGTGATCAAAGGGTTCACTAGCTCCAAAAGCAGACAGAACCTTTAATCTCCACACTCTTGTGTCATGCTGCCTCTCATCTTTGCACCAAAGGGTGTCATGCCCAGGCAGCCAGGATCTCACACCTTTGAAATAACACCAATGTCCCTGCCTTAGGTAAAAATAATACTAATACCAAGAATATTTCCTGTGACAGAATTACCTGGGGTAATTGGCTGAAAGGAAAAATCAGAGCACTCGATTAGCATGATTAGAGAGAGAGGAGTGTCTAGAAAATGAGATGGAGGACAGTGGTAGGAGCCCCACAGTCTTTGGAGGGTGGAGGCAGAGGTAGAAGAGATGGAAAGCTTTGCTTTACCTCAGTTTTTGAAAATTATTCAATCTTCTGCACATGCTTCAGAGATGTGGGGATCCAGTAGCTACTGGTTCAGCAATTATACACGCAGAACTCAAAAAATGTAAAGATAGTTACTGAGCTTATGAAATGGAGGCAGAGAGAAAGCTAATGATCTCTACTGGAGAAAGCTGTGTGGGTAAAGGGTCATCAAAGAGGCACGTGGTAAAGCTGAAGGAGCAGAGGACTAAACAGTGCTCTTTAATCATAAAGAAATATTTTGGAAATGGAGTAATCCTTGAGGAGTCATAGAATAAGGAAAGAAGGATAGACAAATACAGTTATGTAGAAAGAAAAGATAGAAGGTGATACTAAGCAGGCAAAAAAAAAAGTAGAAATGAACAAAACAAAATTCAGAAGCAGCAAAGCTGGTAAAAGAAGGAAAGATAGCTAGCTATCTGTGTGTTTGATAGGAAAAAATGGGGAAAAAAAAAAAAAAGGAGGAATATATTCCACCTTCATTATTTCCATTCTTTCATTGTTTTTCATAGTTTTATAACTCACAAGCAGAGACTATCTACATTGTTATTAAAACAATATATAACACAAAAAATAAATAATATATTGAAGGAAAAAATTATTTAAAAACAAAACTATGGTTGAAACAGGTAATGAGAGGTAAATGAAATCTAAAATCTTGCTGGTTTGTTTGGTTTGGTTTGGTTTTTTTGGTTTTTTTTTATTGTCTGAATTTTACAGAGCAAAATAAAAAAAAAAAAAGAAAACAAAATGTACAGTAAAGAAGATGAAAAATTTCTTGACAGCACAAATTCTGCAAGCTGCACTGAATTACCAAGAATTTAGAAAACCTAGACTCTGGACTCTCAAATTAAATATACTTCAGGAAGTATCAGCCTTAAATCCAATGGAAGCCGCTGGAAAGCCGAAGTCCAGAGCATGAGTGGTAAGTGCAAGACCAAGGGGCATCTAGGCAAACTCCTTTTCTTTTTCAAGGTGGGAAAGAACAAATTTTCCCATTCCATCTGACTTGAGTAGGTCACACATTTCAAATATTCTATATGGTGTTAGCCAGCCAATAACCCATGCTTTTGCTTGATATTCTCTAAGAAAAATTTGCTTTAAAAAGCAATCAGACTGAAGCTAAATATGTCATCATCCATCACTTAAGTCTGCATAAGTAATAGAGGATATGTAAAATAATTCACAAGTAGCATCTACAGCAGCAAAGACACTTAGGGCTGAGGTTTCAGGCAGCTCTGAATCCCTCCTTTTGTGATGTTTAAGCAACCTGTTGCATTATATTAGCATATGTTTTTCTTCTGCTGCAGCAAGGTATTTGTCATTTTTCCCTTTTTCACCATGCACCTTTAGCACTATGCTTCAAAGGTATGCTTCAAAGAATAAGCCTGCTAAAAACATTCCAATTCTTATCATTAGGGGCATTTGAGGCAGGAGGCAACTACACGTGCTTAAGGGAGGTTCAGTAAACAGTTCACAGTAACAGTTTATTTTGTAAGTAAACTTCAACTCTAGTTTCAAGTCATACAGTGTTCTTCTATGCCAAAGCATCTCAAAGGGCTCAGAAAAGACATTTCAAGTATTTCATAGCAGAGCTGTATGAAGCAATGACAGTTGAAAGTGGGGGAAACTTCTGTATATTCAGTTCAAAGTAAATGAAAAAGCTAAAACACCCTAAATATCTTTGTAGTCAAGAACTCAAAGCAAAAGTTGCGCTTCAGAAAAAGTTGTATGATTTGATTAAAAAAAAAAAAAAATGTTGATCTGTGTAAACAATTTTAGCAACTTCTACAACAAAATTATTTTTTTTCAAATAATGTTTTTAAACTTGTTCTTCATAGCCCAGTATTTCAAATTTACATCATAAGCCAAACACAAATTGGACTAATCAGGCAAGCAAGATTAGATACATCATACCTACTATTCAGTTCTGTCTTTTCAAAAATTTAGGCACACAAAAGCAGTGATGCTTTACATTTTCTTTGCAGACAGAAAATCAAATTAAGTGGAAACAACAAATATGTACCTATAATATGGAAGAAAAAAATATATTAGTAAAGACCAATAAGGGAGAGAAAATATAAAGCAGAGATCAAAATCAAAATCAAATCACACATTAAGGAGGTCTGGCCCAGCAGGAGATACAAGCCTACTTCACCATAATGTCTATTTCTTTTCAAGCAGATAGGCCTGTTTCTGCAAGACCACATTACCTGAGCCTATTCAAAATGAGTAAGAGCAAATAATTTCTTTGAGTGTCTCAGTACATAGCCTAGATTAACTAAGAGCAGAGGGACAAATAAGTACATAAGGGCATTGCAGTAAATCCCTAGAGCTGAATTTTTCAAAGAGTATATAAATTTCCGGCTTAGAACGAGGTAGACATCAATGTACGTGGATTTTTAAAAATATTTTAAATCTATACCGGAACATTTGTAACATGAATAAAACTGTCCAGTTCTCAGCTGCGTGTCTCACTTTTTGAGCTACAGTGTTGCAGTAGAAAGAGATGTATTTTCTATGCTGCTTTGTGATTGGTACCTTGAAATCTTTGAGGATGAAACAGTATGTAATTAGAAAAATTACTGTTTTCCTTTTTTGGGAAATAGTTCTTAAAGTGTGTTAGTAGAAATACTGCTTAGCAGATCTCTGTTAAGTTAATATCTTTGCCACTTTATGAGCTACTAAATTCTTACACAATTATAACTACAGGTGAACAAATGCTAATGGTATGAAAAGAATGTGTTTTCCTTAAGATATGCAAAAACATATCTAACTGCCTTTACCAACAGAAACAGGACTTCTAAGGACTGGAAACTCTCAAAGATTTTGTATCACTTCCTGTCATTTTTCTGAAAGCCCCCTATTCACATCATACACAGAGAAATAAAAAAAAATAATTAAAAAAAATACTCCTGAAAATGCTTTGAACATATCTTGCAATGTAAAGCCAAAGCCAATGTAAAGCCAATATAAAGACATTTCTCTGATGTAATGAGTATCTCAAAACTATTTAAGCAAGTTTGGGATTTAAAGATTTTACTGATTTTCAAATACGTAAACAACTGATTCACAAACAAAGGCGTATACAGAAATTCATATGCACATATATATATTTATATTTAGCTTTAAATGTTTTCCTGGGACCAAAAAATGCAGCCACTATAGCTTTACAGCTTAACAAAAATGATGTTAAAATATATCTATATCATAGCCATAGAAACAACTTGAGCTGAAAGTAGAAAATATTCTTTATTGTCTCCAAACAAAATCGTAACAAGAAAAGGGCTCCAGCAAGTGTCCAATAAGAAGTTGGAGTCTGATACTAGAAAAATTGATATTAAAAGCAAAGGCATGAAAAGGTTCAACATCTTTCTAAAATGTAGCTGGATACTAAGAGCTGAGTTGGAAATTATTTAATAGAATTCTGCTGTGTGCTTTTATTCAAAGGTCAGACAACATAATCGGAACAATCCCTCCTGGCCTTAAAATCTATGCCTCTCCAAATACATAATTGATGATTATGCAATCATATGTCTGTGGGGAATATTTCTTCCTACTCTGCTAAATGGGTAAGCTTATATTTGATCCCACATCATGAGTATTGATATCCATTATACATTTTCAGCTTAGCTAATGCAATTATGCATGATATTACAATTAGTCATATGTATATATAATTGTTTTCATCCTATTAGGCAATTATCCACAGTATCTTCTGACAAGAAGTCTCAGTGACTCATTATTTGTTTTACAAAGAGTGTACATGTTGTTAATATTATTAAAATTAATGTGTTTTCATTTCATTTGACCTATCCCATTCTAGTATTCCATTCCAATACAACATAGGTAACATGAAGCACATGTAAACTAAGATGTGCAAACTCTAGAAATTATCTAGAAATATTCTACAAAATTTATCTTCTATCAAAAATACCAATTCTCCAATTAACTAAAAGAAAGCTTACAAAAGAGGTAAGTTTTTACTAGACAATTTAACATATGCATATTTGTGTATAATACCTATAATGCTCATACACATACAACTGAAGTGCCTTGCAGACACCGCTTTTCTGCTTTCAAATGGATCACCTGAAATCACAGTGACTAACACTGTGAATGCAGTTGTTGGTATATGACTTAAATAATCTGCCCCTGGACTACCAAAAACTGACAGTAAACTTCTAACATTTTAGGATAACTCTATATACATACATACATATGTATGTATATATGTATGCATATAAATATATATAAAGTATATAAATATGTCCTCAGAACTCTTACTTATGTGCTATGCATGATAACAATAGAAAAGAAAGTAGACAGCTAGATACAAGCAGCATTTGCCAGATATCTCTTCATTGCTTTGATAGCCAACCAGCGCTGTGCTCATAGTTTTTAGTTATAAAGCAGATCCCACAGGAAAAGGATCAGCAGCAGAGAAAAACCTGGAACAAGTTCGAACTGGGTTTTACTTAGATGTCTCAGTTCAACAGGGTCATAGCTCAAAATAACTAAACAGTTTAATGAAAACCATAGCAAATTTGAAAATGCACTGTAAAATATTTGTACTAGAAACACAAAAAATAAATAATATATAAAAGTAAAAAAAAACAATTAATGACATCACATAATCTCTGTTTTTTTTGTCTCTCTGAGAGCTCAGTGCCTTACAAGTGAATCTTGGTTTCACCCTCTTCATTTTACATTTCTCTCCTTACCTCCAGAAGGAAAGATCATGCTGAATGTTACACTTAGGACTAACAGAAAAACAAAGGAAAACCCTCGATTCTTTGCCTTGCAATCCAAGGCTTCAGTGCTGTGGACACGCTGTGTCAGTTCTATTCCTTTATTTCCTGTGTACTGCTAAAAATCTTTGCAAGAGAAATAACTTTGTTGTGCACATTTGAACTCTCATTCTTACAGAATACTTACTGTGACACTTAAGTAGTATGAACTGATTTTAAATTTACTTTAAATGTAGTATAGGACCTTTCAAAGGCTATGAAAAAATACCAGAGGATTATAAAAACTGGAAATGAGAATTCAGATGTTATTTTGAATAAGAAAAGCCGTATTTGATTAACAAAATTATGCAACAAATAATAGCTTCAAGCATTACTTCACCTGTGGGAAATATAACAAACAATGCTTTGAAGGCAGTTAATTTTGTGACAAAAGAAGCTTGTATGAGTTTTACATAAAATTATTTTTATGCCAGTGCTGCAACATCTGCTTATCTTTTAAAGTAGACTATTCAAATGAATCCCCAGCAAAGGACTTGTACTTCCTTTTGGTTTGCTGCAAACCAAGCATGACACTTGACTTTCTTTGAGTGCTTCTTTGTTGCATTGTATCCAACACTAATATTGCTGCTTTTCTGTAAGAACTAGAGCAAGTTGTTTAAGGTTTTTGTTGTTGGGTTGTGTTTTTTTTTAAGATAGAGCTTGTAGAAAGTGTAATATAGACATATGTTAGATGCTTTGTTTTATCTAATGTGGATAGATTTAATGGTTGCATGAAAGTTAACGACTCTCAGGGTGGTGAGGCATTGGAAATTGTTGCCCAGGGAAGTTGTGGATGCTTCATCCCTGGAATTGTTCAAAGCCAAGTTGTACAGGACTTTGAGAAACCTGGCCTAGTGGAAAGTGTCCTTGCTCTTGGTGGGGGGTTGGAACTAGATGATCATCAGGGTCCTTTCCAACTCCAACCATTCCATGATTTTATGAGGATAGATTCAATAATTTCACTTCTAAATGAGCACTGACACAGGTTTCCCAGAGAGACTGTAGAGCCTTCGTCCTTGGAGCTATTCAAGACCTGACAGGACATGGCCCTGAGCACTCTGCTATAGGTGACCCTAGTCTGAGCAGAGGGGGTGGACCAAACAACCTCAAGTGGTGCCCTTTCACCACAGCCCTTCTGTGACACTGTGAACTCTGCCACAGCTGTTCTTGTGTGCTGAAAGCCCAGTACAGCACACTCACTGGGAATCTTTTGTGCAGCTTTTACAAACATGACTGAGAACCATCAGTTAGGTGAAAGTGGCAGGAACAGAAAAAACAATGAGAGATAGAGAGAGCATGCATGTGTAGTTTTTACAGTCGAAATTGTCAGTACAATATAAACCCAAAGCACTTATTTTATTTTTAAAAGTGCACAAAATTGAATGAGAAAACTCAGTGGCAAACTATCCATAAGAGGCAGAGCAAGCCTCCTATCCTGCAGCATACCCTGACACCAACATTAAAAGGCTGCTGGTTGTGATAAACAGCAATTTTGTCAGAGATTTAAAGAGAAAATATACAGAGATGGAGACACAGCTAAATGATTCTTAAATGTTTATAATGCAATACTTCAGAGGCCTCGATGAAAATTAAAGGCCTATAATGCTTGGTATTATATAAACATGTACAAATATACATCTCCAGCTTCATAATGTCCAGTTTATTAAATGTACTGTACTGATGACAGGTTTCAGATTTAAAATGAATTCTTTCTCCTATTGTCATTTCTCAGCCTCTCTGGGATAAGTTGGCAGATCTCTGAAAGAGAAAGAAAAGTACAGCTATAAACCAAGCACCATGGTAAAAAATCCCAATGTCAAGAAAGCAGTTTTCCCCTTTGCCTATGACATGTCTTAGATGGCTTCCTGTACAGTATAAAGTGTTTCTCTTCTGCTGGGTTCCTTTGAATTACAATGCACAAAGGGAAGGGAAGAAGGAGAGACTTTTTCCCTGCTCAGCTGAGTTTAGCTGATTGACAGTGCTAGAAAAGGACATGGAAATTCAAAATATGTCAGAAATAAGTGGCTAATGTTTTCACAGAGGCTTTCTTGTAAGGATAGTATACTCACATTGTTATACAACTCTTGCACATGTGTGCATGTATCTGAACAGCAAACATTGCAGCTATGTAATACCGAGTACATCCTTAGAATGTAATGGAAGTAGTCCAGAAACAATTTTAATCAGTAACAGAATTTTCCCAATAAGACATGTGATTTATTGTGTTGGACAACTCTGTAGATAAATAATTATTGAGTGTTGGTAAAAATCTTGGCTTCAAGACAGCACGTAGTTCACAGAAGTGTAGGGTGAGAGGAAATCTGAGATCATGCAGTTCACCCCGTGCACTGCTCTCCATCACACCTCTGGAACAAGTGCTACTAAATCATTCATGACAGGCATTTCTCTAACCTGTTCTTGAAAAGCTCCACTTAGGAATCCACGGCTTCCCTAGATTTCCATATAAGTTTTCTTAGACCCAAACTATATTTTATGTCAATTAACTCCAGCTCCATCAATGAGTCATCATCAATGATGAGCTCCATCAGTTTTGAATTTGACAGCCTTCTAAACCAAGAAAAATAAAATAGGAAATCCAAATGCTAAAAAAATCAACAATGACCTTGTTAAGCCATAAAGAGAATTGTTGTACATGAATAAAATTTATACAGGATGCAGATGTGTGACGTAGAACCAGCAGTAACACGTACAGATGTGTCAAGCATGTTAGGAGCAATATGTCAGCGAATGTTAAAACCAAAGATTTTTCTGTGAAATGTGTAAAAGGCCAGAGGCAAATGAGGACGTTTTGATGAGAAAAATGGAGACAAAATGCAATCTCCACTTTATTCTCTTAACAAAGAATTCAGATGACATTTCTGTTCTTACTGGTGGAAAAAAATCTCACAGCAAGGAGGTGCATTAATATCTTTGCAGGAGTCTGGTGTAGGTCTTTATTGCCAGATGTCTTGAAACAGAAAGGACAGCCATGAAAAAGCAGCACAAAATGAGATTCTCTTCATTCGCTCTTTTTTTTTTTTTTTTTGGTGCTTCTACAGGGGTCAAAAGACTGCTTCAGAAAACGCCCAGAGAGGCAGTGAAGTCACCATCCCTGGAAGTATTTAAGAAACATGCATAGATGTGGCACTTCACGGTATGCTCTGGTGGCCAAGATTTTTGGGTTCAGTGATTTGTTTTGTGGGGTTCCGTTTTTTGTGTGGGGTTTTTTTTGGTTGGTTTTTCTGGTGTGTGTATGCTTGGACTCAATCTCAGAGATCCCTTCCAACCATGGAAATTTTGTGATTCTGTCATAATTCAATCTTTGTTTTTCATGGAAAGGAAAAATCATCAGCATATTTCATTCTCCAATCCTTGCATTAAATAATGAAATACAGCTTTTCATCACATCTGTTGATACAGGAGATCATTGAAGGTCTACTACTTCGCTACTTCAAGATCTACTTCTAAAGTAAGTATATAGTAGAGTCCTCCTGGCCATAAGACAAAAAAGCCATAAGACTGTGCCAGCTGATTATTTCGGTGACCTTCTTTCAGCTCTAGAAAGAAATTATTTTAAGTGTATTAGTTCTTAAAGCGAAGAAAAAACTAAGGTTAGTCCTTTACAATGAGACTAAATATATAATTTTCTAATCTAGCTATATTTACCTGATATTTTTCAGTTTTTAAGGACATTTTCATGAAAGCTTTGCAGCTCGTATTCTGCCTTACAAGATGAGGAAACTCAATTCAATAGGTTCTAACAGATCCTTTTAAGGTTTGGCAGACCAAGACTGTACTGTAATATGAAGGTACAGAATTACAATTTGTTTGACTTTGGTGAGCAAGGGTACAGGATGTATCACACATTAACATGCATAGAAACTTCTAGTTTGATGCCTTATGCTGAGTATAATTAATTTCCCAATTTAATCAGATTAATTTTAATGAAGTTCACATTTTATAAACTTACCAAGGATAATCACATGCATGTCTTGGTAAGCGTAATTACACTAGAAGAAGGATCCTTTATCTATTTTTAACCTCTGCATTCCAATTCATAAGTATAAAATTCAGATTTTGATTACTCTTTATTAACAAGAATTTTAATTGTTGGCTAAGTAGCAAAAAAATGCCTCACAACTGAACTGGTATGTCATTGAAACATATTTATAAGCCTTGTCTTCACAGCTTCTTTTTCCGAATGAGCAGGCTAGTTGGTGATCAAAATGTTACAAAGCAATAAGAATGCATTTTGTATTTATTTTTCCTATTACAGCATAGTAAAAAATATGTGTAATTGTTGCAGGTCTGCCTGTGCTTTCTTATGCTGCAAATATGATCATCTATGCCCTTGAAAACTTGAGTTTAAAGTCCTGACAAATGGGAATGGCCCGTGCATAGATCTAAGGGATTGATCCTCACTTAAACTAAGCCACTCTGGCTTAGTTATGGCACTCTGCCAAGATAAGGGACTTTAAAGGGGAGGGAGCCCTTCAGTGTGAGGACATTTTTCAGGCCTCTCACTTTGCTGGAGTAGAATAACTGTGAAGAAAAATTGTAGTCAGCTGAAGGCATTGGGCCTGTGCAATTTTGTTTGAATAAATATTTCCTGCCAAACAATAAGCTCTGATGCTTTATCTTTCATTGCATATAAAGGTGGTGAAATTATTATAGCCGTTCCCCTGAGCATGCAGTTATGGCAATGATTTGCTTGTCTTCTACTGAAGAATTGTTAAAATTTATCACGTAGACATGTGTCCTTTGAACAAATGGACTATATAAACCGCTAGGTTTGTCTAGTGTAAGACTCATGAAAATATGAGTTAACATAAAAGCTTTGAAAACAGGGGTAGAGAAGCACTTTGTGATTGTCCGAAGAGAGCTGACAGCACCATGATACAGAGCTCTGTCTTATGTTACTGCCTGGCCCTAACTGGTATGTCCTTACTCATTAAATGTCTCTGAACAAGTGCAACAAATTAGGCAACACACAAAGAGGAAAGTGTGAACTTTGTCCCAGACATTTCATAGGTCTGAAGAGAAAGATTTGATATATATTCCTAATATTAGCCTTCCATTTAAGTTATTGCTCTAGGTACTAAAAAACATTCATATTACTATTAAGATTACTATGCTATTATTAAGGTTACTATTAAGATTATGTTACTGTTACTATCCATGTTTACTTTTAAGGTGTCCACACTTCACTAATTTAGGGGCAGCTTGCAGAGCAATACAGCAAATACTTACAGACTATTTAACAAATGAAAGCAAAATTAATGATTCTACCCACATTTTCCAGTGCAAATGTTCAAAGTACCTTACAAACATTGGCAAGATACCAACAAACTCTTTGAATGGTGAGTTACTATTGTTCGTATCAGGACACGTAAAATCCCAATCCTCCAAAAGCTGAGACCTAAACAGATTATTAAGACATTGTATTTTGATCAAAGACATCACACTATTTTAAAAGAAACAAGCTTTTTCTTTTAAAATTGAAGGATGGCATAGATGAAGAAGGAACAAGCACAACATTGCATGCTTAAGAGGGATGAAAGAACCCCAACTACTCCAAATTATTGTCACTTATTCTGATCAGCTGAACTGAGAATCTGGAGTCAGTAGATCATGAGTCAGCACTTCATGGCTTTTGCTCTAACACACTCAGGAAGCAATGAGGAGGCAGAATGTTTTTTACTGTAGCTTTAGAGTTCCTTAAATTTAGTGTAATTCCGTAAGGGGATTTTTATTCAGTTTGCCTCTGCAGCCATGCTCTTCTAATAGAAGCTTTTTTGCTTTGACAGGGAATACTGTAAAGATTTCATGCTACATTAAAATCAGCTCTTGCTTCTAGGTCTTCCTCTCTTCCCTTTGTTTTATCATGGCTCTTTATAATCTCAGTAACTACATTACTCTATTTATCAAAAAAAGGCAGAGCATACTCTTCACAAAGCCCTTCAGCTCTTTTGTATTTATAACATTGTAGGAGATTAACATTCTCTGAGCAAGTGCATTTTTTATTTACTTGTAAACCAAATGAATTAAGTGAACCTTCTTCATCTTCCCTACTAACCTTTCTTTATCTCTTTCTGTTCTGTGTTTGAAAGCACAGCAAAAAGTGCTACTGATCAGTTGTTATATGCACATAAAGTATATAACATTTTATAACATATTTTATGAAATATTAATGTATCTCTTGAAATGGCTGTTTATATATGCCTCTATATTGAATAACTATATTTATGAGAATATATTAGGTCTCAATTTTTTTCTGTTCTTTATTTCTTAATTTTATACTATGAAATTCAGTGTTATTCCCATAGCCTGTTTGAGTCACATTTAACTGATACACAAGTTTTCCTCTTTCCTTCCAAGTAAGGAGATAATTTTGTCAGTAGTGTTCATTAAAACATAACTGATGAAATTATCTCAAACAGTATTTATTTTATTATTCAATCTCAGCCTCTTGTAATGAATATTTATTTTTTATTTATTTATTCAAGGTACTCAATCCTCATTCATGAATCAGTCTTTACCTGCAGTAGTGTTTAAAATAGAGGTTTTTTTGGTTTATACTATATAACTCAAAGGCAAGCTGGTCCAAGTGGCTTCAAGTCTCAATCAGTTTAAAACTGCAAATTGATACCATTTACTACAGTACAGTCTAGAGGTAATAGTTATTTCATATTTATTGCTCATAATAGCAAATCAGATAAGACTGAAAATGGTATTTCCATTAAAATAAGTTAAAGACCATAATTTTTAAATATGAAACTTTAAGATTAATTTTCAGTCCTCTTTCATTTTTATTTTTTCTATGTCATATTTGCAAGGCGGACACAGTGACAGAAATTAAATGGAAAGGGAAAGCACTGAAATTTGAAAAAAGAGGTAGCTTGGCTCATGTTTGTTTAACATCAGTTAAAATGTGTTGGAAGGAGGTTGTTTGTTTCTCAGGTTTCCTGGACAAAACTCTTCGCCAAATTCCAGAAAAACAAAGCACCATTTTAAAGCCATCTTAATAAAACCACTAATGTCCCTGTTTGTCTTGGGCTTTTAGGAAAAAAATGGTTGTGGATATCCTCAGACAGAGAAACTTTTGGGAGATCTCAGAGTGCTTTTGAGGATGTCATTGACAGGCACAAAAGTACATTATAAGGAACCACAGCACCTTGGATGTAAGTGTATAACAGTTTATTACTAATATAGGGGACAACACATATTTTCGTCAAAGTGATATGAGTAACATAATGAATTTCTATGTTAGTGGGAACTATTTGTATGCAAGGTAACAAACACCTTCTTGCATTCAGTTTCCTTATGAGACCTTACTGAGATCAGACTGAGGTTTTCAATGTGAAGTTAATGTTTGATTGCCCTCTGCTAGGTGACACTGTAGCACACAAATAATGTCAAATCAATGATAATGAAGAGCATAAGCATTTCAAAGTATATCGTTGCACTAACTGGAGAACAGAAATACATGTGTACAGCACATGTCTGTGGGGGTAAAGGGACATATTTACATGCATTTGCACACTCGTTAAAGGATAAGGTGTTTCCACATGCTGGGATATCTGGTTTGTGTCCTTTCCCTCGTTCTTGCTAGGCCAGACAGGTTGGGACAACAATAATCATTGAGCACTCACTTTATTGTACTGTTTTCTAAATATAGGAAAAAAAAAAAAAAAGAAAAAAAAAAGTTGATTGTGTTTTTAAAGTGTAACACTTTCTTTTTTTCTATAATGATTCTGATAGCACTCCAATGCCCATTTGTGAAATGATTAATTTCATTAAAGAGATGTTTAACAGGCCTANAGTTTCTTTGGAGAGGATTTATTCCTGCTTGTCATATTCAGTTCACACAGGACAGAGAAGAGAACAGATGGGTTATCAGTCTCTAGAATAAAATTGTTCTTTAGCAGAAGAACCTTGAAAACATTCACATCCCCCCCCCAAAAAAAAAAAAAAAAAAAAAAA
>VXBW01008502.1:17765-32075 GCA_013400375.1 Thinocorus orbignyianus
ATAAAAACCAAAAAAAAAAAAAAAAAAAAAAAAAAAAAAAAAAAACACAAACCAAGAACAAAAACAAAAACAGCAGTGCCCTTTGTTTAATATTTCTAAACAACTTGGTAGAGTTGATCTCTCTGAGGGGCCATAGTGTTTCAGAGGCAAGGTTTCTTAATGTCCTTAAATCAGCTTAGCATTTCTTAGCATTTATTTAATTGGAAGCCATATCTTGCCTCCTAATTTATTCCATGACACCTACACTGTTGTAGCCTACTCTGTAAGAAGTGCTGGAGAACCTCCCTCTCGGAGAATCTGAAATGAGCAACCAGTGAACAGTTAAATAACAGCCCAGGAGCATGTAAGGAATAAGATGTGTATTCAAAATGATGTCTGGACTGGTCTGTATGAAGAGCCATGTGAATAATCCATCATAGAATCATAGAATGGNGTCAAGAGCAGGACTCCTGCACAGGCCAGCTTTCATTTAACAGTACAGCAAAGAGCTACTTCGCATACTTTCCTCAGTAGATTATTTAACTTAATCACTACATACGTTGCCAACATGTGGGAGTGCCAGGATGAAGCAGCAGCAGGTTTTCTGACATTACATTTGAAAGTAGTTCTCCTTATGCCCAAATTCCTTCCCTAACCACTTTTTTTTTCTTTTTTATTAAAAANATTCTACTAGATATTGTCACACAATATTGTTAAACACATGTAACTTGCAAATTATTGTGTGGGCAATAATTAGAAGTGAATTCCATCTGCAATATCAGTTGTGACCTAATGTTATGTATATATTTTTTGTAGCTATGCATTATCATCATGATCCATATTGGTGGATGATATATTACTTATGTATTTCTCTGGAAACACCCAGAGAGGAGCTGTGTGGTATCCAGCTTCCTGCTTTAAGGGAGAGAAAGTAAAAAAGGTGAGCAATTAGTGATTTTTGCTTATAGATTATATCAGCAATAAATGCAGTGTTACATTCACCTGTCACTTCAGCTCTGAAAACTCGTAGTTTAGTGGAGATGAGACAGCGTTTGAGACATTAAAATCAGCAAGCACAGAAATATAATACACTGTTACTTCTTCTCCTTTTGTCCCATGCTGAAATTGAATCTAGAGGAAAACAAATTACTACTCCCTCAAAACCAGTTAGCAGAAAATTATAGAGGTCTAGCACATGCTTGCACACCTTGTTTTGCCTTAGAAGCTTCTCTTAAAATGAAATAAATGATGTGGGTGGGGGGGTTACTCCTATTCATAAAAAGTTACAGTCCTCATGGGCTATGATCTGGAAAAAAAAAAAAACCCAAAAAAAAAATCACTACATAAATATTACCCTGTATATGCCAGGTAGCCTGCTATTTCAGAACATACCAAGGAAATAACATTAACTGAACAAGGACTTGCATTTTTATTGGGAGGTAGAAGGTGAGAAAATTACACGAACTAAGCAATGGGAGTGCACTGCCTGTCTGCCACCTGCCAGACTTTTAACCTTCCTCCCTTGCATTCAGCTCTCTTTGATCCACAGCTGAGCTTTGACCTGGCACAGCTGCATATACTCCACTCATACATCTGTGAAAACCACTATGCTTCCAGGGAAGTTGTGAGAAAATATGTAGACAGGAACCAATAAAAATGGTAAAACTGCAGGCAAAGGTGCAAGTGTTGAGGTAAGACATGGCTTGGCGGTGGAGCTATGTCTAACTATGGAGAACCACACTGGGCACTTCAGTTGCACATGTCCTGCTTGCACAGTAAATGTGCACAGTAAGTATTGCTCCAACAAAGTGACCAAAAGAGGGAGATCTACAGGTTTTTACTTGTTCATATGTTTTTCAAGTGGAAGAATGAGTCCGTATTAAATCTAATATTTTGATATGCTAAAACCAGGAAGATAGTCCTTCTAAATTGTTACCATTTCCTTATGTGTGATTTACCCCAAACTGGTCCATATAATATTTTTACTGCATCTGATCGCATTTTACTTTCCTTTGAAAACAGATCCGCAATGGCTGTCTTGCAGGAAAGCTTTTTTAGTCTTAAGTATTGCTGATCATGCTTGCTGCTACTGCTGCACAAGTTTTCCATACAAGTGCTGCCGAGCACTCTCTGAGATCTTCCACTGAGTTCCAGCAACTTCATTAAGATAATTGATATCAAGAGTTAATTATTGAGGCCCACTTTGATTTTGTATAGCATATAAGTAAATAATAGTGCTGGAGGAAGTTGTTCTCAAGCAGATCAATTGGACTGCACAACAAAAAGTCACCTGACTCTTTCACTTTAAAACACTGGTCAATTGGTGTTCAGACTGCACATAATTTCATGATAATGTAATGGTTCTGGTTATCCAGACCATTCCGGGCTGATTTTTATCACTTTCTTTTAGCAATCATTGCATGTGAAGGTTAGAAATTGCACATATTAACACTTTTCACTTACAGATATTTTTTGCAAATCTGAATAAACTGAAATGGCTGAAATAAAGTATCATCGGTTATCAAACTATTGTACTGAAATTGGTACATTGAGGATATTTAGGAAGAATAAGGAGGCATTCTGCTCTCCTGCACACCGTTTTGGTGACCGAAAGCACATCTAAGAAATGCCAGCAAGAACAATGTCAAGAACCATGAAGAGACTAAAGTCTGATCTTGTCCTTTCACAATAGTTAGTCAGTGTTAACACCACGTTACTCAAGCTGACCAGAAAACATATTCTGCATGTTCCACAGCAGCACAAGTATTGACGACACTGAGAAGCTGAGCACAAAATCATGACTTTATTTTGGTCAAATTTTGTGCATTTGATGGCATCAATGAGTTTATACAGTGCAAGAGGAAGAATTGGCTTGGAACCAGAGAAGAAATGTTACATTTTTGGCTAAAATAGGAATCAATTAATTAATGTCACAGAAGCATCTTGTCTCACTCTGATCCTGTTCTGAGGGTGAAGATTGCCTACTGGCTCTCCAGCAAAGATGATTGAGATGTATTATGACTTCATTGGCCTTTTATGAGTCTGTCTATCTCATATCTCTATGTCACAACCCTGGACATGACTCTGTAAAATCATTTTATTTTTTTAAAATCCATAAACTTTTCAGATTGTGTTGACAATATTCTGCAGTCTCTGTTGGGTTTCTGTGCAGGCAAAAGTCCCTTCTGCACGCGTATTATTTATATTTGCAGACATCAGTCCCTTTGAAGACTCATTACACTATTATTATTTTTTTCAGATTAATTTAAACTCCTGAAGCTGTCTGAATTTCTTCTTAGAACTTTTCACAGAAATGGTTTATTCCTAGAGTGACGGAGCAAGCTGGGTTGAGTGGGATTTCTTCATGGTTTTCCATGACCTATATGAACTAGGGCAATAAGTTCCAGCGATGTCTGGGATAAAATGGATTTTTGGTAGTTTCTGATAAAATAATGGAAGTTTTCTCAGACTTATGAAGTCAGAAATTCGTATTTTCAACCTAGTTCCATGCAGATGTATCGTTTTCCCAGTATTCCTCAGACTTCTAGTAACCAAGTAGCTGATTTCTGGATAGAGTTCTTTCTATGACATTTTGTTCTAACACATGTCCCAATTACGTGAACAGCTAGGAGAGGGAAAATGTCCAAACTAGTTTAACAGATAGATAAACACCCCTGAGGAACCCTTTTGTATCCCGAATCTTCATTGCTCATTCTATAATAGCCCATTCAGCTGTCTATCAGAGTTATATTAGGAAAGTCGTTGTTAATGGATTTAGTGAGAGTGTAGAAGGCTCCACTGCTCACCGATAAGCTTACAATTTTTTTTTTCCTAAAAATGCTTATTTTCTTTACTGTCTGAATGTCACCATCTGTTTTTTAAGGTTTTGTAGCTGTTTTGTTAATGTGACTAATTATGCGTATGTATATATATGCATGTGTATACAAATATCTTCACATTCTCTTTAACCAAGCCAAATATTACAGTTTTACTTTCACTTATTTGCAAGTTGTTGTATCTGTCAATATCCAATTAATGAATTCTAAATTTAGTAAAATTCTAAACTTCTAAGCATGCATAGGATCCTACAGAGAGAAAAATTTGAAAGATTTTAGTCTAGCAGTACCACTTCCATTACAAAAAAAGTTCATTCTAGCTCACTATAGCTCATCTTGTTTTCTGAAAAGCAGATAGATATGATCCAATAAATGCCTTTTTTGTTCAAATGAAATTTTCCTAACATTATTTCAGCTCTTAAATCTTACTTTCAGCTTCTTCTTCTTCTTCAATCTTACTTAGAGCACACACACACAAAAAAAATTTTTTGTTTACTTCCTAATGAAAACTATGAAAAGGTCAAAAAGGTCAAAAAATTTTATTTGTGTCTAGGGTATCAGACAATACCCATCACCCCAAAGAAACTGGAGATGAGGCACAGCAAAAATACTTTGTGTTGCACTCCCCAAGACTGTCGTGAAATGCTTACAGTAAGGATTGCCTTTGTGAGTCAAGACAATCATTGCAATCATTATGAGGATGATGCTTACAGTTTTTCTTTCATATAGAGACAGCTCTGGCCTGGGTTGCTGTAGAAACATGATGGAAGACAGCCGGTAGTGTGTAGCCGTCTGAGAAGCTTCATGACTTGCGTTGATGCAGGATCCAGAAAGATAGAAAAAGGCACTACAAGCTGCAGTTGGGTGAAATAGCTGGAAGATTTCCTGCTGCCCATTCAGATAAAGAATCACTTGAAGTGGGAGTGGGGCAGAATTTAGACATCCAAATAACAAGTCTGTTATTTTGAAAAACACTCTGCTTTCATCTGCTAGTAACTAGTATCCATCAGTGCCTTGTTGCTCTTCAGAGCTATGGCCTAAAATCACATCGCTGTGGATGCATCAAAACAGTCTCTGTCTTAACTAAACAGAACATCCCAAATGCCAGCACCTAAGCAGAATCCAGAAACAAGACATACCATTGACAAAATCCTTTTTGGGAACTCAATCCAGTAAGAAAGTGTACAGTTAAATTTGAAGTATCGCAGACTGCTGTTCCAGTTATCACTTTCAAAGGGTTATCTGGAGGAGTTGGGGGTAATATTTCTCTTTCTGTGACAGCCTCACAGCTGGAGCCCTCCCTGAGGGAGCATGAGGTTCCCTTTTCTTTCTGTGAAGTTCAGCTCATGCATGCAGGTATGCCTCAGGAACCAAACGTTGACATCCAAACTAAAGTCCTGTGCCTGCCACCATCATTCTTTTATTGTGAAGTGGCAGGGGAAGTAGAACAAGTTTTTAACTCCTGAGTCAAGTATTTTTCCAAATAGATGCTTAGTTAAAAAACAAAGGTGTCAGAATACTGAGCTGCAATAAAATACAAAGAAAAGGTCACTGTGTGCTGTACCGATGTCCCTCTTTAAAACAAACAAACAAACAAAAAAACCAACAAAAAACATAAGCAGTTTACCTGGATTGAAACATGCCCATGGATTATCATCTGTCCCAGAAAATCCCAGAGTGACACCTGGCAAAAGTAATAGAGATGGATCTATTTATTTCAACATCTGTTTGCCAATTTCAGCTAAGGTTGAAAAGGAACACAGGGGTATTCCCTAAGACTAACAGCATCCCATTGAGGCAGAGGGCTGTCAAAGCAATGTGTGGCACATGGCTGAGTGGCACCTGGAAATTGTACAGACCATCCAGCCAGTGCCCCAGGAAAGGGCTCCAGGGACAATGACAGTAATTAATTTTTTGCCATCTTTGGTTCTCACCCTGCAGTCAGCAAATACTATGCTTTGTATTGTTGAGTTGGGTTTTTTTCCATCCGTTTTCTCTTCTATTTACAAACTGTAGTGTCAGAATGCATCCTGGATAACTGACACTGAAATTATTTGTCCTGAGATTTGAATTGGCAAGTACCAAAATCATTGGGCCAGAACTGCCTACATTGTATGTTCTTCACACAATAAATAGTAACAGATGCTGCTCTGCAATAAAAGAACTTGAGCACTACACTATATGAAATGTGGAAAATTTTCTGACTTTTATTAAGACAATCATCTATGCCTTGTAAAATATGAATGCAATTTTATTTAGAATTCTTTAAATTATTGGGTAAATGGATCATCAGCTGTTCCCACTTCTTTAATGCTTTTTAGCATATCACTTTTATTAAACTCCTGTAATACTAGTTGAATAAACTCCGTAATATTTTTCTAATGCAGCATTGTCCCAATTTTGCAAATAGGCAACTTGATGCAAACAGACTCTCAAAGCAACATTTCCAAAATTGTCTTCCTAAAATCAGGTTACTAACAGGTGGCTTTGAGTAGTCAGTAGCCAATTTTAATACTTTCCAATGCATATAAATTGTTATTCAACCCAATAATAACTTCTGACATTCAGCTGCTGTGAAATTCAGGACATATTTTGCAGTGGAGAAATGTGAATCAGAGAAGGGAAATGAAGCACAGTGATCCTAGCATCTATCTAGGCTCCTAATTTAAGTGCCACATTAACATTAGCTAAAAAAACCCCTCAGTCTCCCAGATCTCTCTTGAATACTTTATGCTTCTCTTGAAGAAGATTGTATTTTTCTCTTTTCTATTCTTGTGCTACCTGATATCTTATTGACAGAGAGCTGGTCTTCATTGTTTATGCAAGAAACAACAATTTTGAAGTGGTGTTAACTTTAAAATTAGGGGATCTTTGTGTTTCTGTAATTCTTCCTAGCAGATATTTAATTAAAGAAGTATAATTCATAGAAGATCATTATTAGCTGGTTTCCAAACACTCTTTTATTGCTGGAAGTCACACCCCCTGCAAGTCAATACTATTAACAGTGTCACTGTCATACACTAGTATGCCACACTTGCAGAATGGTGGGAAGACGCACCAGTGGTGTCCACACCTGACAAGAGCAGCCCATGGCAGTGACCTACACCTGCTGGCCCTGGGTGAAAGACCCAGTGTATATAGCAATAGTATGATAGCCCATCTCTAACTTCAAGGAAGAAAAGGAGATTTTGAGCATAGAATATGTAGAAATTACGTGTAATTCAAATTGTTTTCCACTAGGCCAAGCTCTGAAACCAAGGGGGCAATGTCTGGGCCAGAAGTGAGTCTACTCCTGTGCTCTACCTTGGCTGATCCCCTTGTCCGTCATGCAAAAAGCAGGTATCACAGCTGGGAATAGTCCTCTCCACCCAGCATACTGCAAAGCACAGCTAGCAGCAGCCACTCAGCCAGAAGAGAGAAAGCATGGGATGATTTTATACATTCTTCCATTCACCAGCCTGCTTCTTTTTGCTGTTTTCCTGAGACAATGGGCAAGACAAACACTATGCTTTTTGGTGTTTGTAACCTGGAAGATTTGTTAAGACTATGGACACCATAAGACGTAACATTTCTACCTGCTACAAGCTCTCTAAGTGAATCTGTCACTGCTCATTAAATCAGCTACTTACAAAGAGCAAGCACCTGCTCAGAGGTCCCCACTGGTTACAACCAGGCAAAAGCAGCAGCTTCAGACAAGCATGGTAGAGCAGGCAAACCCAAACTGGTACTAATTACACCCCAGACCCTTTCCCAGCATGATATTGTACGTTTTGTAGAGGTTGTTCAACTGGCGCTGTTGCAGCCAAAGATGTTACAAAATCTTTTCTTCGTGGGGTGCCATGAGACTGTTCCTTCTCTAAGCTTACACGCAGGCACATATGTGTAACCAAATGCAGCACTTAAAACAGATATGAATAAAAATGTATATTAATTTGTTTTTATTTTTTGAGAAATTTAATTTTACTGATCTTCAAATGTCACAAGCTGCCCCCAAAAACCAGAATAAAAACAGCTTTTTGTTGGTTTTGATAACTACACTTATTGGTATGTGCATTTTAAAAGCCAGAAACATGATATCGGAGCAGCAAGAAGTTTTATACAGCAGGCCTGTTCAGATTTTTGTGTAATAATAAAACCAGTTAAACTTATCAAACCAAAGATCACAAATGTGTAATGAAACACAAATGCTAACAAGGGCATTGATAGCACAGTTAGATCTCAGAAAAGCTGTCTCACAAATGACTACTTAGTCGACCCAGACAGTTTTGCTATGATTGATGGGACTGTCAGGCCTGAAAAAAAAAAAAAAAAAAATCACTGCACCATCACTAAACATTGGACTTGATGAAGGCAGAACAGCTTTTTGTCAGAGTATAGACATTTCTAGAATCTGTCCAATTTCTAGTGGAAGATACAGGTCATTCCTTACAACCCACAAGGTGAATTAACAAACTGAGCATAATCTTATTTGTTTCAAGCCAAGGCAGATTTTGTAAGCCAACAAAATGCTTTTCACTTGTGACAATTCCCAGACGATCCAATGATTTGTTTTATTTAGTGTATGCTGTAAACTGAGCTGACCCTTCTGTTTAGACCTTTAAAAACAGCAAACTGTGATGTTTCTGTGTGCCTTACACCAATGATATGCAATATAATCAGAATCAGAGCAACACACAGTCAGGAGTCAGGACAGGAGACAGAGCCTGTAGTTTTCTGAATGCCTTTGCAGCTCTGTGAAAGCTTTCTTTGAATACACAGTTATTGGATATCAGATGGTATGTTTCCCTTTTTTTTTTTTTTTTTTGGCTAAGTACAGATTTCTTCATGATTCTAGTAAATGAGACTTGCTTTGGCTTAAAAATTCCAAGAGGAAAGAAACATGCAAATCCATTCAATTTGCTATATAATGTCTGTCATATCCTTTGCATTAAAATGATTTACAAGAAATACACAATTTGGATATTTCCTCAGAAAATGACCTGACCTCTTAGAGAAAAAGTGGGACACAAAACAGGCTCAACAAATATCTGTTAGGAATGAAAATGTTATAGGAGGGTGGACTGTATGTGACCTCAACCCAGATGGATAAAGAAATTAATGTTATGCAGAAAGAGGTAATTAACTGCCCAGCAATTTAGCATAGATTCTCCTTAGATGTCCTCTGCAGTGTTCCCTGTTGTCTCCACAGTTGCTGTTGGATGGTAGGAGCTGCAGAGTACTATGGTGAGGAATACTCTGAAATTCAGATCTCTTTAGTCTACCAGGCCTGTGAAAACCCATGGTCTCAGGAACCTTTCTCATGAACCCTTTTTCTCCATTAAACTCTAGGGAGACATATGGCTTCCAGCCCACGCTTTCTTTCTCTCTTTTTTGCACCTTAACAGATCAGTTCAGTTGCTTTTCCTCAAGCAGTCATCATAATATATCCTTGTCCCTGCACGGCAACTATGAGTTTAATTTCCATAGGAATGCTGCTGAGACAGGTTGCAGTAGCTGTTTGTCTGTATGACCCTTCTGTAGCCCTCTTCTGTGCTGCCTCTCTGCCCTTCCTCCCTTTATTCTCTCCATACATGAATTTTCCTTATTTCTCTTTAGCCAACATCACAGAGGCTATGAATGCTTACTCTTCAAATCTAGAAAACCAGAATGACAAGATTTAACAAAACAATCTTTTTGCTACCCCTCTGAGATAGGACAGCATCAACCATATGTTACATACATGTCTACAGATGCCTGAAAGGACTTTCCTAATCATAAAATAATCTGTAGCATGGGGCTAAGATTAAACCCTCCACACTTCTTCAGAAGATTAAAATTTTTTCTTCTGCATTTTCAATGAGGGAGGCTAGGAAATTAATCAATAATTCATAACAAAAGCATAATGGAATATATCTCAGGCTCAGTAAAAGGGAAATTTAGGAAGTAGAGAACAGATGTACTGCAGTGAAGGCTTAAAAAAAAAAGGAGGTGAAAAAAAAAGACAGAGAAAACTTTCAAATTAAACTCAGCCGCTGAAACTTCCATGTCACAGGTGTATTTCTATTTGAGTGTTTAATGTGTATTTTCTGACTGGGAAAAGGAGGGCAGTAGCTAGGAATCGGAACTCCCTCAGTAACATCAAGAGTCACAGCCAAGCACTAACCATACCACAGCAAATTATTCCAAGATCAAAATCCATATGTAACTGTGTAAAACCCTTAAAAACAAATTTAAAGTTTATTTTCAGAATACAGAAGGAAGAAATAAAATATCACTTTCCTCTTATAGGTCAGTCTCTCTTACCCACTTTATTCTGGTGCATAAGATTGAGTACAAAGCATGCACTTCAATATTAACTATCTTAGGATGCTCTACAGGATCTCTCCTGCTGATTTGCCATCTAAGAATAAAAGTTTTTCAAAAAATCTATAGGTATAAGACAAAAATCCTTAAAAACATCATTTTAGGATTTGTATCTGTGCTTGAAGTAGCTGATAGGATAAAAACCCCTCAAAACAAAACACAACAATATCATCACAAAAACAAAGCAACAAAAAACCATGAACTAATCTGCCTTAAAGTCAGGGAAAAAGAAATAGGCTTTAACACGTTTGCTTTTCTTTTGAGACTGCAACACTACTGCCACACACTGCTGAGGTGGAACGGTACTTCAGCAAAAGAAGTAAATCATTGGTGAATACAAGCAGCTTATAAGAAGCTTCCCTCCACATGTCCCACCTTAAGTTGCTGAAGAAGAAAGAAAAAATAACAGAACCAAAACATCTTAGGCCAGTTTAACAATGTTGTGTGCTACCCGAGCACTCCATGCTTCTGCTTTAGTTAATGTACTAACCAGATGCTATTTTCTTTCCCTTTGTTTTTCATGTTTCATAAACTATTCCTCCCTAGCCTTTTCCATGAGCCAGACAGGAGACTCATGCTCTGGGTTTTAAAAGGCACATTCTGTAAGCACAGTTAGCAAGTCTTACCTGCCAAAAATAAAGCTCCCCAAAGTTTCTTCAGAGATGAGTTGTCCAGACTCCCTTACTACCCAACTTGAATCACAGAACTGGTATTTACAAGCATTTTATCTTTCACTTGTTTGTTTTTGAACAACTTCTTGAACTCCTGAGCCAATGCAAAAGTGCAACAGCTTTGTTGGGCCTATCGCCAGTCTTCCAGGAGGAGCTCAGTGCCATAGTTATAAGTGACGCCCAGGGAAAGTCAGAGATTAATGGAATACAAATGCTTAATAAAAAGTGATGAGAAGAAGCCAAGATAGAGTTGTTCAGTTTTATTGACTCTGGGGGGAAGTATGTTTTTAAGCCATTGAATACTATGGTCCCTGCATGTAGTTTCCATAACTAGCCCCTTAGTGTTGGCTCAAAAGGAAAATATCTTGGAATTTCACCTAGTGCAATACTGAGAAAGAGAAAACATTGGGCCTGACCCATCGTTTTTAATGTCCGCTTTTCTGAGCCTTGAAACTCCATCTCAGAAACATGAAGAGAAAGCTTTTCCATCATGCACTGGTGCACAGCTCTCAAAAACCTGTCAGCTGAAATAGCTGGGATAAAATCTCTTCAGGGCAAACAGAATTTCACCCTGTGCAGGTATGTCTTGTTTGGTTAGGCTTGTGTGTGAGAAGAAACATCTGAGTACAATCAAGAGGGGACCACAAAAGGTGTTACTCGGCAAAGGAACGCAGGAAGGAAAGCCTTTTGCAGGGTGGAAACTAAGAAATGTTTGCAGTGGGCAACAGGTAAAGTTACTTGAGGCTCAACTTCAGAACAGCATTACCACCTGTTTATATTTCAGCTAATTTGTGGACAGATATGCTGTCTAAACTCCTTTTTCTGTTGCTGCGGAAGGATTGTTATCATGGGCAGAATGATTGCAACATCATTAAATTCATTAAGGCTGTGTTACCATACCCCTACATATGTGGAGCATTCTTTCTAATACATATCTATCTTTTCCTATTAAATAGTGATACATGTTTGTACTGGTTTAGGGGAAGGAGGACAAAGAAATGTTAGAGATAAGAATAGCAGCTGGTATTTTTAGGATAAGGTCAGCACAAATTTATTTCTTATGCTGTGTTCTACACTTGAGATCCTTTTGCCTTCAAAGTTGACCTGACTACTAAGTTGAGTAACAGTGAAAGTTCAGCAACAGCAGGTGTTTTCTTAGTTGAACTCTGTTGGGTACTCATAGCCCACTGTAGACTCATTTGTTCCCTCACTTCTTTTTCTTTTCATTTTTTCAGTTAACCTTTCTTTTTAGGAACTTGGAATTGTCGTTTTATCCCAGAAAAGCTGTTTCTGTGCAGTAGGTTGTGCAAAGATGCTGTCATACAAAAATCAACAAATGATAATACATTGCTCCTTTGACTTAGTGTCCTCTGGAAATCCTAAAATGGAAGAGATCCCAATGGGGGAGCATTCTGCTCTGACAGACTCAGTGACAACCTCATTCCTTCAGATACCAGATGGGAAGATGTTAGCGATGAAGCGTATCTTTTGCATATGAGAAAGCACTTGGTCATGTTTAGTCTGTCATAAGCAGTTTTTGAAAGGAAATATGTAGGTTTTCTTTCTATTGGTAGACAAACAATCCACAGAACTGACATATAAGCCCATGCTGGGTCTCAGTGTTACTGTATAAATGATGAATAACTCCACTTCAAAACTGGACCATACTGGATCTTACTTTCATGAGACAGCCAGCATTTTTTCTGAGCTATTAGGAAGAAATTCTTTACTGTGAGGGTGGTGAGGCAGTGGAATAAGTTGCCCAGAGAAGTTTTGCATGTCACTTCCCTGGAAGTGTTCAAGACCAGGCTCGAAGGAGTTTTGAACAACCTGATCTAGCAGAAGGCGTCCCTGCCCACAGCAGATGGTTTGGAACTAGATCTTTAAGGTCCCTTCCAACCCAAACCATTCTATGATTCCACAATTCTGTGATTCTGTGTGGTATCATAAAAATGAAGGACAACATATTTTGACTCTGAGCATTAGCTCTCCTGAGAACATCACAGATTTGTCAAAAAGGAAGAGCAGAAGAGACACATTTTTCAGGTGTACTATAATACATACCTAAGATTAGCTCTTATTGTCAGCAGTATCAGAAATGTGAAGTCCCATTAAACAGAGCTCTTCAATGACCACATTGTTCCCTCCCACAGAAAAGACAGCTGTTTCTGGACAACTGAACACTTGCTAACTCAGCTGTGCCTCATTCTCTCAGCTTAAGTACATACATAGCATGCAATCAAATACACTGGACTTCCTAAGCGGCCTGGCTATGGTATCTGAGCTACCTTTCCAGCCAGCATCCAGAGCTTCCTAGGCTACATCCATGTTACTGATGTACATGATGTTGGGTTCAAGACTAAATATATGGTCTGACTTGCAGTCACGTTACTTTTTTGTCTGTCCCTCATGGTAACAGTTTACAACAGAAAGAACCAGTTGGAGCAGTCCTGGACACAGACAGGGTGACCTAACTACTACGAAGCATAGATGATTGTGCTTGCTCTTTCATCTTTGTTTATTTAACAGCATAGATGTATCAGTAAATCACACAAACTATACAGTGACAGGCTCCTGGCTATGGATTTCCTTCCAGAATGTGGTGGGTTTTTTTAGTATTGTCATCCAATTATCATTCATCATTCAAGATAGAGTGGCAGGAATTTGCTGAAAGGAGGTAAATCTGAAATAACAAGTAAGGGAGAATGAGAGCATTTGTTACATAAAATTATTTCCTTTAGCTTTCAAATAGAGAGAGACAAAAGAGACATTATATTCCAAACTCAAAACTGACATTTGGACGTGTGTTTTAAAGCAGAGATCCTTCCCAGCGCTGACAAATGATAATCATAGACTGCCCGTAGCACTGCAAGTAAAACCTGATATCTGGTGGGCAAGCACTGTAGATGGTCTTAACTTCTTCATTTGTTTTGATCTCTACAGGAATAAAGCTAGGTATCACTTTGTCAGCTGTATTTTTCTACAATTTCCCTTCTAACTAGCAGTTGGTGGCCAGTCACCAGTGGTATCTCTCTGGGCTCAGTTTTGGGGCCAATCTTATTGAATATCTTTATTGATGATCTGGATGAGGGGAATGAGTGCACCCTCAGTAAGTTTGCAAACAACTCCAAACTAGGTGGGAGTGTTGATCTGTTTGAGGGTAGGAGGGCTCTACAGAGGGGTCTGGACAGGTTGCATGGATGGGCCAAAACCAACTGTATAAGGTTCAATAAGGCCAAGTGCTGGGTCCCGCATTTCAGTCACAACAACCTGAAACAATGCTACAGGCTTGGGGAAGAGCAACTGAAAAGCTGCCCAGCAGAAAAAGGGCCCTGGTGGACAGTCATCTTATCATGAGGCAGCAGTGTGCTCAGGTGACCAAGAAGACCAGCAGCATCCTGGCCTGTATCAGGAATAGTGTGGCCAGCAGGAATAAGGAAGTGATCATGCCTCTGTACTTGCTACTGGTGAGGCCTCACGTC
>VXBW01008502.1:32237-99564 GCA_013400375.1 Thinocorus orbignyianus
AGGCTGAGGGGAGACCTCATTGCCCTCTACAACTACCTGAAAGGAGGTTGTAGAGAACTGGGTGTTGGCTTCTTCTCCTAAGTGAGTAATGACAGGACCAGAGGAAATGGTCTGAAGTTGCAGCATGGAAGGTTTAAAGTAGATATTAGGAAGAAGTCACCATCCCGGGAGGTATTTAAGAAGCGTGTAGATGCAGCATTTCAGGGCATGCTCTAATGGCTGAGATGTAGGGAGTTTTTTGTGTATGTATGGTTGAACTCGATGATCTCAGAGGTCCTTTCCAACCATGAAGATTCTTTGATTCTGTGATTCTGGGGAATCTTTATCTGTCTGCATGCATCTTGCTTTGTTCTTCATACAGCTGGCTGAAATCTGGTTGGTTTGTGGGGTTTATTCCAGGCATCTTGCATTGTGTAATGATGCTTTTATCACTTTACCCTATGTGGAATCATTGCTGAAGTGAGACTTTCCAGACATATGGTACTCCCCAGGGCCCATAAAGTCGTGGCAGTTTTTCATAACAATTTCAGTATACATTAATAATACTTCAAAAATTCACTAAGCTCTGTCAGTTTCTTCACCTAGGCTATTTCACCCATATGGTTACAATGCAGAGTATGGTATAGGAAAGAAGGTTTTGTGATACACCATGTGTTTTATATATATTTAAAATAACATATTCTTATCTTACCTGGAATGCATATGAAAATCGTCTGTAACTGATTCGATTTTAAACACACATTTCTTCAGATATTTGCTTATTATTCTTAGTTTCACCATAGTGTTTTAGTTCTTAGGTTTAGATTATTTCCTTGCAT
Organism: Thinocorus orbignyianus; assembly: GCA_013400375.1. NCBI lineage: Eukaryota > Metazoa > Chordata > Aves > Ciconiiformes > Thinocoridae > Thinocorus > Thinocorus orbignyianus. The sequence goes on from VXBW01008502.1 coordinate 33,056, forward strand.
TTGCTCCTTTTTCTTCATTGTAAAATTTTTCAGTAGACTTTCCTCACAGGTAACATCACTGATACTAGTTAGAATAAATTACTTATCCTCAGGGCTCTACCATGCCTGTCGTTAATAATTCAACCAGTTTGTCTTGATAAGAAAACACTGTTAGCAAACAATAGAGGACTGTAATTGGATTCCACAGTTATTAAAATCGCAACTTGTAAACAAATCCGCAAGACAAGTATTCTTGCCTCTTTTCCTGTTTGTTTGGGAGTATTCTCAGAGATGAGAAACGGCAGGAATACTTGCAGACACAGTCTTTTAATCTCATATTAGACTAGTCATAATCTGAAATTTAGAATTGTTATGGCGGATATTTGGACTACAGTCTGATAACAGAATGGAAACAAACAACGTGCCGTATGTGCCCAATGAAGACTAAGCAACCTGGCTGAAATACCCAAAACTGTCTCTTCTCATTTGATTTGCAACTCACAACTTATTGTCCCAGAGGTAGAGCTGCATCTTCTCTCCATATTGCAGAAGGGTTTGGATCAGATCATTACTGCCTGATAGCAATCAAGGCAAATGGTGAAATTTATAAAGCCTTCAGGTATAAATTTAAGCAACTAGCATTGTATTAGCAGCCTACAAATGTGATTTGAAAAGAATCCCCAAAGATATGCACTGCTGTCAAAATCCATTTCTTTACTCTTTCTTTTGGGTATCATTAATAACTTACCCCAAAAGAATGAGAATGAACACCTTGGTCCCAAAAGGATGTTAGGTTGGCCTTTCAATATAATAAGGCGAAATGAAAACATATTTGCAACACTTATATAACCTTCAGAAATGGGAATTTAACTCTCATCATTGTGACAGTGACAGCTTATATTTGAAGTAGTCCCAGGACGATTTCTTTTTATCCTTTATATTCTCAGCTAATCACAGGGAAAAGTTCCTGGCTATTCCTTTTAAATTCCTGCAATATCTGTAACAGTAAACATTCTTGTTAGAAGGACTCAGAGAATATATTTTTCATTTCACAGAAAATGTTGAGCTACTGGTGGAAAATAACTGAAAGCTCATATATTTTTCTCCAAAACTCATAATACTTTAGTTCCAAACTACTGCTGTAACACCTTCTGCACCCTTTTTCTTGGCAGACCCTTGTGGCATCCAGTACTGCTCAGCGTCATCTGCCCTTTTAATTAAAAAATTAATGTATCAGTACCACAGTAACAGTGAAGTTTTTGCCCCTAGAGAAGGGTGACACTCAGGCATAGCTAAACTGCTATCCAGCTACCCACATGATTGCATAAGGTTTTAGCTCTGGGATGTTTGGTTTTTTTTTCACTTTAAGGAAAATCAAAAGTATTTACAGAACTTTAACACTGTTTCAAAAAAAAAAAAAAAAAAAAAAGCCCAAACCTCCATTCCCTACCCCTCCATCCCAAACCATCCAGCCCTAATAATTTTTGAACCTTCATGGACTGCAAGGAAACAATCTGCAGACACCACGGTCTTCTCCACGGGCTGCAGGGGATTCCCTGCTCCCGTGCCTGGAGTACCATCTCTTCCTCCTGTTTTGACCTTTAATTTTTAGTATTGTGCAGTTATTGCACAGTTATTTTATAGTCCTCTGCCTTCTTCTCTTGCCTTTTTGGCATACAACATTCTTCCTCTGGATTTACTCATAATCATGTGCAGAGAATGTGCCATAAATCATCAACTAAGAGCAGAATATTGTGAGAAGAGTGGGATTACCAAACCACAAACTCACATATTTTGAGAAATCCTCTGTGTTACCTTCAAAAACACTCCTAAGGTATTTAATGAAAACTTCACAGAATAAAAGGAAAAATTAATCAGAATTTCCTTTTGCCCCTGCATTTTGTTTTTTGTCAAGTATTTCCCAAATAAATACAAACTGTTCTGCTTATCATTAAGCATTTTTTGTACTTAATCAACATGACTTTTTTTAAAATGCTTCCCATGACGCATTTCTGTATCTGTCATTTCTTTGTTTTCTGCTCCTTTTCCAATTGTTAATATTACATTAAGCTGATGATGTGGAAATTCCTGGATAATTGGCTTTGGACAACATCACTTTCACTGCTGAGTGATGATGGACATGTAACGAGGCAACAAAAGCAGCAGCAAGAAACACGGAGATCATTAAGTTCTTGTTGTGCAAAGGAGACAGTTGGGCTCTTCTCCTCCAGGCAAGAGGGCCTGGGCTGCAGGCTGAGGCCAGATGTCCTTTCTTTGCTTCTTTTTATCTATCTTGGTCCTTTCTCATCACTCTGGATATGTGACCGGACATTTTGATGCCAGGGAACACTCCCTTCTAATTGTCTGAATCTGAAGGAAGTAACAAGTTGACCATCCCAGCTTCCTCTCTCCAGAGAGGCTGGCTGCAGTGCGTGCTGCAGTCTCGGGGGCAGGAGAAGGGGCAGCCATCAAGGATGCAAAAGCTGTGAAGAATGAGTTACAACATGTGAAAGACATACCAAAAATATGTGGACTGTGAGCTGCAGAAATGTCTATTAGCAATCTAAAAGAAGATGTAAATGAAATTTTTTACTGACAACACTGTAAGAATACTTCTGCAAACCCGATACATTGGTCTCTTTCAGATTTTATAAATGACATTTCTATGATACCTTTGATTTTTTTAAACTCTTATACCAAAATGCACATTCCAAATATTCTGTGCAAGACTCTGTAACCAGAAAGTGTCTCTGCTCAGTGAATGGGTATTACATTACAAGCCGTCCTAAGGCTAGGAGAGAAGCAGTTGCTACAGGCTTAATTTCAATAATAACCTACACATGCTGCTGTGGTATATGGGGGTTCTCTGATAATTTTGTGGAAGACGTTGTAGTCTTAACAAACAGATAAATAAAACCAGCTTTTGCTGCGTGTAGCAATAATACTAATAATTGCTATTCAATACACAGAGGGTACAAGTTATGGTACAAATTATATTGTTTCTTTCATGGGGAAGAATATGTGGTACTGAAGGTAAACTGAAACATGCTACTAAAGGAAGAGAGTCTTTATTTCTTTTGAATTTGAACAAAAAATGGCTGAGTTCGTTAAGAGGGTAAGCACATCGAATCATTTGACTACACGGGTGTTTGTCCTAAATGACTTCAAATGTGAATCTTTCTGATTTAAAAATGGTAAACAGGAGCTGGCAGGTTTGGGCTGGTTGGATCCAGACTGCCTCTCACAGAAAGGCATGACTGCATTGAGTGGGACTGGGCTCTTGGCTAGCTTTTGTCTGGTCACTTAAAACCCATGTTGTGCAGAAAAGAGAGTAGAATTCCAGATAGGATTTTGTGGGCATTCTTTTTGTTCTCAGTGCAGTGCATTATAAATTCTCACCTCAATAGGCATGAATGCATTCTGTAGATTAAACACATATTAGGTTGGGTCTCAGAAAGTTTTACTCTAAGAGTCATATATCTAGGAGAATTTATTATGAACATGTATATTTCTGTTTATGTGTGAAAGCTTGTGTTACTGTTTCACCTATTAAACTCTAGAAAGGACTACAGAAGAAACTTTGTTATTACTATCCTATAAAATAATTATGAAAAAAATAATTTTAATGCAAATTACCTTGACAATTTCAACATTAACTATGACTGAAAAATTATACATATCTATGGAATTTCCCTACTAAAAATTGAAATCTACTTAATATACTTTTCAGTAAGTAGTGGAGATGTTAATCATGTTGCCATTGAAATACATGTTGAGAGTAAATAAAATATGCGAAATCAATGTTAATTCAGGAAATTCTGCCTGTTTTTAGTCTTCTGCTGTTTCTCTATTCATAGTGCTAAAGTCAATGTATTGCACTATTATCTTTGTTTCTCAGTTTCTGTGTTCCCGCTGCTTAATCTTCATCTGTGATGATGAAATTTCCCTCTGCAGCAAAAAAAAACACATTGTGAAAAACATAAGGCTATGACTTAAAGAAACAGACAAAAAACTACTTTAAAGAAAGCGCTGTTTTTATCAGAAAAAAAAAAGTGTTTAATGTCATAGGAGAAAGACAAAAATGTCTAGAGACCATTCAGACACACAGTTCAAAACCTGCAAAAAACAAGCTATTCCACTGCAACTTGATGACTTGATTTGATCTAGTCTGGGTGTAGCTCACAATGATGAAAATAGATACAGGCTTCACTATTTGTGTTAAACAAAAGTCTCTTCTTAAATTTCATGAGGATTTTTGCACTAAAAGAAAAGAATCTTCTGCCTGTGTCCTAGAAGGGGAACAGACTTTCTAATATTTTGATGCCAAGTTTTCTTCCCTGTGTCTTTAATAATTTGCATCTTAACATTTCAACCTGCATCCCCTGTTCAGCTGTGACCCTCACCAGTGCTGCTGGGACTGGCCTTAGCTCTCCAAATTCAGTTCTTCAGCCGATATTTAAAGAAAAAAAGAGAGAGTAAACTGTGGATCTCTGCAGGGTTGGAGGCCATACTTCAGAGGTCAGCAGCATCTCTGGCTTTGAGCCACGTCCGCAGTCTGGCATCCCTGAAAACCCAAAGGAGTGTTTTAGCAGTAATATGAATCTACAGCTAGAAAGACTAATTCCTTGACATCTTTGTAGACTCAGGTGAAAGAGAAATTTCTGTGTTTAAAGACAGAAGAGCTTCCGTGAAACGATAGCAATAACTGCCAAACTGTTTTGTAACTGCTCAGAAGAGGTGAAGCCCATTCACAAACCTGCTCTGTAATGTACCTTTGAACAGGGACAGAATCAGCCTGTATTTAGGTTCCTTTAACACTGTTTTGAGGAAATGCCACTGTTTACCACATGAAGTTGTCACAAAATGTCTGTGTGAGAGCTACAGAGTGCAAGTCTGAAAACACTGGAGGGGAAGAAAATGGACAAAAGTAGGTCTTAATAGGGCTTCTTGTACCTCTTTGATGAACAGACATAGAAGTTCTAGATAATTCATCATCAAATATTCGTAATGAGTAAACTGCTCTGCATAAGATCCTGTTTTGGCTGAGGACACCATTCAGTTGTGAGTGCTGGTTCATAACAATGCTTGCATTCTTCTGCTCCTGGGTTCTGCTTCCTGAGTTTAACATGTGCAGATTCTCTCTTTTCTTCAAATAAGATTGATCCTGGAGTGTGAAATATATAGGTGAGCCCTATATTGCAATTTTGTTGTGATTCTTCATGAGTGCATCTTTGTTCCTGGCCTGACATCTCCTCTCAGTAAGGATGAGGATGACAGTGTTCATCAAGACTTAACACAGTGAAGAGCAGCTCATGAGAGGCAGCCAGCCTTTACTATTCCATCAAAGGTACAGCCAGCCACTTAAAGTACACCCAATAATCTGGTAAATCTATTTTGTCCACTAAAATACACTGTAAAAGAAGCATTTAAAAAAAATAAAATTAAAAAGCGACATACATTCACCCCTGTGGGTTGAGCATCCCACGTGGAATCACAGGGTGAGATCTTTAAGATATTTAAACAATAGTGGTAATTTTTGGCATCTGAATCATATAATTTCTATGTCTGCTAGTCCTTTATGAGGATGTAAAATAACTAATCCCTCAGCTGCTACCAGGGGTCCATTGCTCTTACACTCTTCCATCATTCACAAGGGTAGTATTAGGGATGTCAGAGGGCACAATCCTGCCTATTTCCATTAATATCCATTATGAACCATCTGCCTATGAATTTTTCTAATGCTTTTTGAACCTTTGATAATATCATCCACCTTTTTATTTCCACAGCACAACAAATTTTGAAAGTTCACTATTCACCAAGAAAAAACCTTGTTTTCTGTTCTCTGTCTTAAATAAATTTTGTAACATTTCTATTGTTTAGTTCTTAATTCTTTTATTATATGTTTTGGCGAGTAATGGGTTTGCATTTGCCTCATCTATCACTTACATGACTTTGCAAACATCAAACATATTCTGAGAAACTTTTCATATATCGCCTGACATTAACAATATCAAAGAACAATCAAGGAAGACGAAGAACAGACCAATTGCTGAATAGCTTTTATATTTTTCTTATTTAGGGAACATATGAAAAAATCTATAATACTATTATAGAATATACATATAGTATATAGTGTGCATATATACACACCATATACCTACATATATGAGTTCAAACAACAGGTTATAAAATAGTCATAGTCCAGTAATTCATTATTAAAAATAAATTTTTCGGTGGTGTTGTTTAACAGAGATCCAACTGTAAGCATTGATATTTAAGTCATCATTGTAGTAATATTACTGTGACTATGCAGCTCTTGGAGTTGATGTTATTTGTGGTTAACTGTCTTCAGATGTTTGTCACTAATAGGTGAGATGGTCACTACTGCACAGGAAATATCTAACAATTAAATGATCCTGCTTGCTTGAAAAGTTAGAGTTGTCTATATATATATATAATGAGATCATGAAACCAACTCCATTGTGTGTGCTACTGCATTGCTAAAGTTCATTTTCACATCTTCTAGTAAAAAAGATATAGGAAGAATTATTGCTATTTCCCTCAGCAAAAGCGATTTTAAGATTGCTCAGACTTTCTGCTGGCCATTACAGTGGATTTAACCTAAAAATGCACATTTATTAGTGTAATAAGGGTTGGGTATATGTTTGTATAAATATGCATATAAAATATAAATTTTACATATATAAAATTAATTTGAAATTTAATCAGATTACCCAAAACACTGAGGTCTATCTGAAGAGCTATATTGTGTTGTGGCACGATACGTTTCTTGTGTTTATCTAGCCCATTTCTGGTATATAACTTCTCATACATATCTATATGATCAAGAGGTTCCTGCATCATTTCTGCATGTCCTTCAGTGAGAAAGCTTGACTTTTGTTTCAGCATTTTTCTCTGTTAAACAGAACAGAAAAGAACTAGGAGATTCTTAGACAGGCAGAAAATCAAATTAGAGTGCTTATGTCTGAGGGCTGATACTATGGATGTTTCATAAGATAACTTCTTATGGGATAATCCTCCATACAAAGACTTTATGGGATCTTTGTATAAAAGCAAACAAACCAAAAGGTTTTTAAAAAAACCCAACTTCCACCTCTTAACCTTGAGTTAACCTAGAGAATCAGATAAAACTGTGGTGTTGAAGAGTGCTTTGACAAATTGACTCGGAAAACGATATCTTCCTTTTCAATTCCAAGACCATCAGATCTTTCCTGAAAAACACCGTATATATATGATTCTCAGAATTAAAAAATATTTTATGCAAAGGTTAACAATAAATCTATAAAAACCTACCTAATCACTTCACAAGCTTGTTTTATTTTTTCCCCCCTCTCCTACCTTTTCAGTCTCACTCTTTTCCTTGATTAGCAGCTGGGGTCATTTGTTACTAGCTTTGCATTCTTCAAGACTTTTTAAATATTTCTATTCCAAACTGTTTCCCTCAACTACATTTTTAATATTGTCAGTATAATCCGATTTTGTCTGCGTTCACCTTACTACAAATATCTGTCTCTCTAACTCCAGATACCTTATCGCTTTGCAGGCTACGGTCTTGCCAGACAAAAGATAATCTTTACTGCAGTGTAGGAATAAGTATTTAGGACCTATCTATTAAAGGCTGGTTTATATGTGACACATGGATATGTAATTCTTCAGAGGAGAAAATACGTTATTAAATATTCTTGTAGACCATGTTCTTAACCACATCCCAGAAATAATATTGCTCTTACTTAGGTCTTTTAGATCTTTGGCTATGGTAAAGCACTATCTGCCCCTATGAACTTGTGCAACTTGGCACTTTATCCCTGATAACTGACTTATGATACAGAACATAAGGTGGACAGTTTTAATATTCTTATGGAGCAGAGGCTGAGGAAACTCAGAATGACTGTTAACCTTTCCCTTTTTAACTCTACAGCTTTTCTATTCTCCACATCTGACAAGCAACTCAAATTTCATCAGGAAGTTCTGAACACCACTTCAAACAGCAAGTCACTTTTCAGATGCATTTATGACAAGGAAGGTACAGCACATTCCTGGAAAATTAAAGTTAATCTTTTATAATATATTTCATAACAGCTATAGAAATTTTTCTTTCATTGAATTTCTATTTCACTTTTGGTACAGAGGGAAAAAAACATTCAGTATTAGTATGCAGCTAGTAATTGTCTCTTACTTCCTTTGCTTGATAGCATTCTTCTGCTTTGTTGCCAAGGTTCTTTTGTTTGCTGCTCTGCCACTAAAGGCACATGTCTAAGAAATTCTTTCATACAAAGAATTGCAGTGTAAAAAGCAACTGTCAAAAAAAAAAAAAAATCCAAAAGCTTAAAGCACAGGCATTTTCCCTCACCCCCACCCCCCAACCAGAAGCCTGCACTACTTTACAACATATCTCATACTATGCAGCAGAAATCTTTCTACCATGATATGGTTAATGCAACTCAGAGTGTAACAGAGCACGAGGAGAAAAGTTGTGCAAGGAATTCACTGTGAGTGCATAAATCACAAGCTGTTTGCTTTAAGCTTCAGGCAGATGAGTTTAATTACTCCATCACAGTTTATTTGAAAACTTTCACTCTTCATTCAGGCTGAAAGACTGACATATATTGGCATAGTTAAACATCTGCCTTCAGTCAGAATAACAGCAATCACAAGAAGATTTCGAGCACCTCACTCCCAAATATCCATTGCATGATGGTTAAATACCATTAGTTTGTAAAAGCAATATAATTTATTGGCTGTGATCTAGGCAATTGGCTCAGTTGTTGCATTCTGTAAGAATTTGTTTTTTCGTGGGTATTACACAACTGAGCTAGTATGGTATTCTGTGACAAACTCCCATTGATTGGTAACATGTACTAACTATGGTTAGTAACTAGTTAGTACAATAGTAGTATAAAATAACACTGTCGACGTGTTATTTTATTCTGAGTGAAGGTGTTGCCACACGCTTTCTGAGTCAAACAGACACAGAACACTTTGACTTTATGATAACTTTTGTGGTTACTGACTGTTTCCATGTCCAAAGCAAAACAGAAGTCCCACTGTGCACTGCATAATGACAGTGACAGAAAAACCCTGCTGGCACCGAGTCCCCTGCACCAGGGAAGTCCTATTGTTTAAGCCCTCCAAGTATTATTATTTTTTATTATCCTCAGTTCTTAAGGTTATACAAGCCCTCGTTGGAAAGAGTTATTTTAATACACGCTAATATGAGATAGATAATTTATGTACATATTGAATTCAATAGCTGTATTTAAAATCTTCTAATTCACATATAATAAATGGTTGAGCATTGACTGAAATTATTTGTCTTAACCACACAGAATTATTAATTTTTTTTCGAACAAATCATTCTGTGGAGAAAACACTTGAAGAAAACAAATTCTCTGTAGTAAGTGGGATCATTTAGCCAGAACAGACGTTAACTGGAGTAGACACCTTATGTCTGATTGCTGTTGTTTGGTTTTGGCCCGTTTGTGATTGGTAAGTCATTTCAGTCAACATATATTGCTCTTTCTCTCTTACTACCAGGGATTTCTGCATCTTCCAGTTCATTACAATGATACTACTGCTTTTGAGATGCTGTTAACAGATGCAGTTTCACGGAAATGTTGTGTGGACCTCAAAACTGGCAGTAAGTCCTGATCTTTTCTCCTCAGGGGCTTACAGGAACCTCAGAAACCAGCAGTTGGACCTCCATTGCCCAGCTTCAGCAAACTTAGTCCTCTGGGACCAATGAGTGTGACTGAGCTACAGACAGATGCACTAAACCTTGGTGCCACCCCTCCCCAAGCAGCCTGAATAACCCCTTATCCAGGACAATGCTTCCCGTAGTCTCCCTACCCAGCAGACCGACCCCATAGGACAACTGCTGCACTGTCAGGGACCCCTGCCCCTCTGCCCCTGCAAAGAGGCAGAAACCCTGGACTCCAGCTGGGAACAAATGTCTTGGTGCCTCTTCGCTCACATAGTTATTTACTTCTTTCACATGTGGGGCAGATTACCACTGAAAGACTAACTAATTTCCCACCTACTTGCTTGCAGCAGGTGTCTCCCTTCCCCAACAGCTAATGTGAGTTTCTGTGAAAGCAGCCCATTGGGCTCAGTGCCACACCAAGAGCCCACTCACATAAAGAGTGGTCCCTCTGGAGCTTCTGTTTGTGACTAGCCTTCAGGAAAGTCCCTATCCCCTGCCCTTAGCAGCTCCTTTCTGGAGGATTTCCTCTCATCTGGGATTGATACTGTTTCTTCTCATCAGGTGGAGGTTATAACTAAAGGTAGGTATGCTGGGTTGTTATTCATAGAGCAAAATGACATTTATAGTGTAATCTGGATAAATTCTTAAACTGTTGAAATTAATTCATATAAATCCTATTACGATGTTTTGAGGTGGGTGAAATGAGTTTTACCCTCTGAGAAATGTTCCAGTAGAAAGGACTAACAATTTTTAGTATACTATGTTTTATAAAGCAATTTTGTAATGGTGAAAAGAAGTTGGAACAACTACATTTGCATGACTAACCTTAAAAAAATGTTGCCATGCAAACTCATTAATTTTAAAAATGGCACTGGGAATAATACTATGCTTATAACATGTTCAATAGGGAGCATGTAAATAATAAATGATAAGCTCAAAATAGGTGTTTAGGAAGCTCATTTATTCAAATTCCAAGTAGAAGGATTAAGATGTTATATTGAATGAAAAAAGAAATTCAGAGAAGGTGAGTTTTGAACTTCAAGCAGATTTCTAAGCAACAGAGTTTGTTAATGTACTTAATATATTTCACAGATCACCTATAAAACACAACAGCTCACATTTAGACAAGCACATACCAGCATATTAATTTGGCAGAGCGCACTCAGGTGAGCTATTAGTACTGCAGATAATTGTTACAGGGCGCTGTTTATAACTGTTGAAAGAGTGAGCAAGAATCACCCAGTGGGACCATTTGTGTCCGTAGTTTTATATGCCTTCTATCATTTATGACGTGTTCACTCAACAATCATGCACATCCAAGTTCTATTGGAATTTCATTTATCTAAATACAAACAACTGATTACTGGAGCTTAGACGAGTAAGATTGATTTTAGCTTTTTTTTTTTTCTTGTTATTTCTTAGTCTGCAGAAAAATGTCTCTGTAGCACTGATTGTTTTAAGTGTTACATTTCAGATTTTGTTTCAAAATAGTATAGATGACTGTATTAAAATGTGCAAGACGCTATTCAAACCAGATCCCACAAGTCCAACTGTTGTATCAGCTTCCCAAATGCAACGTAATTTAAGGAAAGTCAAAAATTGTTATTCTCAGCAGTTCCAGAAGCCAGATGACATTTTGATTTCTTTACATTCTGCATGATAAAGGCTCAGTGAAGAATACCAGATGAGAGATAACTGGGAAATTATGCAATACATGGAAAGCCCCATTATTTTAAGAATAAATTAATTAAAGCATATCAGTAGAGATTATAAAGTTGAAGAGTAGAAAAAAGGGGACAGAGAGAAAATTTCAGGGCATAACATAGCAAAAGAGAAAGGAAATAGAAATAAAATTGTTGACAGAATGTTTTAGCATTTGAATGATATTATTTCAAAACAATGTGAAAATTTCAATTTAAAAAGTATATGGTGGCTGAGGAAAATTTGAGAAAGTTACTGAAATATATTCTAATGGAATATCCTCATTCCAAGGGAACGGATTTTATCAGTCTTTCGCTTTTCCTTCCGAACTGTCTACAGAAATTCCTGGACACACCAGGATTTCAGTGCACATGGAGTCATGATGTGGGACAACCCAGTCAGGGAAATTACAAATTCCCTTGTCAAAAGGGTGGAAAGAGATCTACATATAAAATGGTTTCCGGTGTCTTTGTATCTATGTAGCTCAATATTAAGTATTATTTTAGTAGTTGCCTTGCATATCAAAATCTGCTATCCTTTTTATAAGACTGTACTGTAGACTTTATAATGTGGCTGAGGTTTCCCAGCAGCTGGCCAGGCTGCATGTTTTGCTCTGGCTACAGCCCTGGCAGGCAGCTGGAGCTGTGGCGATGCTCCTCCTGCCCCATGCTGGCCAATAGTCCTGGTCCCATGCAGATGCCTCTGCCTGAGACCTAAATGAAAGCAGCTTTCACTTACATTTCTGACACCATGGCAGTGCTTCATATTGAACTTCGGTGATTATTGGGAGAAAAAACAGTTTGCCTTGGCTCACTGACATTAAACATCTTGACAGATAACAGGTCAGTTTTAACAAAATAATTTGATGTGCAAGTACAGAGGATGAAATCCCATCCTGCTTGCCTTTAGAGGTATCTTACTTCAGGCTCCTCAGGATGCTCTGTGGCTGTTTTGATTCACTCTTTTCACCTGTGAATAAGTGACTGATATTTTCTACGGAGCCATACAATTGCAAAATATACATATATTTCTATACTAAATACTCTATATCTAAACAGTATTTCCTCTTACTCTCTAACACAGCTTGTGTGAAACCTGATAATAGCTGATCCGTTTTTCTTACTTAAAAAAGCAACAATTCTAAACACAGAAAAATATATACGCAGTACAAAAGATTAAATGTAGTTGAATGCTGGCCCAGCTAGTGCTTTCACGGAGCATAGACCTCCACTCCAGGAATGCCTAAACATATACAATCAGGACCTCTATTCCTTTTTCTAAGTACATGAAAAACACAGAGGTCTTGCCTGTCTCCCAGCCCATGGGCTACAGCTGAATGGGGTGCTGAACAGAAGCCAGGCTGCAGGGTAAAGGTCCCACACAGCATTATTGCCATCAGACTCAATCTGCTTTCACTGTGTTTGGTTTTAGGCAGTTTGATTAGTGGCTGCAGAAGAGAGAGAAGTGAAGGGAATACAGAATCTGGCGTTTTTGTCTCTAGTGCACAGATGGGCAAAGAAGTCACCTGTTCTTCTCCCTTATTCCTCTTATTTCTTAACGTATCAAGCTCAATTCTCGCATCACACTGAATTGCAACTCATTCTACAGCTATTATAAGTGATCTCAATTAAACCATTTAAGAGAATCATTAAAGTTAAGGAGAAAAAAGACAGAACTGTGGCTGGTAGATGTTAATCTTGTCACTTATTAGTAGAAGGTACTCTGGTATTTTATTAATGAGTGGGGTGAAAGAATCATATGTAGAAAAGCTGTATTTTCAAGGTCTGGAAACTGGTGGTTTTGCAGCATTTTACTCCTCTGCTAAGTGACTAATGGAATAAATAAAAATGTTGTCAGATAATCTCACAGGCTAGCTTATATAATAGCACCAATTATAAATATTTTTACAGAAAGTAATTTAATCACTATAATTATGAATTTTCTTATTATTACACTTCCTTAAACTAATTTCTCTAGGAATTGTAGATGCAATATTCACAAACTGATACTTGTCCAAAAATGGATATTTGGGGCCATCTCTTAGAGTGAAAATAGGGAATATTCCCAGAGAAGTTGCCAGCTATCATTGAAACCACCCAAATGCTGTAGGTGTGCTACTAATTAACATCTAAATATTGAATACTGACACTGCGAAAACGGGTCCAGCAGAGGGCAATGAAGATGATCAGAGGGATGGAGCATCTCTCCTATGAAGACAGACTGAGGGAGTTGGGGCTGTTCAGCCTGGGGAAGAGAAGGCTTCGGGGAGACGTTATAACGGTCTTCTAGATTCAGTTTCCATTTTTCATTCACTTATTGAGGACAGTTGCTGCATTCCACTGTGGATAGATAGAAAGGGGGGGGAAAAGTAGGTAAACTTTCATCATGTCAGCCAGTGCTGTATATCAAAAAGTCTCAATAGCAAAATTGGAGCATAACCTAGATACAGATGAGTCAGAAAACAGAGAGATAACTCCTCTCTCTTCTTCAAATTAATGTTCAGGCAATTCTCTTCACTTCAAGTTCTCCCCAGCCTGTGCACTGTCTGAAGTGGGAACCAGCCTGGAGGAAAGAAATCAGCTCATTTCCCCAAGACTGTGTGTGCTGCACAAGCTTGAGGGGATATGGCTGAAGCTGTATTTCCAGCCTGCTAGACAGTGGTACACTCTCCAACACTGCACCTTTCAAACATTAATGAACAGATCTTCACAAACCCTTTTCAAGGAAGGGAATCATTATCTCCCTTTTACAGATGGAGAACTGAGGCACAGCACAATGTGAAAGATTTGCCTACAGGAAACCTATGGCAGAGCCAGAAACTGAACCCAGACTTTTCACATTGCAGAGCATAGTTCCATCTGATTTGCTGGGAAATTTATCAGGCATTGCACCTCTGGTAACCTCACAGTGCTCCTGCTGTAGTTCACTGCCTCAAAGGCATGACTGGATCCTACACTGCTGTAGTCATTCCATTCAGAGAAAAATGTGTTTTCATGGTGTTTGTGTTACTAGTATAATGAACTACAGCTCTTTCTCCAAAAAGATAACATTACAGTCTGGCTTCTTTTAGAAGTGACTTGATAGTCAGCAAGCCATCACTTGACACTGTTAAGCAGTACAGCCCAGTTTCAGAGATGTTTGTCACTGAGGTTATATGAAACGTACTTACATCTGTATTATAAGTTGGGTGGTGACATTTCTAGATGTTACTGCAAGCTCTGCCTTTCAGATTTCTCAATCTACTCAATGAATTTAATATTCCATGTAAATACATTGGTACCTAAGTTTCTCAGAAATAATGTGACTGTTTAAACTATTCAGTCAAAGAGAACTATAACTGCTGGTCACAAGTTTTAGCCACAACTAGAAGGCTGGCAAGCCAAGACCCATTTTACTTTGCTTTTGTTTTTCGGTACTTCTGGGAAAATATTCATTTTCAAGTTAAATAGAATACTTAATCTTATATGAAGTGCCATATTTCACTGTCTTCATTTAAAAAGAAGGAATTAGCAAAATATCTTTTGACTGGATTGTTGTTTGGGATTTTTTTTAACAGCTGTTTTTATTTTACAGTGGAAATGAAAAATCCGTGTTTTCACAGGCCCAGAGGTAATTGCAGCAAATGGGCTGGTGCCAGCAATGACAAAGTAAGACAACTCTACTCACTAATAAAATTGGGAAATCTGATCAAAAAGGGTAGTAATCTATTACATTGAACAAGGAAGACTCCTCAAGTAGAAGAGAGAACAATCAATATAGTACAAGTAGAAGAAACATCACCTGACATTTGTTTGGGTGGTCACATTGACTAAGCTAACAGAAAGCAGAAGTTCAGTGAGTCAGACCGCAGCAGGACTGCAGATGGGGTGTTCCTTGTGGGAGCAATATAAATTTCACTTGGGAAAAGTAAAAACTCGGGCATCTAGGGCTGTAAGAAATCATCTTAGGTTGCTAAGAGATAAAGCTACTTAAGGCAAAGCTGAGTCACTAAGAAAAGAAGTTTTACTTGAGGTCTTTAATGACCTTCTGGATGCATGGTCTGAACAACCTCTCTGGAAAAGATGTCTACAATATTGGCGTCCAAAAATATTTTTCACCAGAACTCTGTGATAATAATCATGGCATTTAAACAGAAAAACAGCAAATGTAGAGGCATATTACCTCCTTCTAAATAAGAAATCCAGGGAGGATTTGTTATTCATGAAAATAGTTGCAGCTATGGCAGAGCTACCACAAGAGGAAGATATCCTTAAGTTGTACATAATGTTTTCTAACGTCATTTTCATTTAATTCAAAAGCTCGTTAGAATATTTACCAAGAAAACATTGAGATTTAGAACATAGGCTGTAGAAAAAAGAAATATGGGAATGGCAGACAGACTGTCAACTTTGGACTTTATGTCCTCAACTGAACAAGAGCACCTAACTCTCAGATACTAGTACCCTGCCCAGTGTAATGGCTGAGGTCTCTAGGACTAGATGGTATGTTTCTGCCTGGGCACCAACAGAGACCATGCAGGCAAAAATCATACTGAGACCCCAGAGACACTGGTAATGACTCTTACAGGAGCTGAAAGCACCTAAAGCCTAAGCAAACCTGATGAGCTTGGGGTGGTGAGCTGTAAAGATACTTTGCTTGAGATTCAGTTTGGTGACTCTGCATTGTGATAGGACTCCCTTGTTAAGTGTAGTGGATATGTCCTCATTTTTGCTGCCAGTGTGCATTAAGCATTGTTGCCCCACAGCCTGCAGGTCCCTCAGGCTCCTCACCCCTCTTGGGGAAAGGAAGGGACAGAAAAGGGTCTTTGCGTGGTCAGCAAGATAAGCAGCACTCAGCAACCTTTCATTTAACTCTGTCAGATTCTTAGGCGCTTGGTTTTTGTGTAGTGGACTTCAATAGTCTGAAAGTATGTCTACATTGGCATTTGTGTTCAGGGGTACACTTTTGAATCAAATTTCTTTGTCATTCCTCCAGGATATCATATGGAATTGCTGCCATTATTAGTACAATGGATGTTCCTTGAACATTATTTTATATAATCGTGGAATTGTCAGAGTTGGAAGGAACCTCTAGAGATCATCTAGTCCAACTCCACAGATAAAGCAGGATTGCCCAGAGCGTACTACTCAGGAATTTTCTTCATAGAAGGTAACAACCTCAAGGGTTTCGTCCGAGCCACCACATTCAGACCTGTGCTATCACCAAAGCTCCTTCTAAAAATACATTAAAATTTTTGTTTATCTCTTACTAGAAAGCTCTTCAAGAATTTGTTTTGGTAATTAGAAATTCCATTTTTTGTGATCAGTTAATACAAATTTGTTCCGGTGTTATCCTCTAATTTATACAGCTCTTTTGTTCAGTGTTCTGGTTTAGGATGGAGCAGAGCTAACTTTCCGTTCAGTGAGAGAGGTTCTTGCTTACACTTGTTGCTGCAGCAACCAGGGTAAGCTGACTTTGTTTACTTCATGGAGGGGTTGCACATGTGGAGCAGAATGGACAGATCAGGTCATGCAAACTGACCAAGAGGTATTCCATTCTATAAAAAAGTATAAAAGCTAAGGAGTGAAAGATTTTAGAGGGAAGAGGAGCCAGTGAAGAGGACCATTACAGTTTTTCTGCCTTGGATCCCCATCAGTGTGTTCTGGGATCCAAATACTATTTGTCTATGAGACCAGTGTCTGCTGGTGACACCTCCCAGTGAGCTTTATATGGTTTTGTAAAAATATTTATATATTGTATCCATCTCGTTATTTCTTTTTTTATTTTATTATTAATATTACATGCCAAGACTTTACCCTGCTTAAATTGTTCCCTAACCTATTTTTTACATAGCTTTTTAAAATTATTCTAACAGTATGTGGATTTGCCACAGAATATTTGTTTACAGTATCTTTTTCCTTTTACATTGAAGCCTGCCTGCACTCTAACACCCTTCCCACATCCTAGGTACTTAAAGCATCCTGGTGTCTATATAAACGAAAAGGGCATAGCAGTGAAAACTATTTGCGACTTCACTCTTGCTCACACCATTTAAGCCCCGTTGACTTTATGTGTCTGGTGTGGAGCCAGCCGTCACTAGCTAAGTACAATATGTGACTGTGGAATAAATTCTGTTTTAATAATATTTAAATCACTGCAGCTTTTCTTGTGACTTCTAGAAACAAAAATGGTTGTAATGTTGAGATCATATGATATATTGAGCAGAAAAAGCCTTGTGAATTAGGGTAGACTTTGCTCTATAGGCAACTTAAATGACTTCAAATCTATTTGCATTTTGTTGTGCCAAATAATACATTTTGGGTTTTCATAAAGAGCAGACAGTTTGACTTGGTTAGTCAGCCAATAGCAAGTACAAATAACATTACTATATTTTAAAGTCATGGCCTTCCTCTGTGTTGGAACTACTCCTAGTGACGCAGCTTTACAGTCAGAGAGATCCTTGTCAGGTAGATGAATCAGTCCTTAAAAGCAGCCGGTGTCACCCTTCTGTGAAACAGTCCTTCCACTTCATAATACAGAGGACCCTAGCATCACACCCGGTAAAGCAGACACAGATGGTTTTTAACTATCCCTGTGATAGTAGTGGGCACTTCCTGTCTTGAAGTAGGAATTCCCTTCTCCATACCGTTATTGTCACCATATGTGAATAAAAATCCAGTCTGAGCAAGTGATGGAGAGAGGGCATCGGTGTGGTTCATGAACCACATTCATGAACCTGGGAAGAAGGGAAGCCTGGTCATTAGATAGCAGAGTAATTTTTAAAATCAGAAAGAAAGATGGTTACACTGATATTATCTCAAATCTAAGGATTCCTTTCTTAAAAATCAATATTCAATGTGCTTACTAGGTGCTCTCAGTGGTAATAGGAAAATATCAATTTTTGATCTAAGTTTGTCCTACAGGTAAAAGAAGTGTGTGGCATATCAGCTGAGTGTTACCTCAACATCAGTCCATGATAAACTGGAATACTTGAAAAAGAACAGCAAAATATGAAACAAAGTTCATAAAAATGCACCTTTTTTGAAAGAAAAAACAGTAAGATTTCCCATCTGCTTTTGATATTTAAGATGAAATGGTAGGCATTCCTCGAATTCAAAGAGCACATACAAAACCCAAAGGCTGTAATTCTAATTAATTCAAGTGTTGTTTCTGTTCTTGATGCTTCTTAGCTACCACTGCTAAATTATGTGCATTTTAAATTAATATTTCATTTTCTGAAGTGTTTGCTGGCACAATGTATACAATAGCTATTAGTGACATTACTTAATATGAGATAGCTGAATTAAGCAGTAGTACATCTTGATAGAAGAAAAAGGAGAAAAAACATTGCTAGAAAACTTTGCTATCAAAGGAACAGTATTCCTAGATTTAATTTTATCTGAAAGACGAAAAGAACCCAACATAAAGTACTCATGTGAATGCCACCACCTGAAGTTGTCTTTAATATTATGCTATCTTGAGATCAGTGTTTCTCATGTGATTAAAAGTTGCAAAATCAGGCTACAAATCAAGAAAAGGATTAAAAAAAAAAGTCAAAATGATCTAGACATTCTGTCCTCCTACTCAACCTCTGCTAGCTGATGCCATTCAGAAATGACTAAAAATTTTTCTTACCTTCCAGGAAGGATGACAGAATGGAATGATCTTATTTGGAAAAGAAAATTATTAATAAATATAGAATCAGCACAGTCATTAAGGAACTGGTTTTTTCATCTACACAAATTCTAAACTCTCCAGTACCAAACAGCTACTGGGCTGACCACAACTAGTAAAGTTAGTAATTTAAAGTTGCATTCAAATTTCTCAAATTAAGTCCATCTATTACCTTCTAGGTCTAAAGATCCTCTTTTACTCATGCATTTTTTTATAAACCTTGATGCTGATGTTAATGTTTGACACATATGTGTATGATTCAGTTGAAGCTACAGCTCTAGGCGTGGCATAAGACTGAGTTCAGGTCTGAACTCACACAGAAATTTCTGTCATATCAATATTTGAATGAAAATTCAGTAGGTGTTAAGGGCAAATTTTAAGCTGCTTAAACTAATATATAGTGCAATGGCTATAGATGACAGGCTAACACCTGTTAATGCTTACTACAGACAGTAATCCAGGATGACTAATGATAGTTACAGTTCTGGAAAATCAAATGGAGTATGAGACTGACTATGCTGTCAGCCACTCACATTTTCCTTCAAGAGTAGTTTGAGCCTATTTTTAATAAGGATATCTGCAATTCTAAAGTTTCTTGGTTTAACAGATTATCAGCTCTTCAGAATTTTCAGGTTTTTGACTATTGAAGATCTGTCCTAACTTTTGCAATGTGTCTAGCCCAATGGTCACTTTGAAGAATATCACAGGAAAATATGTGTATCACCTGGTAAGAAATCTCAGCCACATTTAAATGACATCAGATACAGTGAGCAATACAGGAACAAATGTTTTTGTTGTTCTCAACACACCTTTAAGAACCCCTGACAATCTGTTTTATTTACATATGACATTTCTTTAATGTAGTTTTCATTCTCTTGATTGTCTGGCAGTAACTTGTGCTCAATTTATGGTATTTTGCATATATTAATTACTGAATAATTCGTGTAATGCTTCTTGTTGAAAGTTTCTATGTCAAAACTGTGGGACTATTCATCACATTTTCAACAACATGCTCATTGTGGATGTCGTTCACAATGACAAAACTGTTTTTTAGTTTTGCTCCAGTGTTTCCTCCTATAGAGTGTGTAGAATGGCTGGTTTCCTTGCAGAATCTAGTCAAATACAGATATCTGTTGTATATGTGTGCATTATTTTATCTGATTTAACTAAGAAGAATATTACTAATATGCAGAAACAGGCAGTCAAAAGTGAAGAAAATCAGGATTAAGGATGCATGTTTAATTTTAATTTTTAATTTTTTTTTTCAAGTAATGAAGTCATTAGTTAGTATCACACGATGTGTGAGCCTTGTTTTGCACTGCAACCTACAAGAGGACAAGTGCAAAATCATTAATTTAAAAAGTTAATGGAAGTTCTGGCTAAATTTGTGAGTTAATTTAAGCAGAAATGTAAACTATAACTAGACTTAGCAATCTAGATCCTCACTGAAGTACTTAAGCAAGTATTCTGATTTTCATACTGACAGGCCATTTACTCTGTAAATCATGCCAAAATATGCATTTTTTCTCCCAAATTTTAGTATTTGTGAAGCTTATCATGTCATTGGAAGTGCAGTCAGAAAGACAGACAAATAGAGCATCCAGCCTGGAAAACACTGGCTCCTGCAGCACTTTTTCTGTTCTCATATATGTAGGAGGTATGATGAGAAGACATACAGAAGAAAGATGGGAGAACTGGATAAATTTTTATTTCATTGCTATTAGCTATCAAAATGGCCTGTCATACTCTCATCTCTACTAAATACTAGATTTAGTATCTGGAGGTGTGGTAAAGGCTAAGATAAATGGGTCCAGCCCTTATGCTTTTCTGAAATATGAAGCAATCAGGACAGTATTAACCATAAGTGAGCCCAAAACTCACAAAATGCAAACTCATGTTTTTCCCACCTGTTGTCTAGATTGAAGCAGGAGTCTAGGAGTAGTATTTGTGTTTGCTATTTGGAAACTTGAAAATATTAATAAAGGGTATTTCAGCTGTGTTGATGCCCTGAAATACTGGGTCTGTGAAGCAAGTATTTGGTGTGTTATAAATCAAGTAAGTAATTTAAAACTGTTACCTAAATGGAATCAAACACAGAAACAGACGTTAATATAAGCCAGTAATGCTGGACTCTATTGTACATACTTCTTAGACATGGGATGTGTTAGCTTTTGCCCAAATGAAAATCAACACTGTCTTTTGTTTGTGTTCACATTCAGCTTGTTCTAAGAAAAAAAATCTCAAGCACGTGAATATACAAGTGCAAGAAGGCACTTTGAAGATTTTAGGACTGTTTTTGCATGTTTCTGTGTTTGCTGCTCTGGCAGCGTTTCACCCAAAGTGCCTGACAAATTTTACAGAGGATTTCTGAATACAAAAGCTTTGGTTCTGCTCACGGATTTTTATTTCTGGTAAATTTCAAGCAAATATTTTAGACAATTTTAAGTGCTCTGAAAAAACCTCCTTTCTTGAGCCTTCATTTTTTCTGAGCAATACTTGGCTGGTTCATATAGCAATTTACAAAACCAAATGTCAGTTACTTTGGAATAATTCCAGAGTGTGGAGTGAATTGGTTTTAGACATGAAAATAAATGAAAGAAAACATGAGACAAGTTACTGAAACTAACAGAATAACAGGAAACACTAAAGAATAGTGAGTACTTTGCTTCAGAAGCAGTTCTCTTTTGATGTAATATATTAAGCAAACAAATATTTAATGATGTAATGTATTAAGCAAACTCACGAAATCAGAAACATCTGGGACCACATGAAGGATGTGCTTGCAGAAGTTTCATTACTTGCATCACAGTAACCATAGTTGTATCATCTAGTTCTAAAACCATATGTCCTAACTTTCTTGGACCTTGATTTATTTACACAGGTATTCAGAAGATATGCTTGTCAACTTCTAGGATATTGCAAGTTTAATTGATGTTTGTGAACTGTGGACTCCTTCACTTTGAAATCTTCCTATTAAAGCCAATGAAAAGTATTTTCTCCTGATTACATGACTATGCTGGTTCTGTCTTGACCCTGTGCCCCTAGAATGAGAGGTCTGAGTATACTCTCTGCATGTGGATTTGTACTGTGATCATCTGTGTTATGTGGAGAGAAGGTCAAGGAAGCGTTATTGCTAAATATTTACTGCATCTTCAACCTGCCTGGGTTTTGTCTTTTGCTTTCATTTTCTGGAGTTGCAATTGAGCTTCAGTGAAATTTCTCATTTTTCAATGCTGTGTCTAATACTTCTCAATAATAATAATAATGTATACATATAAGTATCCATGTGAAAGCTTAACAGTTTAGAATATCAGAGGTTGAAATCCTGTTGCTAGTCTGCCTCCAACATGGACTCCATCAGTCTTTTGGTCCTGCTGATTCCTGAGCTGCACAGGTCTCCCAGCCTGGCAGAGTGGTATGCAACAGCTCCTGTACCTTTACTGCCTCAGACTGACCCACCTTCGCCAGCCTTACAGCTCCTTTTGCAAAGCATGTTATCTGGGGCTTTTTGTATTTCCTCAGCTTGTCTGCCTTTCCTTTCCGCTACGCTTCTTTTCTTTTTTCTTTTTTTTCCTCTTACCACAGCCGTAGAAATGTCTGAACTATTCTTTCATCTCTCAGTCTGCCTCAGAAACCTAGCTTGTCTCCTCCTCTCCCTTGCCCCCTCATCTATTTTCCCTCTTTGTCTTCTCACTAACTTCTCCATGTAAGCATGCATTAATGGGCACACCAGGCTGTAAATGTAAAACAGGAGAAAACTGCACTGTGATAATCTCTCACGGACTAGCAAGCTATGTATGAGAAACAAGGAAACTAACTGGCACATGTTTAGAAATCTGACATGTATTTCCCTCATTCATTGACAGGTAAATTTTTTGCTCTGAAAGTCTTGCTCCAAGGACTGTTTCATGTAGTCATTGATTTTATAAATGAGAACAGCTTGCCTTATCACAGATCAACACGTTCATGCATCCCTGCACTGTTCCCCTTCTGGTCTTTACCTCATCACAGGTTATTTTTCATCTTTTTTTAATAATCTATATCAGCACAGCTCTAGTGCTCTTTTTTCTTTTTGGCTCTCATCCCACCTTTTCTCTCACACGTAAATTTGCTCTAGTCACCTTTTCATGGAGTCTTTTTTTTCCAGTTCCATTTTAGGTTTTTTCCAATACAGTTCAAACTCATGGTAAGTATTTTTTATATATATTTTTTATGTTGTTGAAATCAGCATGAATTCCTCTTACCAAACCACAGAACCTGTTCACTTTCGTCCATCTGGACCTGTCACCTGTCTTAGTACCATCAGAAATATTTTTTCTTTAAGTATTATTCCCTGTTGGTGTCCATGACACCATCTTCTGATTTTCATTCCCTTCTCTCTCCAGTTGTTTCTTTGGCACAGCATTTAGAAATCCTCCTCTGCCATGTTGTCATTTTCATTAACAGCTTCTGGTTCTCTTCTACTTATAAATTTTAGTTCTTAGTAATGTCCAACCACAAAAAAAAAAAAACCCTCATTCAATCTCTAGCAGATGATCTTGGATTTTTATCTTTTAGCTTCAACTATCATTGCACAAACTGCAAGACTTCCTTTTTGCAGAGCAGTAATTTATTTGAATAATTTAAACTAATCAGTTAAGAAAATCAAACAGTTTTTATCTTGTTGCAACACACATTGATGACAGCCAGTAGAAGGAAGAGATGGAAAAATAATCAGTTGAATATACTAGGCAGAATATTTTGAACTTCTGAGTGATCTCAAGCCCTGTATCACATTAGAAATCACAGTCATGGAGGGCTGTGGCAGATGAATCTTTTGAATTAAGACAGGCCAATTTAGGAGGCTGCTGTCCCATCTGTCCACCCCACCTTGCTGCCAAGCACCACTGCCATAACAGTGGCAGAAAAAAATGAAAAGGTGTTCTCTGTTGATGTGTGATCTTTAAGCACCAGCAAGGTTGGCATTGCAGCAGTACCTCAGGCTGAACTGCAGTGAGTAAGACACACAAACACACCTGCTTCTGCCTTCCTTCCCAAAATTTTTGTAACAAGTGGTAAGGAGGAAGGTGAGTTACAAAGAAGTGCATTGTTTTAAGCCACCATAGCTGCTTGCTTTCCTGAACTTGAGTCAAAATATTACCATTTCTTCCTTTCACATCCTTCTCCACTACCCTCAAAGCATCAGCGTGGCTGCCTGGGTCAGCGCTGGGTAAAAGCATCACAAAAAGGGAGCCCATGTGTACGATTTCACAAAATTGTTCGCAGCCTGCTGTGCATGAAGGGGAGGAAAAAAAACTCTACTTAAATACTTCATTTAGTGAGATACACCACTTTGAGTCTATTCTGCGTTCACTGACCTGAGATGACCCAGGCAAAGCTGCACTGTGGCTGAGTCATGGCGAACACCATGTTCTGTTGTTGGAACTTTCCAGTGCAAGCAGACGCATGATGTAGTCACTAGTAGACTAATAGTACATAAATAATTATCTAAGTTGTATCTTTTACACAGCTTAAAAACGATAATGACTTTTACATAGCGTTAATTAAACCTAATTTCTGTATGTGTTTGCAGTCATTAGTGCTCATTGCTGAAGAATCCATTATTTATCTATTACAACAGTTCTCCTGTTCTTGGCACAGAGCAGCACCAGATGAAAGGTTAATTTTTGCATGTTTAAAGTTCAGTGAGGGGAATGTAAGCATGGGAATGTATTTTGCCAGTGAGACAGCAAAGCAATTGCAAATTCTGCTGCATCGCTATGTCCTTTACTGTTTTGACTAATAGGAATTAATTGTTTCATGGAGTGAAATCCGTTCTTTGAGTCATTCTTGTCAAGTTATGTGATAAAAGCCCATCTGCACACCCACAAAGGAAAACAGGGGTGCAACTGTTGAAAAGACCTTGGACTCTTATGTTAAAGATTTTGTTATGGAATGAGGTCCTCCTGGAAGCAATTGTTAGCTTTGTCTGTGGTCACGAACTGTTCACTGCAAAATTGCCTCTGTCTCAACAGGTAATAAACTATATCTTTAGAGTGAAGTAGTTTCCACTCAATGTTTGCCTCCAAACATTCATCTCAAATTCCCAGGTTGGCATACCTCCTGGCATCACTAGTCGCTCAAGCCACAGAGGAAGAAGGTAATAAATTAACCCTAGCACAATTAAGACAAACTTGTGGTTTGGTAGAAGTACCTTGTGCCCCTTGAGCACTGATGGGAGGTGTAGGCTTCCTAGACAAGGATGCAAGAGCCTGATACAGACCTTGCTTTGGGTTCTGCATCTCCTAGAAAACACACAGGTTTGATCCCTTGGAAGCATTCCAAGAGAGTGTGAAGATTGATTACAGCTGCTTTTAGACATTTGTTAACCAGTGGAATAAAGCAATCACCCAACATGTGAGAAGTGAAGTGTCAAGAACAGCAAATGAAGGCATCTGAGAAATGATGTGTTGGAAGAAGCAAGCCACTCCTGCAGAGAGACCCAGGCAAGTAACATGGCTGAAAAGGGGACAGTTGACTTGGTGTTAGTTTTGAATGATGTTTGTATTTGCTTTCTCCAAGCATGTGTCATTTTGAGAAATCGAAGTATTCTGTTTATTCTCAGTGTTGCTCTCTGGTTTATTTTCATTGCATCACATGGTATTATGCACCTAATGCAGAGCTCCTCAAACGAGTCATGCAGTTCAAATTCTGAGTTTGGAAGTGGAAAATGGACACTGAAGTGTTTGTTATGATTGATAGAACTTAAAATAAAAAACCAACCAGAAAACAAACAAAACAAACAAAAAGAAGAAAAAAAAAAAAAAAACAAACCCAAACCACACTTCAGTTTTGTTTTTGCTTTTTTACTTTTTCCTACTTAGGAAAATGAAACACTGGGGTGCCCGTAAAGGGAAAACATTTTGAAGTTTAAGAGCTTTTAAATAAATGATAGAATAGAATATTTGAATTACTATTGCATTTCCCTTGTAATCCAGTGGTGTTTGTACTGAAGAGGTTATTATCACTAGACGTGCATGCAACCTGCTGTGTGTGATTTTCAGTGAGAGAACTCTAACATGCCAGAACGACAAGGTTATGAAGAGCCAAACCAACTGTTTTGCATAATGAACACTTGGCAGCCATTTTACTTACATATAATCTTATGTGTGGAGCATTGAGAATATTAAAAGTGATTACTTATACGCTTATAAAATACAAAAACATTAAAGACACAGGAATCAAGTTTCCAGCCAAGCTGTCACTATGACTGCGTATCTTGTTGGGTTACGCAAGATACAACATGTCAGCTTTGACTCCTTTTAGATATCAAATTGCCTGGCTTTAAAAATCAATTTTATGCTCTGTATTACCGAAGTGAAAATGTTTTGACACATTAGACTTAATTTTTCCCCACAAAGTATCCTGATTGTTACTGTCACCTTTACCTAGAAATTGCTGAACACTTTTACATTATTTCTGTGGGATGGGGTTATTAAGACATTTTCTTAGTACATGACAAAGACCTTAAATGGTAGATGGAAGTCTGGTGTGCAACATAGCTACACTTGAGACGACAATCAATATTTGTAGTTGGTTGCATTTTTCCTCAATTAAGTCAGATAAGAAGAGACCATCTTGGCGACTTTTTTACTTGGAATTTTACCCTGAAAATCTGTAAAGATGGAAACCAACCAACCAACCCATTGCTCACAACTACTATCCAAAGTTTTGGAGCTTTCTCAATTATTATTAATGTTCAAATTGTAATACAGAAAAAAGAGCAATGTGGGTTTGTGATCTTCCTTAAATATTGATACAATAAATTAGATATTATTTTTTAAAATAAATAAATTAAGGAAGCTTTGAGGAAACTGTAACAAAGACTAACAAGCTTGCAATCTGATATATACAAATATCCCTGAATTCTGAATGAACCTGAATTTGGGGGGATTTTGCAAAAAAGTAACCAGCAAAAAGCAAGACTCAAATGAAAAACACTTTTTGAAAATGTTAGAATATTCATTCTGATGGACCTGAAATGTTTCGTTCCAGATATACCGAAGAGCATCTTGATTGCTTGAATTAGAAATCTTATAGCTCAGTTTAAACTATACTATTTATTTCCCACAAAATATTAACCTAAATGAAAATTATTAAAGAAAAAAAAATCCTAAAGCAAAATAAAACAATTTATTTGGAGTCAGACAGAAGATAACTATTTTTACCTGAGGAGATGTTACTTATTTTCATTTCTCAAAGCCATGTCATTCAAATAAAAGTAATGAAGTATTTTAATTAATTTAATCAAAACCTGATTCAACTATCTAGCAAAAAATACCCCACCACAATACATTCACCACACAGTGACAGGCAGATGAAATTTAAAATACTATAGTAAAATCTTGGTTTTCTGATACACTATGGTAAAATATTTCTGGCAATTTAAACATTAGAATAATCCATAATCCATACACACATGTATATCTGATATTAAACAGCCTGTTCCTTGTTGTCTAGTAAAAATTAAAAAATTACCAGTATTGGCAAATGTCTGTTTTAACATTGCAATAATGCACGGTGTCAAACATTTTTATTTGCCCTTAAGTTATTTGGAATGATTAATACTTTGTTGTGTTTCTGAAACTCAGCATCCTCATTACAACCTACAACTTTAAAGAACCAACTACTGCTTATCAGCTACATCTTACTTCCATCATCTTATGAATGTGTCAATTAGAAACCTACAAACTGTGCCAACAGATGTCTAAATGTCTCAACGGGCAAATATTTTCAAAGAATGTCAGGTGTTAAATGTAAGGTATTATGGCTAATACTGGTATCTTTGGAGTTCCTAAAATTATTGTTTCTATAGCTATGTAGAAGAGCCTGAGTATGGGGGACATTTGTTGAAAACTTAAGTGTCTGTTGTAGCAAAAGTGACACTGGCCAGCTGGAGGAGCATGCAAATAAGACCAATCAAAGGAATATTTCCATTTAAGAGTGACTTGGGATGCCAGAGCAGGTGGAACCCCTGTTCATAAATGAGGAAGGAAAGATGCATATTTAATCCATTCACTACAGAAAAACCCATCTCTGAAAAGCTTGATATGCTGCAGACATTCTGCTCCATTGAGTGCAAAACAAATGCCTTTCAAACTTTTATTCAGTCATTTATATGAGTGAGATTATTTTCCTAACATATTTTGTCTTCTCTATTTGTGTACAATTACCCTTCGTCAGTCAACAACTATATACAATGAGAATAGATAAAATTTTATGACTGGAAATAGGTATACTTTAGGTATTTGATAGGAAATAAGATAGTAGATAAATAAAGTCAAGGATATATAGCAAATTTAACATTGGAGTGGTCGTAAGTATAAATTAGTTTGTTTTCTTATTTGTTGTTTAGGTTTGGTTATGTATGTGTCATTACATTATCTTTTTGCACAAGTGAACACATAGGTAAAAAAAACAAGTAAAACTCTTTGTAATTCAAGTACAAAAAAGGTGATAGTCTCTCTCTGCATCACACCCACACATACCATTTGATCAGTTGTGCAGAAATAACGCACACTTTAAAAAATAAAATAATGGTAAGCTGTCTCCCCGGGCTTTTCAACAATTGTAATCATCATTAACAGAAACATTTCAGGTGCATGATTCTTGTAAAAGCATCAGGCATCTCTCTGACTAGTACTGTTGACTCTCAAGTATCAATGGTATTTTTAGGCCTTTTCTTTAATTTAGGAAGCAACAAACAAATACTTATTCTACAGAATAAGCATTGATATGCTGTTTAAAGAAAGAAGATTAATATTGTTGGCTGAAATATTTTTTTTGAGACAAAAAAGCTGTTGGTTTTCGGTCAGCCTGTGCATGAAGTTACTTATATTATGGTAAACAGAATTTTCTAGAGGGTTAGATTTCTAAATTAGCTTTTGAGTCTTTATATTTCCTAGAAACCAAAAAAAAAAACAGTGCAGCTGCATGGTAGTACAATATTGACTCATATCATCTACCCTCTACAAACCCCCTAAGCCGCCCAGCTTTTTCCACTGGGTGGTCTTCTGGTTATCCTCTCTTATTGCTTAGGTAGAAAACTGAAAGCAGTCTGAGGTGGAAAAACTGAATACCATCTACACTTCTGCAGAGATTTGAGGTAGCTGTGACCGCTGACAAAACAGTTTTGCAGGAGCAATGGAAAAATACAGCAAGCTAGTGGGTTTTTTTCCTACAATCACTGTGAGATGGAGAAAATTATCTTTGAATCTCAAATGGAAAAATAAAAAAGATGATGGATTGCTTTCATACTCACTTTGAGAGGGTAAGGGCATAAGAAAAGTATCCACATAAATTGAAGCCATAAAGCTTTACAGAAAACAGAAATGCAGATAAATTGCCTTACTTGGCATTAGCTAAAAAATTTTCTAACAAAAAGAAGCTTGATAGGAAAAAAGGGAAAAAGAGACGCCTATAGTTCTTTGAATACTTTTGTCTATTTTTGTTCCATTTTTTCCACTGGTTTAAATCCAGGTCCGTTTAAATTAAGCAACTGAATAATCACTTTATTGACCATTTTGCTGAGGTGGCCAGGTAAACCAAGTGAGTTTGCCCCTCTCCAGCTGGTGTATTCCCAAACTCTCTGGACCCTCAAGTGTTCATCTTGCAGAAAAAAAATCAGTATCTGCAAAGGATCTTCTAGGCTACAGCTAAAAATAAACTCAAAAGCATTGCTGACAGAGGGGAAGTTAAGTATTTCTGACCTTCATGCTGCATGCTGTGATGTCTAGAATTACTCTTAAGCATCAGACATGCTGCATCAGAAATGCTGTTTGTTCTTTTAGCTTAAGATCTTTCTACTAATCTCTGAATCTGAGGTTTAATAAGGGAAAATGTGGAGTCCTGCACTTGGGTCGCAACAACCCTAGGCTTGAGAAAGAGTGGCTGGAGAGTTGCCTGGCAGAAAAAGACTTGGGGATGTTGGTCAGCTGTCAACTGAACATGAACCAGCAGTGTGCCCAGGTGGTCAAGAAGGCCAACAGCATCCTGGCCTGTGTCAAGAATAGCATGGTGAGTAGGACTTGGGAGGCGATCATCCCCCTCTACTCAGCCCTGGTGAGGCCCCATCTTGAGTACTGTGTCCAGTTTTGGGCCTCTTAGCACAAAAAAGACATTGAGGTGCTGGAGCGGGTCCAGAGAAGGGCAACATTGCTGGTGAGGGATCTGGAGAACAGGTTTTCTGATGAGAGATTGAGTGAGATGGGGTTGTTCAGCCTAGAGAAAAGGAGGCTGAGGGGAGACCTTATTGATCTCTACAACTTCCCAAAAGGAAGTTGTGAAGAGGCAGGGGTCAGTCTCTTCTCCCAAGTCACAAGTGCTAGGACAAGAGGAAACGTCATCAAGTTGCTCCAGGGGAAGTTCAGATTGGGTATCAGGAAAACATTTTACACAGAAAGGGTTAGTAAATATTGGAATGGGCTGCCCAGGCAGGTGGTTGGGGCAATATCCATGAAGGTATTCAAAAGATGGGTTGACATGGTGCTTAGTGACATGGTTTAGTGATGAGATGTTGTTTTTTACCAGAGTTGGGTTGGTGGTTGGACTAGATGATCTTAAAGGTCCCTTCCAACATAAGCAATTCTATTATTCTTAAATGAATCTTCTTCAGATAAACTTCATTTACTTTAAGTTTCACATTGTCCTTCAGTTTCTTGACAGCCCATCATGCTACTGTGGGACTAATTCTTGTTTCTGTCCTGCTGACTAGAACATGGATTTTAAGTACCTACTGTCTACATAAATAAATGCTTTACTGCTCAAGTACACATTTATAAGTGTAGCAGTTCATCTAATGTCAAAAAGACTGGGTTTGACCATGTGTGTTTTGGATAAACTCTCTCAACCACACACACATGCATTCTAAATAGCTTCATATTAATGGAACCATTTATCCATTTCAACTTTTTCAAGTATAATAAAAGGCTTAGATAACCTTGAAAGCTTTAACCTCAAAATTGTTTTAATAATTTTTGGGTTTGCTTTTAGGCTTCTTTGATTCCTTGAATTGATTTTATTAATAAAGGATCTAGAATGGACCCTTAAAACCATGTAAGTATTAGTAAAAAGTCTTTCATTTCCAAAGCAGAACAGCAAATAACTAAGATCAGTATGACTGCATCAATATGAAGCAGTCATTCAACTTAAATCTCATGAAAGATAAAGTTTTATAACCTTCTAGCATAAAGCTCTGATTTTAATTGACTTTCAATGGGTGTATACTGAACACTGTTTGGAAGTCATTTCTGTTTGTTAATTAAAAACACAAAGCATTCTGAGTAGGTTGATAGAGATTCCAGGTCTTTAACACCTTAAACTAGCATGTCTTTGCAGGAAAGCTTTGGGTCTGCTTATCTAACAGGAAGAGCTTTCACTTCTGAAAAGACAATTTCCAGCCTAACTTTTCTTCTAAAACACATTCCGCCTCCTCTCTGAATTTATCTAGGAGAAAACAATTTTTTGACGATGAAGCCATATTTTCAATTATCATTTATGATCCTATATACTTGTCACAAGCAGAAATATACTATATAATTATTTTGAAATACCATGCAATGGTTGATATTAATAAAGTTTTATTACATTTCAAATGTTTGGTGTTTGTCCATTTGGCTACTATACCATACTGTGATTGCAAACTGAACTGTCATCATTTCATTAAGATTTGATTTTCTATACTTTCTTCCTTTTCTTCTTGGGTTATTTATTAATAAATGTTCCAATATCTGTCCTCTTTAGGGATAATGCAGACATAGAATCACTGCTACAGCGGAGGCTGAAGCACAGGATCAAATTTAGCCCTTCAGCTGGCAAGAGTGTGTTCCAGGTCAGGTCTGAATTAGATCTAAACCTTTTATTGTAAGTCACAATGAGAACATTTATCTTTAAAAATAGCAGACCTTTTGACTGAATGTGTTTCAAATAAGCCATATATTAGGTACAAGACAGTGAGAAAGTATTTCTTTTCTTTTTTTTTTAAAGACTTTCTATAGCCAAGTCTAACTTTTCTTTAGCACGTGTGATACAAAACATAGGGGAAAAAAAGGAGCATATGATTAAATAAAAAACCAAAACACGCTGTCATCATGTCCCTATGCCCTTGGTGCAGTTATTTAATCAGTTTTGCACCTACCCAATCAATTTCCACTTTGGCCATACCTCCCTAATTCTCTTGAGAGCGCTGGGGAAAACAACGTCAAAAAACTTAAAATAGTTCAGAGGTATGACATCTTCTGTGATTCAAAAAACCACACGTTAAGAAGTGTCACAGATGGAAACTGGATCATCCCTACAAAACTCTTCTTGTCTTATCCATGTGGCTTTTAGACAGCTCCTTTTTTTTTTTTTCGCATAGACACTTCTTATATATAGAATATATCTTAATATCTCAATGGCAAAGAAATTATTCAATCTCATCCATCTTGCAACATAAAAGCTGAAGAATAAACTTGTTCAAACAGATATTTGCAAATGTATGGCTTACTGTTAGATAACAAGTTCCAAGTGTTTCATGCCCCATGTTCTGAACCAACTATAACTGTCCACAACCTCAGTGAAAGCATTGTCTAGGCAAACAAAACTACATTAAAATTTATTGTAATTATTTGCAAGACCACAACATTTCTGTTGGCTGTAATTTCATGCTGAGAAATCTAGAAAATAACATACTGTCCTCCAACCAGCAACTACAAATGAAAGCTCCAGCATGAAAAAAAGGACTCATCTATTAGATGTCACCTCATTATGTGAAAAGCTTATTTCTTTGAATAAATGAATTTCTAAGTGTCAGTAATATCTGTCAGTCAGACAGGTTGGTTGGTGAAATATTCATAGGAACTTTACAGCAATCCTTAAACTCTGTAAGACTTTGAATTTTCAGTGGGTCAGCTACTGCATTCAGATTTGCTTGTAGCACTCACTGACTTCTTGCTGGAAGGGGCTACAAGAAATGCTAAAGAAATCATGCCACTGGTAAGGTTTCGTTATTCATCTTTAAACTGCAAATTTTCAGTTCTTCCTAATACATTTAATGAATTTATTTTTACCTCTGGTTTAAATGTGAACAACCAGCTTGCAGTAAGCTTATTTGCCATACTTTGACTTCTACATAAATTTACTCAAATATTCTCAGAAATATTATTTTGTGGCCCAAAATAAATCTTTGTTTAGATTCTAGTTAAATTTAGGTTATTATTTTTAAAAATTTTAACAGAAAATACTGGTAAATATTAATATTCATATTTTATTACAAATATTATAAGTCCACTGAAAGCTATATGCCATCCTGCTAGAACCCAAATTATTTTGCTGTAAATCTTTAGTTATTCAATTATCTATTCAGAATTCATTAGCATCAGAATAGAAAAATACACTATTGTTCCACTATTCCATATTATGCTAGTTCTTCTGTTCTGCTATAATTTTGTTGCCTCATCATCCCTATTTGAGTATGACATTGTTTTTCTCTGCAGACCAGAATAGTGTATTTCTAAAAGTGGACCTGCAAGAGATTGAAGTTTAAGATAGACTTGCACTGGAAAACTCTGTCTTGTTAAATATCTGTAACAGTTTATATTAGGAAATTTGGTTTTAATTTGCTTATAATTCATCCATAATTTAGCCATTACGATTGACTGTTGTGTAATGGAGTCTGAGTTTGTCTGAAATCTTTCAGCATAAAAAAAATCACACAGAAAATAGTACCATGGCGAACACTGTGTTTTGTACTCTCTTAAAAATGGAAACCTATAATTCTATTAGTCACTTCATTTAAAATCATCCTTTAGAGCAGCATATTCAAACTTGTCAGGAGGGCCACATGGCACTGCAATTATATGTGCTATTTTGCCCCTTTTCCCATAGACTTTTCAAATTAAGGAAAGGTATACATCCCTAAAGTTGTGGTCCACTGTACAGTCAGGAGACTGGTTCCATGTCTGCAACTGACATGGCTCTACCCTGAACTCAGTAGCCATAGCTATAATGGTAAATTAAACATGCTCATTAAACATTCTCTGCAAATGAGGGTATGCCACAGAAGTGCAAAAAAAATGGAACCCTGGTAAGCAAAACTTAATTTTGATGATTAAATACAGTCCTTCAATTAATAGAAAGGACTACCACTTGATCAGGCTCTTGTACTTGTTCCCTAGTGATGCTGGAGTCTCTTCTAGACCTACAGTTTCCATTCTGGCATGAGTTAAAGGATGTCTATCAGTCAACAGAAAGAACAGGGTATGAGTCCGGGATGTACAAGACTCTAAATTTCCTTCAAAATAATTTCTTTCCCGTACGGAATTTCATGGCAGCAGAGGGCTATGGACTTATAGAATTAAATAAGGAATATTGATTGGTTTGGGGACCCAGGAGACCTACTTTCACATACCAAAAGGATTTGCCAAATAATTCTATTTGTTTACTATAGCATCAAAATAATCCAAGACTTGTACACCTGTGCCTCCTTACAGGCAGCCAGGACTTCAGAGAAAGCATCTACTTTTCACTGACAAGCCTGGTCTTTCCTTTGGATGGGTTCTTTTTGTGAAGGAGGGAATCACGGGGTAAAATAGTTTAGTTATGAACCATAAAAGACTGGGTAACAAGACTATCTGAACTCTAACTTGTAGAAAGTAGCAAGTTTGTATACTATACATGTTGTCTTGTAGCATAAAAATTAGCCAGTTAAATCCGCAGGCATGTACCTTAAAAGTGTCAACAAGGCAAAACTTCACCATGTACTTACCATTTAGGTGATAAAACTGAATTCTTATTTGATGCAAATAATGGAAATGGCTTGACAGTTGAGGGTCAAATGTTAACCCTTTCTTTATTAAAGGATAATTTCGCTTGGCTTTTGGATATTGTGCTATATTTAATCACAAATTATACACATTAGAAAAAGAGGCAATGGGTACTTCCTTCTTTTCCTATCTCTTTTTAAAATAAACATAATTGATTTCTGTATATAAGAATCAACAGTTTTATAGAGATTTCCGACAGTGTAATTGTGTTTAAGTATTTTGTGGCAGTAGATGTTTAGCAATTTTAGCTTTCTGAAACCATTATTGCAAATTCTTAGCCTTTTACTCTACCCTTTATAGGCAATTTGATCAAGAAACAGTTTCCTTTTCCTGCCTCCCATGTAAACAGAAAAATACTGCTCCAGTTTGGTCATTGGCATTTGATCAACTGTTTTCCTAATTCATTTCCTTCCAGAGTACGGCTGCCGCATGGACTACTGCAGCATCCTGCTGCAGTCATTCAGTTTCCAGCATTGCCTCTGAGGAAGTCAGGTTCCTATCCTGCTGTCAGCATTGCACTAGACTGTCAGGTAAAATGCCATGAAGCCATGATCCTGGTATTTTCCCCTCGTATCAGTCTTCTAAAATGTGTCTGCTTAATAATGACTTCATGCATAACAACCCCACTGATATCAGTTTGTAGTCCAGAATTTAGATGTCTCTCATGATTTTATTTAAATCTGAGACAAGTATTCAAACAGGCCAAGCCTCTGAAACAAACCTGTAAAGAATTATCAAGCCTCCCTGTTTCTAAACAAGTGGATCTCCTTTGCTTGTCTGAAACTTTAGATAAAGCTGACTTTCAAAGTAAAAATGCTTTGCAAAAAAGTACACATTAACAACTGCATGATGAAAAGCCTATTAAAAAAAAAAAAAAAAAAAAGAGAGAGAGACCACAGTTCACTGGGTTTTTTATCTGCTTTTCATGACAGTTTTGGCCAGCTGC
Organism: Thinocorus orbignyianus; assembly: GCA_013400375.1. Taxonomy (NCBI): domain Eukaryota; kingdom Metazoa; phylum Chordata; class Aves; order Ciconiiformes; family Thinocoridae; genus Thinocorus; species Thinocorus orbignyianus. The sequence continues at coordinate 68,898 of VXBW01008502.1, forward strand.
CATTTGTTTTCTCCTCTTGTCCTGCAAGTGACAGCAGACTTGTAGATAAACTGATTAGGCAAGCTGAGAGATGTTTCTCCAGTTGCTCTCATTTTTCTTTGTCATCTTGGTGGCAGTAGTGTCACTGCTGGCTGTTGCCCCAGTGATAAATCCTGTTTCACAATTCCCTCGTGCTACTAACCCATCCCTGGAAGACTCATTTAGCCACATTTAATTTGCAGTATTGTGTGGAATCTAAGTATGAAACTTGAAGTCTATTTTGTTTTTCCATATTAAAATAATAATTTGAGAAATAGAGAGATGAGAGAAAATGGTCAAGTCAGAAGGGGAAAAAAGTGAAGGAAAATGGCCATGACTTCCAGGAGACCCAATTTCTTTCTCCAGTTTCTGACAATAAAAGTCATCATCAGGTTCTCTGGAACATGACATAACAGAGAAAACATTTCAGAAAGCACATTATCATTTTCTGTAGCACTGAGCAACTATGCCTTTCAATGCCAGTGGGACATAAAGGTTATTTAGAAGAAAAATGTGTCATTCAATCTACTTCCACATTGCTTTCCGTCTTTAAGATCTTCCTCCTTCTGGCTCCTCTATGCCTGCGTATTTTGGACCAGGTCATTGATCATTCTGCATTCCACAAAACAGAAACAAACGCCTTTCAGGAGTTGCCTTTAGGGATGCATGAATGCCAATATGTTTCCAACTAACCTTCAGTATTAGTCAAGCACTGTATTTGCTGTCAGATGGCCTTCTAGTTGCATTTGTTCATGTTGTGATGCAACATGGCTAAAGTAAGAAAGAAAAATTTTAATCAAGCACCATACATCCTTTATATCTTGAAGCAATGTATCTCTCCACAGTTTCTGAGGTTCATTAGTACCAGCAACTTTACCTCCATGAGGGTTGGAGGGTATCTGAAACCACATTTATAGGGAGTAATACTATCCTCCATCAACAGGAAAAATGGATAAAGCTGTCCTCTGCCTTTGTTCTGCTACTCTATATTACACTAGTTCTCCAGTTCAACTATAACTTTGTTCCCTCCTTATTTGAGTCTGACACTGCTTTTCTCTGTTACACAGTGCTTCAGCTCTCTGCTCAGTATTTGGGCTAGGGATGAGATGGTTCTTCTACAGTATTATCAGCCAAGATTGCAATGGAGATATATTGATAATATAGTCATACACACATTTTGTTCTCTTCACAAATAGAGGCTTCTACTTGGAGCTTTATAAATAAAAACACAATTAATTACTTGGAAACTTTTACACAACATTCACTGATTTTCCAATCAGCCATCCAGGACTTAAAAATGAAACAAACAAGCCCTGTTCACTGCATCTTCTAGCCTGTAGCCAGAAGAAGCGAAGGCAGTGCCTTTAAAGACAGCCCTCAGTGGTGTGATGAGGTAAATCATTCACTGTGAGATTACATTTGTCACTAATTAAAAAAATTACCCAGCATACAAATTATTACACAAAATGGGGAATTCATCATTCTCACCTGCTCACTTTCTTATGTGAGTAGAGTTGCCTAAACAGTAGGATTTTTCTTCCATAAATATAGGTACGTGAAAATTGGATGTTCGCCTCTACTGATCACAAAATCATAGAATCACAGAATTGTTTGGGTTGGAAGGGACCTTTAAAGACCACCTAGTTCAGCCCCTCTGCAATGAGCTGGACATCTACTAGATTAGGTTGCTCAGAGCCCCATCCAACCTGACTTTGAATGTTTCCAGGAACAGGATATCTATCACCTCTCTGGGAAACCTGAGCCAGTGTTTCACCACCTTCACTGTAAAAAAAATTCTTCCTTAAATCTACTCTTTTTTTGTTTAAACCCATTACCCCTTGTCCTATTTCAACAGACCCTTCTGAAAAGTTTGTCATCTTTCCTGTAAGCCCCCTTGAAGTTCTGAAAGGTCACAATAAGGTATTCCCAGAGCCTTCTCTTCTCCAGCCTTACCAGCCCCAACTTTTGCAGAATTTAGTCCATTTCTGCAGAAATTTTCATGTCCTCTACTCTTATTGGTTTTAACCTTAAATAAATCAATAAATAAATATGCTTGCCCACATTTTCCCTTTCTTGAAAGAACATTTCAAGTCAATGTGATGGATTTCATTGCCAGCTCTACTAACTAATTTTTTCAGGTGTTAAAATTATTACTTACAAAAATAAGTGACACCTTTATTTAAATATGATTGGTTTATTTTGTCAACAGGGTTGGGTTTTTCCTCACCTCTAGTTATACGTCCGAATACCGTTTTATGAAATAACTATTCTGACAATCATCTACACATCTTTAGCAATTTAACAATAAACAGACCAAGACAAAAGATACAGTATGTGTCAGTAAAATAATTTCTGAAATGTCTAGCTTTTCAGGGCTTCCAACTAAGTTCTACCAGAAATTGTTAAAGAAATTAAAAACATTATTCAGAACTTTGGCTTATCTTTAAATACATAAAAGAGACACAATTTGGTTTCCACTATATCTCATTGAGAGAAAATAATTAAAAGCCTGCTGTCTTTCCACCTTTTTTCCATCTAGAATGTTACTAATTCCTAAAAGAGTTTACTGTAATAAATCTGAAAGTTCCTAAGTTCTGAATCCATTTGGATAGAAAATTCTCATAACTGAAGACTTAAAACTCAGTTTAAGGTAGTGTTCCAGAGACATCAAGAATTGAGACTATGTAATATTTCTCATCTTGTTTTGAACCTTTTTCTCTCCCAGCATAACTGTTAGCAGTGATGAAGAGAAGTGTAACCTACAGTCAACTCTCACATGCAAATTTTATGCGAATAAACTGGAATTATGCAGAAATTGTCTGCACAATCCCATAAGATTCAGTAGAATTACTCCCAGGAAGATAGCAGCCCCTGGGAAAGTATCACTGTCAAGACTACTTAAATAGTGATCCCATTTTTAAAGGTAGATGAAAAATGTTCAGGCTCATGAGGGTTCTATTTTAGATACATTTATTCAGTTTACAGGACTAAAAACCAGTTAAAAGTCATGAGTAAAGACAGGAAAACAGGTTTGAATTCATTCGGTCTTATAGACTTACTTTTGCATTTCTTCTAGAAGTGCAGAAATCCCTGACCTAAAGTACAGACAAGCACACGGTTAAAATATAGGGGACACCCTGTGGGAATCTGGCAAAATGTCTTGCTTTGCAAAGCACTTAGAGTGAGCCTACATTTTCAATGAAAATAAACCACATGGATTTAAACACATTCTCAGAGTTAAGCACTTGCTTGAATGCTGCTCTGGAATGAAGCCAAATGGAGGGATATAAAAAACTAATAAAGAGTAAACCTCAGAATGATTTGAAGTCCATCTAGCGTGCACTCCTGAAGATTTTGTGAAGCTTCAATTTAAAACCTATGTATTTCTGAAACCAGCATAGTAACAGCACAAAATAAACCTATGAAAGCTAGGGAAATTAAAATCCAAGACACAGATCCAGCATCTGAACAATAGCTCACTTCATACCCCAGAAAGCCAAATCTGACTTATCAGGGCTACAAAAATCAGAATAGACTGAGGAAAAAGTTGAATAGGAGATTTAACAAAAAGCATTAGAAAGAGAGGTGATATACCAGTGACATTATAATTCATGAAATGGACTACTTCTCTCTGTTTCATAGAACAAGTCATCTAATGAAGAAGATGGTGTGTGTGATTTTATGTTAGCTTATGGTTGTGTAGCAAAATTGATCATTTTAAATATTCTTTTGTCAGCTAGGACAACTGCTGTCATTTGAAATGGCACCTGTCCAATCTGAAAAGTTTACAGCAGGTGGAAGCAGAATGCATCTTCAGCCACTGCCTGATACCAGCTTAAACAAAATAGTATTTTCTCACAAAGCTGCCATGATGCTACCTGACAGCAGGCCAGAAACCATCCTCATCAGGGAAACTGAACACAATGGCTAAATCTGTGAAGATCATGCTTATGTTTTAATATTAATATTTTAGTGCTCAGTTGCTGAAGGAACCATAATTAAAGTTCTATAATGTCTTTCACCTCCATCCTCACTGGAGGTACTTGCTCATATGCTAATGTCTCATCTTTCATAGCAGAATTTCACAAATTCGCTTTCTTCTGAAAGACTAGAACACGTGCTAAAAACTACAACAGCTGCTAACACCAGTGAAAGTTGTGGGGATGTGTTTGAGTCAGAAAGACTACAAACAAAAATACTTCTTCAAAAGCTGAGTTCAGCTTAACAATCTAACCCTGAAACCAGAATTTGCAAAGCCCTGTAGGGGCTTTCTTCCTGAAAAGAAACACAGGACATGGTTGTTTAATTATGGATATCATAAAGTTTGTTCAAGTATTTATTATAATTCTGCTTTGCACTAGGAGTTAGAAACACTCCAGTACAGATAACTATTCTTTAGAAAAAAACCCACAAACATATTATTTTACTTTCAAGATGATGATATGATAGATATGATAGTAGGACCAAAAATGTAAAAGGAATAAGGTCAGTAGGTTGTCAAGAGGAGTATAGCAACAAGCAATAGAAGTGTCATGGTATTTTTGCTCTTTTCCAGGAGGATAAGAAGACATTTTGGGAGAGCCTCCATTCTTTTTGGGAAATTCAGATCTAGCATCTCTGGTTGTACTTCTGCCACGTTTTTGCCTGTCACAACCCTACCATGCTCCCCCATGAGTTAGGAAAAATTTGGGCAGAGGAAATGCTATTTTTGATGCAGATCCAAACATTTTCATCTAGCTGTGCAACCAGGTGCTTGCACATTTTGTACTGCTATGAGATGGACCCTATGGAGCATCAGGACAGAGGCCAATACTTGAAATGGAGAGTCAGAGCCCGACCTCTGACACCTCAGTACATTGGGGGTAGCACTCATGGCCACGTCGTTGTCACAGAGATACAGCTCAAAATGCTCCACAAGTGGAAAGATAGCCACACCAGGAATGAAAAACCACACTCCAGTGGTACCAGTTTCCCACTGCCCAACAGGCACAGGTCAGTGTGAACTGTGTGGGTAAATGAGCTACAGCTGAGACTGACCGAGCCCTTAGAATCCATCTTGCCATTGGACACAAGGCACAGACACTAAATTAGTTTCTCTCATGTCAGTGACTTACCCCTGTATGCAAAATTCATCATTACAACTATTCCTAGCAGCAATGCTTTCACCTAACCATGAGCTCATTTTATTCCAGAAAACTGCTGTTAAACACGATACAAAGCAGCAAGCATAAGGAACCATATTCCACTTTGATTTCTACAGATAGCAATCCCGAGTTAAGACGGAGAAAGAGCAGCTTTGACTACAGTATAGTTATGGTAATAATAGAAGACATTTCTATATTGATAGTAATTTACATAGATTGCAATACCCCCTAAAGCAAATTTCTTCCTGTAGCTTCAAATATACTGAAATGGTACAACATATTTCTAGAAGTCCATGAATATAAAGAGACCCACTCAAGAGAAATGTAAGAAAGACTAACAGTTTGCAAATATTTTAAACAACATAAGAAATACCTTCCTCACTGTGTACTTTCACAAAGTATTTACAGAATATTTTCTTGTCACAAACCTAGTTAATCTTTTCTCAACGTTACCTGTGTTCAAAAAGGCTTTAAGGACATATCACTTCCTGCAAATAAATTACCTACATGTGCAAGACAGAGAAATTATTAGCATGAAATAAATACCATGCTGTTCTCTTGATTATAGGGAAATCTGAGTGAATTCATTTGAAAAGTCTCCTTGTGAGATGCAGCAGGGGATCTCAGCAGCAAGAATCTGTTGAAAAGCAGCAGAATAAGATTTTTTTTGTGTTTCCCTGAATATATATCATACCTCCAAAATAGGACACGTTTCTCTAGCCTTTTTAGTAAGTCATTAAGAATATATTATAGGATTTGTAAAATAATAATAAATGTGTATGAAAAGGGGAGAAAAAGAACAGAGTTTAAAATGAAGGACTGACTTCTTCCATCCTTTCTTCTCTCTTGCATATTTTGACTAACCTAAATCCCCGGTTGTAGTTTCTAAGCTTATACCTGAGAAGAGAAATCAAGATGTGCTGAAAAAGATGCATGAGTTCAAGGTGAATTACATTGTACCAGTGCAGATTTATTCCTCCCTAGATTTAGCACCACTGAACACTCTCCATGAGCAGTTGTACCATATTTGATAAGAAAATGTCCCAGAAGTAGATTCAGGGGATTCGTTATATTCCAGGTATGGCTTAGCCCATTCTTATGTTTTTTTATAATTTCTCGTTCTGGTGCAGCATTTGTGAGAGAAACATAAAGTCCTCATAGGTTTATTTCTTGTTATTTTATTTTATTTTATTTTATTTTATTTTATTTTATTTTATTTTATTTTATTTTATTTTATTTTATTTTATTTTATACTGATTCCCCTTCACAATCTTTCTTTGTTGCAAGGAGTCACCAATGTTTAGATCTATCCAGAGACCATCTTTCCACCTCTTCTCTTGCTCTCTGTAGCGTTTCCTTCTACCCCTGCTCCTTCAGGCAAAACCGTTCAATTTGAACAGGTGAAGTGGATGTCAGTGAGACACAGAAAATCAAAAGGTTTTACAGGACCCCATGCCTAAAAGACACTTTACTATACTGGCAACTGATTGGTTTCCTGTTATAAAAAGCAAAGATGCTAGAAGGAGCTTGGACCTCAAAGAAAGTCCTAAATAAAGTTTTATGTAGGAGTCCATGTTTTTCTGTATGTTTTGGTATCCGTAAGAGTGAGTATTTTATATACTGGCAGCCTTTTCTGACTGTTCTGCAGGGGCAATCCCTGGTCGTTGTGACATAAAACCGTTTTAAAGTGAACATACTCATGATTTCTTTTCCTGATTGCCACTTCTCAGCTGTTTTTGTGATAAGGCAAGCTGAGCAGAGCCAAAACCAGCCTTAGCTTGGCATGCTAGGAACTGCAATTTGTCTTCCTCACCACCCACTACTGCAATCCAAGGACAGAATTAAAAAGTTGAAAAATTTTCCTCAGGATTTAAAAAAAAAAAAAAAAAAACAAAAAAAAACAAAAAAACACAACAAAATTATAAGATCTTGCCTCACAAAAACAACAGCTTCCACAGACTTCTCATGCTCTACCTGAGGAAAACCATACTAACCTCACGGCAGCAAGCATACCACAGTGTTAAAAAAAGACTCCACATACCGAGTCCCCCTCCTCTTTTAACTTCTTTTCAGATTTTGAAGCTGAGCCTGGTCCCCGGTTGACAGCCTTAGCACACGTCATCTACACCAAGGAGAATGACAAGGCTGAAAAATACAGGAGAAATTGATTAAAAACTCTATAAATATTGCTGCTCTTAGTGAGCATTTGTAAAAAGCCATGGGCAAGTTTTGCAGTCACAGCTTTGAGAAGAGGTGAGGAGAGGAGAGACTTGCATTTAGAACTGAGCACATAACAGAAGTTTTCTTGACCGTGTTGCAGAACAGCAGCCAGAGAGCAAGAATAGTCCCACTAATCTACTTGTAGAATAAAAACACTACTGTGCTTTAGTATTTCCCCATTTCATTTTCTTCCCAGCAAGAGCTGAACAGTAGTGTGACAAGGTAGAATAGAGGATATTCTATTTCTCTTTTTATTACAACTACTACTACATAGTAATTGGATGGTAAGATAGAAAAGGAGATAGATGGGGCTATGAAGGACACAACTATAGCAAAACTGCTTCAGCATCCTCTTAATATAAAACAGTAACAATCTCCCCTTATGCATGATGTCAACAATGAATTATCCATTGGTAGTACTATCACAAAACCAAACAATTTTATTTTTTTTACTTCAGCTTCAGTTACTTGCATAATACATCATTATTTGCTAAGATTGTCAAGTATTTCATAGGGACTAACAGTGATTAATAAATGTACCCAGACTAAAACAATTTTAATGTATAGAGCTAAATAATTCAGTGTACTTAATTTCCTGAATACTTACATGAATTTATTTAAAAGAATCTCACAAGGAAAGGATGTAAAAAAATAAAAAGTAAATTAATCAAAATGTTACAGACAGTGGATGTTATCAGAATACTAAATTAACCTAGGATAGCATCCTAATAGACAACTATGATTATGTGAATATACAGCATGTTACATGCTGTGATCTGGAATCTTAATGCTTTCTTGCCCCTGGATAAGCAGCGGGATTTATACTATCAAGTGAAAGAGATGTAGTAGAGGAAGATAGTAAGTATGAACTTTGAGGAGCTCTTATTTTTAAATGAAGCAAAGCTTTGCTGTAAGGCATCCTAAATCTGTTATTTCCACTTTATAAAAAATTACCAATTGCTTGTTGTAGTTGTACATTTAGAATATGTCAGGAGGCATGTTTCTGTCATTTGTAGAGGCAGCCCAGGTCGTTCAGGATAGATGTAGCTGCTTGCCAGCAGACAGCTTGCAAGTTATACCTACAGAGGTCTTGCAATGAGCTGAGGACAAAGAACTTTTATTTTCCTCCTCTCGTGGCAACCTTTAGCCTGGCGCCCCTTTCTGGTGTAGTCACAACCTCCTTTTCTTCAATCCAATTTCACCCAGGCTGTCAGTGAAACCCTCTCTAGGACCAGCTCCAGGTCTGACCAATATTTTCAATAAGAACAGCCTGGTTTGCCTTTGGCAAAACAATTTCTTGAGTCAGACTCTCCCCAAAGCATTCACTGATGAGGATACCCCTCGGTTGTCACCAAGGGATTCAGCCATTCAGTGGCTGAAAGGTGAACAAAGCTGAAAGGCTGAAAGGCTGAACAAATGACACTATTTGAACTAATGAAAGAATTGCTAGGCTTTCTTTCTCTTAAAATATTTTAAATGTAAATATATATACACAGACAATTACCACAACAGTGTATCAGATGCTTTCATTTATTCTCTCTGTATGAATAAAATTTACTTCAGCAGGGAGTTTCAGAAGAAACAAAGACCTGTGGAAAGAAGTGGAAATATGTTGAAATTTAGGTACAAACATGTAACCTGTTTTTTACTGACCTGATCAGAGCTTGGTGGTACCTGAAGAAATAAAAACTTTGCATCCTACCATTTTAACAACTTAAATTAAACATAGAAACTGTTTTGGAGTGTATAGAAATTAAAATCCTGACCCTGAATTCACATTATTGTAACAGGGCTTGCAGTATTGATTTTCAAGGAAATGGGATTGGCCTTTGTCATCCGTAAGTGTTAGCTTTACTTAACAAAGCATAGATGAAAAATTAGAGGATAAATGAAAATACATACTCAGTGTCTCTAGAACACATTTTTATTTGAAAAATTTAGCAATTTTTAACTTATTTTAGGCTTTGCTTTAAAAATGTGGAAATAAGCATACAAGTAGAGATGACAGACTGAATCCCTACAAGTAAAACAAGAGATGAGCATTAACACATGGAGGCAATCCTCAGTTAAACTCTCTTCTCCTATCATTATGGCATCAAATATATTTTGATTTAGTTACATTTTAGATCTTTACAACATGTGTTGATCACAGCATCCAGAACTTCACACAGCTGCATGGGTTCAGGACTGTAAAGCCAGAGAGTACTGCTGCTGTACAATTATACTCTCCTGTCTTTGTTTTACAGACTAGAGAGATCTATTGTATTTCTTTCCCATTGTAAATAGACATTACCATGTCCAGCTGATTGTCCAGTCTGGCTCCTAGGTCTCTTCTCAACTCTCAGCCTCGTCTTCCTCCCTGCCAGGGTGGCTCTGAGCAGGGCATGCAGGTGTGATGTTGTCTGGATACCCGGGTAAAAAAGTGCATGGGCACTTTCAGACAAATTACAGAAATGTGCTTAAAATTTGTTGGCTGGAAATGTCTTCTCAGGAAACTGCAAGAGCTGAAAGTTTGAGAGAATCAAACCCAAAGTTAACGTGAAGGTGATGAACAGAATTTATCGTAATCTAGTCACTGTGGAAATATTTTGGCTATGTTCATTCCACCTGTCAATCATCATGTCATCCAGTTAAAAACAAGCTAATAATACAAGCTCCCAAGAAGGAAAACATATTCAACAATCTGCACCAGCTTGAGAGACCAGTGTTATACCATATTTCCACTTACCATATGATTTTAAATTCATATTCATAAACTTCTTCAACTGCTGAAGTTTATAATACAGTGGGATGAATTTCAGGTATTTGAATCCACGCATGCGATCATTTTGCCCTTCCAGGCAGATTGTTGCTTTAGGTGACAACTGACTTTCCTGGTGCCTGCAGCGTAAGCTGCCCATAGCTACTAGTAGCTGGCTGTGCTGCAGAGCTTCTTTGTTTCTATTGAACAGCAGTTTCAGGGCAGGCAAGAATCTATCTCAAATATCCACTTGCATGAGTTTCTACTTGAAGATGAACTTTGGAGGTTAATTATTAAAAATTCTAGGGAGATAATAGTGCTATACAGGGAACTAAAATGATAAGCTGATGCTGAGAGTGAATGAAGAAACCCCATCTGACTTTCCTCTCAACAGAATGGCTTAGTGTCCTGTCTCTGCGTTTCCCTCTCCAGACTGTTGTTGAGTATAAGGTCTGAGTATTTGCCCCAGTCCAGGGTGGTAACACACTGAGAAAGGAACTGAACATGTAGTTCAACTCCTGTGTCTTCTACAGGTCATATAATTCTCGTGCAAAAAGATTAAATAATCAATTTCCTGTATTCCTTATACTATTATACCCTGAGATGACACAGCAGGAGAACTAACGCTTTTGGAAGTCAATGTAATTATAATGAAGTTTTGGGTTGTAGTTTCAGGAAGTCTAGAAGATTTCTGATTTGGAAAAAGGAACAGCATTATGCAGGGATCTGCTTCTCCTGTTGTAGAAATGAGTTATAAAGAGGCCCTGAACAAATTTTAACACTTTAAAGAAGGTAATAGAAGAAAAGAGGGAAGGCTAAAGAACAATGTTTTATTAGTAGTGCTTTCTCTCCAGATCCCAAAAGAACAGTCTTTCCAGAGAAATAAGAATTAACACTCTATGAGCTGAAAAATGAGACTGTCTTACACGGCAACAGAGAGGCAGCCGGCGTGTCTACTGACCACGTGTTGTCTCAGCCCTTTCCCACGTAACACCCATCAGGAAGCAGAGAAGCAGAAAACTTCAGCTTGCTGCAGCACCCCATGCTGCACAAATAGGCAGCACACTGCACCTGATGGTGTAGAAGCCAAGTGGCCACCAGCCAGACAGCCCCTCCTTTGCCATCACAGGTTACCAGCTCCTCCATTCAGCCCACAGCTGAATTTCTAGCTTTCCCAGTTTAATTGCACCTACCAAAAGGCAATGGGTATTGTTACTACATGAATGAACTAAGGAAAAACCTGCAGCAGGAAAGAAGCAGGAATGTTTCAGCAATCTTAGCTGCAGTATATCAAGTGCTTTCTGTTTCTAAAATAGATTAATGCACCCGTTTAAATGACTCCCTTGAGAACTGCAGCACTTCTGCTTGGCAGAAGCCCTGATAAGGTTCCCTACCCGAGTAAAATGCTGCTGGTGTTTCTCTGAAATGCATCAAAGAATAAATACACTGTCAACTCATTGTCACCAGGTCATGTTGTGAAACCTGGCTTCCCCTCCCCCGGTTTAACTACAGAAAAATGAAAGAAAACAGAAAGCAAATAGCAAAATAAGTGGACTCCTCTTTGGCATGGCTTTCTGCATACACTAGTACTAGAAGAATGAATCATAAAATACCAATATAGCTACTCACAAATTTTATACAATGAAAAGTAATGTCTATTGATTATGTAGTAATATATAATGAATACATAACAGCAATAACACCAAAATAAGCCCCCAATTTAAATTTTATAAAGCCAATTAATAAGTCACTGATCAGCATGCAGCTGGAAGCAAGATCAGTTGCCCTTTGCTCCTGTTTGCTGCAGTTAAGACTCATTCAAACAATTTAAATATTTGCAAAAGTGGCAGTTGCACAATAGACCTCTTAGCAGAACTTCTAAAAGCAGTTTCCAATGTGTTGGGGTTTTTTTATCGTTATTTTCCAAAGAGATATTTTATTCCAGAATTTTTCAGCCTTTAATGACTTCTAAACATCAGATAGTCCTTTCATGTCTGGAATTTGTGTCAATTACCAGTCAGATGTGAAGACTCAATAGGTCATATCTCACCCTTCATTTTCACTAATCAGCAAGAAGAAAAACAAAAAATAGAATGATAGATTTAATGTTCTTGCCTATAAAAATACCATCCCATATCAGTATCCTTTTTATCCTAGTACCAATTAGAAGAGAGAGAACCAGATTTTCCGTATTTGCCAGTTCTACAGACTGATCATTTCTTCAGTGTCCGTGATGATAGGTTCTCATCATAGGTTCTAACTCCTACTGTGTGCGTTATAAAATTGAGTTTATGAACTTATGAACAGGTATCGAAAAAGTGGGAGTCCTATACACATTCTTCTCCTTGTAAATCTAAGAAATAAACAAAAGGATTCAACTAATAAGAAAAAAAAATTATAAGATCTCTTAAAAACATAAACATGTATCTGCTACAGGAGATGAAACCATGGCTCTGATTAAACTAAAATTCCTATTCTGGGGATTTGCTCTGCAGCTCCTTTGCTACCCAAGTCCTAATTCAGTTACTGACTGTCCCCATTACTACATTTTTCAAGTGTGGTTTTACAATGTTCTCTTTTGCTTGTCTCTATGTGGAGGTAAGTTAATGGCAAATGGACAATAAAGTAAGAAATAATCACAGGCAGATTTTTGTTTGATGATTGGAACCACATTGTTTGCCTTTAATTCTGTTGGAGCAATGCTTTGAATCCCAAGCAGAAGCCACTGGCTGGCATGGTGCAGATGACCAGATGACAGTCTGTGCCCCAGAAGGTTTGCCCAGTCAGAGTACACACTGTTGTCTGGCCAGTGTGCCAGTTAAAGAGGGTAAAACTCCTGACTGACCTCAGCTGGAAGATACTTTCCAGTCGCATCTGCTGCCTGACCTCTCTGAGGCAATCAGTCCATAATTTGTTTTAGTCAAAATGAGTTAGGTTGCTTTAAGCAGTCAAAACATAACATGTAAACAAGGAAAGTCATTTTGAACTTGAGCAAATTTGAGCAAATATAAAAGTATCTCCACTGGTGGGTGAGACAATAGCGATTTCTGAGAGAAAACCTGAGCAGCTAAGGCAGTTACATAAATTATAATATTTCCGTGGGTTTAAATTTATATAATCAGATGTAAATAACCACAAATTGCATTTAGAGAATGTGTGTGTGATGCAGGAGGTGGAAGCTGTGACCAAGGTGCCACTTTTGCCTCAGCATGTCGGAGAGATCAGTACTTTCAAAGCAGCCAACCCATTCCCAGCCACAGGAATTTCAGTAACCATTAAATCAGCATTTCAGGGACTAGCACAGCACTCGGATGTAATACATGAATTGTCCCAGGCTCAGGAAACTCCTTCATGCAGCATGGAAAGGGCAGGATATCAGCAAGGACTCTGGCCCAAAATTAACTTTACAAATCCAGGGATCAAACCTCTCACTTCCTGGCTGTCCATCAGGTTTCACATGCCACTGGCTGCTTGCAGAGAGGTGGTGAATAATTGCCCTGGGTATGGCCTGTGGCTGGACACTTGTTACAGCAATTATACTCAAGAGTAACTCAGTTTAAAATAGCTATAGCAGCTTCCAAAAAGTAAGTCTGTCATGTCAAATTGACTATAGAGCAGGTATCGGCTTTGTGATGCATGACAGTGTTTTGGGTTTGGTTTTTTTCCCTTTACCTTTAAAAATAGCAATAAAAACGTGCACATGAGTCCTGTTTCTCTTCTAACTCCTGCTTGCTTTCTGTTGCTTCAACAACACAAAGCAGCTATACATGCTGACAGAGCACTGAGCAGCTAGAGCATACCACTGAATCTGATCCCAGTACTTGGTCTCAATAAGTCTTCATTAATAAGTCTTAATTAATACCTTAGATAAGGTATTAATTTCTATTTGCCAAGGCTAACATAGTTGTAAATAAAGGACATTATCATTTTGCATTTGCTATGATCCTTTTTATTATTTGATCACGTCTGCACCAGAAAAACTATTTTCTTTTCTTCACAGGACTCATTGAACCTTGTATGTTTGAATTCCCCAATTTCCCCTATAGTTATGTGATTACTAAGGAAGCATTTGACATTAATATAATGAACAAAGACTCAAAATCATAGCTTAAACATTTTTCAATTAGTGGTGTCAAGGAGATTAAGGTTTCAATAGCTCGACTGCACTCCTGAAGCATAAATATTTGGCAAACAGATATATGCCTTCTTTGTATCTTTGCATTTATGTAAATATATATATATTTAATATCTTCTAAGTGAAAAAAATAAAACTAGCACTAATGTTTTGTCAACCTGTAATCTTCAGAACTTTTGCAGTAAGTGACTGACAGCTAGTTTAATACTACTCAGGCTAGATAGATCATCCAATGTTTTCTTCTGCTCAGGAAGCTACTTAATTTCATGTGCTCCAATTGTTAACCATTCAGTTTGGAAATCTTTACCATTCCCCCCTCCCACTTTCCTCCAATTTCAGTTACCACCTTAACTTATCATCCCTACCCTTTCTTTCCAGCTGGTTCTGGGCTCCTCCTCTTCCTGGAGATTCACAACACCATATTTCTTTTCCAGAGAGAGCAGCTGCCGTCTTTTAGGGGGCAGGATTTCAGCTGTGAGGGTGCTGGCCATCTTCCTGCTCATCTCTGTTAGCCTCTGCCTTGCCCTGTCCTTCCCACAAGAAAGAGGCAGCTCCCTTTCCTGGAGGACAACACTATAGATTCAAAATACCACAGAAATATAGGTTTTTAACAGGGGTGTTAATTTTTAATAGGATTTAAGAGCATAACTCCTCAAAGTCACTTTGAAAATACGACCTTGGGATGGCCCTCTAACTTCAAAATCAACACAGTGTTGTTTAATCTCAGATTCTGGCTCAGCCTTACGGAAGTGTAACGTCTTTCTCATCCCTCTCTGTAAAGACGGTGCTTCCTGATTTAAGGAAAGGTAATCTCACAAGCTGAAGAGATCCTGGCAATTATTACAAACAAACTGCCTTACCATTTTCTAATAGGGAAGAGCCAAGAAAATATTTAAAGATCTGAAAATTATTGAAGAAAAAAAAAACACAGAGCCTTCCAGGATAATCAGGGAGAACCAGTCAGAAATTTTCTTTACCAGCAAATCCTAGGGTGGTTTGTGCTACCAGCCATACAACAGCTTGTCCGTGGAGCAGCTGGATCCCACTCTGGCTTTGTACAGAAAATACATAAATTGTGAAGGAGGCCAAGTACAACTCAAAAATAAAACAATGGGATTCACTTCACGGTTTCTACATTAAATAAACTGTGCTTTTAGACTCATGAGCTAAGTGCAGGGAGACTCATTGTTTGAATGTAACCAGCTGGAAACCAGCACAGCCATGGTTTGCAGTAAGCAAGAGGTTTCTCTGATCTCAAGACTCTCTTGATCCTGTCTCTCTTTATGCCTTCACAGAGATTCTGTAAGTCCCTGCCCAAAATCATTATTTCTTTCCTGTTTTGTGTTTAAGTTACTGAAGTACATCATTGCCCTTCCATAGCTCTTCCTCTATTAGATGCTGGCATGCACAGAAGACATGGGGTCACAGATTCTTTTTCCCTGTAGAAACAAGGCTATTAAATCCTACTCAGATCCAGCACAGCATGCCACTGACTCAAATTAACTGTCCACCACGAACACTGGCTGAGACATCTAGCCATCTGGACTCTATGTACAGTGAGTGGAAGTGCCTACTTTTTTTCTCATCTACCCTCTCTGGAGACCACCAACATATTCATAGAGGAGGTGAGTGGCATGTCCTGCATTCCAAGTCTTTTCAGGTCACACCTCATTAAACCAACTGCAATACAGTAGAGGAAGGAAATATTTTCACAATTAATATTACTGTGAAAATCAAGCAGAAGTAAAAGAAGAAATTTAAAATATTAATTAAAGCAATTGGTAATGCAAGAGTAAGGAAGTAGTCCGCTTTCTTTGAAGAATCACATTTCTCTCCCTTAAAGCTGTGTCTGACACATCTTCTGCAATACCAGCCACATTGTTCAGAAAAGTCCTGCAAACAAGGGAATTTTTCTGTCAACCTTGATCCAATGACCTGGACTTAGAATCAAATGCATTTGATCAAATACATTTTGTTGTATTAAATATATTCTTCTTCACTTTGTAACACAAAAATCTAGTAATTTTCTGTCCTTTAATAACATGTATCCACTGCTTTCTCCCAGTCATCTATTCAAGTTTCAATTACTTGACTTAAAAAGTTTCACATCCCAGTCTTTACATATCTTAATAAAATATGTGTCACACTTGGTCTTTCATGGTGGGTCTGCTATCAGAAAGATCATAACTGGTTATCTCAGTTTGTTCAAATGTGCCTAGATTTGGTACATACAAAGATTTATTTGATCATCATGCAAAAGATTGTCTGCAGATGCACAAGAAAGGCAACCCAGAGCACCGGGCACCTTTACAAATCTTTGGCTCCTTACTTACCTGAGATACACAGGTTTGAAGTACCAGGTGGGGTGGCATCCTCATGAAGAGGATGAAAATAAGGCCTTCACAAGACCTTTACCATGCAGGGTGTAACCAAAAGTCAGATGTAAATATGATTATTATCTCAAGCATACTTGCAATTAATCATGGAGTTTTGCAATATTATTTCTGCTCACAGAGACTGAATTCCATAAATTAATGGACACACTTCACCAGATTAAGACCAGGCACTTCTTTCTCCTGGGTGATTTTGACTGTAGCCCAGTTAACACCCTTTCACATCCAACAGCGACACAGAGTGATGGATTTCTCTGAAGAGGCTCCACTTCAGTAAAAAGACAACAAGCATTGTCCATGAGGGAAACTATGTGAAGCAGTGTCTGCATGCACTTGCAGATAGTGGGCCAATGAATATTTCAGATACATAACACTGAGCTCCCTTTTCCCTCCATTCATTCATACTCAAGATGGGAGGAACTTTGAATTGTCTACAAAGACTCATTGTAAAATATTTTTTCTTTCACTGCAGGTAACTCCCTCATATGCCTGCCAGTGGGTATCCCTTTGCCAGATGGACTGTAGCTGGAGAACAAGGCAGACAGAAAAGCCAGTGTCCTGATGATTTAAGAGGGTGTGAAATACAGAGAGTTTAAGAGAAACTATCTCTCCTGAAGCGTTCTGATAAAGTGCAGGCATTGGAAGCAGCCTGGCTGGCTTGCTGAAATGCTGACAGTCCACTCCAGAAACAAAGATTACTTTAACGCACTAATATTTGATGACGTAAGTATAAAGTTAAATATAAATACAATTAATGGGCAATTTTTGTACTTTTTTTCTAGCCCACAGCTTGTAAATTACAAATCTCTCTTGCTTTAATTTTCATTCTATAGCTTGCACAGCCTGTTTTTCTTTAATTCCTATCCCATTCCTAGAGTGACCTCTCTCCTGCTTAGCTGCATTGTTTGGTTTTCATGGCTGGCCCTGGATATCCGGGATAGCTAAATCAAAACTGAGTGTTTGGCTAAATTAAAAATTAATTTTCTCAGACTCAACTAGACTCCGGTCCCTGCTGTGGCCAGCACCATAACCCCTCAAGACCTTGCCCAGAAGCAGCAATTCCTGTATGGCCTGCTGTCCAATCCATTGTCAGTTACCAAACAGGACCATACCTTGCTGGCTACATCAGAGTTTATCCAGCTTACTTGACCTCCCTCAGGGAGTGCTTTTCTAGAGATACCAGTTCTTGCTGGGAAACAATCTCTTGGAAGTAATACCCTGGTGGCATTTGTCACCGTAGCCATTCAGCTGCCATAATTAAAACCGAGGGGACACTTTGCCAGTTGCATATTCTGACCCAACCTTCTTCTAGTGCCACGTCAATTTTAACATACCTCCAAATCTAGGCTTAAATCTTTACATTCTTTTCCTGAACTTGCAGCAGATTAACATCAGCACTGCTCCCATGCTTTGGCA
This sequence comes from Thinocorus orbignyianus, assembly GCA_013400375.1. Taxonomy (NCBI): domain Eukaryota; kingdom Metazoa; phylum Chordata; class Aves; order Ciconiiformes; family Thinocoridae; genus Thinocorus; species Thinocorus orbignyianus. The sequence continues at coordinate 86,964 of VXBW01008502.1, forward strand.
GTTGAACTTGAAATGAGTGAAAAAATCTGTTCCAAATTCTGACAGTCTGCCTATTTATTTCCCTCTCTTTGACAGATAATTTAGAACGCCTGACTTACTTCTTCTCTCTCTGCTAGGTAAATAAAAGGCAATTGAGATGAATCAGAATGTCAGAATAACAGAACCAAGAAAGAAGAAACAGCCCTTGAGAAAAAAGAAACTTTGAGTTTCTTTAAGGAACTATCTATGAGCACGACCATCTTCACATCAAATCCCAAGCAAAAGCACGATTCACATTTTCTGCTCTCTGGTCTATTACAGGCTGTGATTCACAGCTCCTCTTCTGAAAATTTGAGATGCTCATAGTTTTCTCATGAGCCTAATGTGTGAGAAATACATTTTGAGTGACTGTTCTACGTTTTCAAGGTTTGAAATGCAGCCTGGCTATACGGAAGGTGGAATTACATTACTTCAATTTTTTCTTGAGATATTTTACCAAAATACATTTTTAAGGATGTTGATGCCCTGCCCTTTTTTTTTTTTTTCCTATGCAATCACTGTATTGTTTTATTTAATTTCTACACACAGGTTGCTGTGGTTATATTACTGCAATAGATCAGAAACAACAACTTGCTTTTTTCTAATGACTTCTTCAAGCATTTTGGGAAAGGAGAGTCAGAGGACTCTGGTTACAGAGACAGTTTCAACCTACTTTAACAGAAAACACCTCACAAAAATGTGTCCTTTGTAAACCAGGTCATGTCACAAAAGAGTCTTATGATGAAAAGTGGAAAGAACTAGACATGCACATAGCAATATTTATCACTACAACTTGGGAGTCAAAAGCAGCTAAAGCTATTTTGTGGTCACTGTAACATACTTCACATCATATTTTAATCCATACTACTTGAAATAAAGTAATTTCCCAAACAGTTTATTGGACAGCTAGTGCTATAACATCCTCTTGCTTCAAAAAACTTCTATTTATGCGGTTCTCTTGTGTGCTATAATGGATGGATGGTTTTGTAACAGAAGAGGTCCTGAGCCTGCACAGCTTTGTACTTTTTTGTGTCTATTCACAACTGGGCACAAAACACCTTTTATGTTTTGTATCTCACACTAGAGTGAGATAAAAAAGTGGTTAAAGGATGTGAATTTGACTTCCTGATTCTACTACACTGTGTCTTGTCAGCATCTTCCCATCATTGATCTTTCCGGAAAACAACTTTTAAACCACAGCCTGTACTATGTGTGTGATATTTTAGAAAGTTGCTGTAATTTCTAGGCTATTCATTACTCCCGACTAAATATTCTAATGAGCGTGCTGGATTTTTTAATGGCTGTTCTTCTTCTCGTGTCTTAAAAAATCGTAAAAGAAAACTCCTGTTTATATCTTAGTAATTTTTCCTCCAGTTTCCCAATTTTTGTCTTTTTTGTCCATGCTTCCTTGAGTACCAAGATTATTTTGCTTTTCTTTTCCACCTTTGACTATTTCCAAATAACTTAGAAAAAAAATTGCATTTTGTTTAACCTTCCAGCTGTAATATTAGCTGTAATACTGTTTTCTTTCTTCAGTCAAATCATTGTATCTCAGTCATTACTTTGTTACGAACAAATGAATAAACCCCTTATTGAGTCATACAACACAGCGCCTGTGTAGTCTTGCATTATGAAGAGAATCCTCTATAGCAGTAATTTGATACATCACATAGCATCCCCAGAAAACAAGCTGTTCAGAGAACTTTTCTTCTCTTAAATAGATAAACCCAGCATTTCAAATGTGTAGGAAAAAATAATGAAAAGAAAAACAACAAAAAAAACCACAAACCAAACCAAGCCAGAGAATGGGAAACAGTTCTTCACATCCTTTTGCCAAAGCTACTTAATCAGTTGGGGCAGCCTTTGTATAAACATTATTCAATATACAAAACTTACGCATGTCATCATTTATGTTTCATGTGACGTCCCTTTTATCCTTAAAACACTGCAAAAGAAAGGCTTTTAATGAAGTACAACCAGGTATGATCTAGCATATAGTTGATTGCCTCCAAAGTAGGACTGCTTTCCTCAGCTGCTGATAGGAGTGGGGATTTCCATCACGCACCTGTCAACAGGGAAAAAAAAAGAGAATCCAGACACCATACAATCTTCAAGAAATGCACTGGCATCTAGTTAATCTAAAGTTATTTTGATCATTACGTATTTTCATAGACTTGCATATGAAAGAAGTGTTGCCATGTTACCCTATCTGTAAGATACGTCTAGGCTGCTCTTCACTTATGTGATTAGTGACTGTCGTTCAATGAAATGTATTTGTTTAACCCGTCTGGAAAATGAGGGAATATTTTTTTTATCATGTCTATCTGTGTGATCACAGTCCTTGAATATGCCACATTTATTCCAAACTATATTCTATGCTATCTTCTATGCTTTGTCAAAATCTGGCTTGAGTTTCTGACATGTAACAGAATTCTGAAAATTATTTTACTTTATTGTCCACAGCAGAAAAAGAGAGAATAAAACAAGACTTCTTTCTTTTTTTTAGTATCTTTGCCTGTCGTTGGCAAGTTGGGGATAGTAGGTTGCTTCAGTTTTTGCCACTTGTTTCTGGCAAACCATGCTGCAACATTTTGTGATAGAGGCTTCATCAGATAGAAAAGATTAGCAGAAAAATGAGTAGAAGAATCAATAAAAATATGAACATAATCTGTCTTCATTCTGTTAAATTGCCAAATATTTCTTTTTTAAAAAAATCTGTCACTAGTTTCTGTTCCACCACTTTTAAAATCTAAATGAGTCCAGCTTTGTAAAAACGCTCTTATAAAATGAGCAAGACTACAGTGAACTTTTACTACAAAACACCCTTTTAACAAAATATGTCAAAATTGTAGAACTGTGAGTTATCTTGTTTTAGTATATGTTCAAGGATTTATTTATTGTCTAGTGATAACATTTGTGCAGCTTCCACAATTCAGAGTTTACTCCATTAGGCTATTTTTATATGTAACAATATCACAAAAGAGTTGTTTATACCAAAGGAAATGAAAGTAACTTCTATCACAAAGACTGTTTTCTAGATTAAATGTTCTCTTTTGAAGTGTTTTTGGTTTTCGCTTTCCTTGCCAAATGCAATACTATAGTCAATAATGTAATTATGATGAAGATGTGAAACTAATACAAGCCAGGCTGTTTACCCAAAGAGAAGTGGTTCTGCTGAACACCTCATCCATTAAATAAATGCCATGAAACCTTTTGTTTGCCCCAGATTTTAACAATATAATTTTAAAAAGCTCAATGTCTTGAAGACAGTGATTTGGTAAGCTATTCTTGACCAGTCCAACTGATACTATAATTTAAATGTAGCCCAGTTTTTATACTAGGGTTCAAGTTCTGTAAAGATTTGCAAGTGCAGCTCAGATCAAAAGGTAGGGCAGGTAAAACTCTGCAACATACAGTATGATGAGCTACCAGGGTAACAAATACAGGTAAAAACCTGTAAAAATCTGATTTTGAGTGCTTGAATACCTGAATATTTCTCCCACATGAATGGAAGCCAAGTTTGCTTTGTGGCATATTTTAAACTAAATAAGATAGCATCAAGCCTGTTCTGAAACTTTCACAATACTGAGTAACTTACTATACAGCTCATGAAAAAAAAGTGCTTTTTGGAGATTTATGGTATCCAATCTTTTGTAGTTACAGCCTTCATTTTACAGTGAACAGATCATTAAAAAATTATCTCAGCAGGTATCCAAGATTTAACTTCTGTCTGCAGCATTTTTATATTCACAGAAGAAAAGAAAAAAGTCACTGCCCCAACTAAATGCTTCTTATTGCATTTGAAGTTGATATCTACTCATTGCTCATTTGGGCAGTTCTCTCTAAGTCAGTGATAGCAAGTTCCATTGATCTTCCTGGTGAACAATGTACCTGGTTGCCCATGGGTTTAGACCCATTTATGTACCCACAGAGCGCTCACTAATCCATTTATTCATGTGTAGGAAGAAACAGAGAAATGCACAGATGATGATGCATCTTGTAGACTTAAACAGAAAAAACAGCATAATTCATTAAAACCATCTGAGCTGCAGATGCAAAGGTAGTACTCAGTAATTACATTTGATTTAATTTAGAATGGTTTATGAGTCATTTATTACTCATAAATCCAGCAAAGAAGAGCAATTGAGGAGATATGAAAGAAAATAATTCCACAAATCTGTATTCTTTTTCATTGGTAATGGAATATGTGGGACCAAATCACTAAACTGATCAAAATTAGCACAACTTCATTTAAATCAATGGTTTTATGCTTGCTTACTTCATTTGAGAATGGAGTAGCTGGCATTTAACAACGGCATTGAAACTAGCTACGTTTGCAGTAAAAAGAGACATTTTATTAAAACAATTTGTTTTCAACATATATAGTCAGAACATTCCTTCTTGGTTGTATGGAACACAAAGCAGGTTGCTAAAACATACAGAGGACTGTTTAAACAAGGGTACTTTTCTTGACACTTTAAGGCAATAATTTGCTTGCCATTACCTCAGTTGCTTTGGTGCCTGGGACTCCGTTAATACTTAGCAGTCACTAGCTCTTCTAGCTTCAATGTCTAGTGCCCTGGACTTAGTGCACATCCATTACACTTGCAGAAAACACACTGAAATGCATTTCCTGTAGTCTTCTGACAAGGCAAGTGCACAGTTCAGTAGTGATGGTAACCAAAGGGAATCTATTATCCTTGGGGTCAGTTCCTAATTCTGATGCTGATTCAGTTTTTTACATTTCTGAAATTACTTTATCCTTTCACAGTTTCTCCAAAGGACAGATCTGAGGGAAGTCCTGCATATTGCAGGAAATATTCAGTACCAGCCTAACAGCTGATCCTAAAAACTTTATTTTTGCCTTTCCACATACAGGTTTAAAGAAATGCCACATTCAGTCCCTTCAGTGTTTGATCCCAGAGTCAGGAATGCCTTTTGCTGAGGAATATAGTCTCACTGATGTTGAACCATACTTCCCTCCTTTGCCCTATATGACAGTGAGAAGTACAAATGCAGACACATTGCAGCAGGCATTTCACTCATTTTATAGGTCCATTATAGTTCAGACTGTATCCCAACAAGAATTTCTTCCCAACCTAACAGCAACAGAATTTCAAATTTCCAGCCCAGGAGAGGATGTGTATTTCCATACTTGCTCTTTGCCTAGACAAAATTTAGAATATCAAATGTTTTCACACAGTAAAAAATTCCAATAGTTTTGGTTTAAATAACAAACATTTAATTTCAAAAGTGCTGAGCAAAAGAAAGCTCGAAGATCATTCCAGGGCTGATGCACAACATTTAATTTTAAGTATGTTAAATTGCAATGCTTTACAGGAGTTGAAACATAACCTACCTAATCAAACTCTCTCTCCATAATTATGCTCATCTCAGAGCATATAACACAACATTGCTCAGAGGGGAATTCTTCATTATGTCCTGGACTGTGTAGTCCTCTGGGGAGTTCAGCTCACTCCCAAACAACACCCTGGGAATTGCTAGGAAATAACATTTGATGTTAAGCATTTTCAATTAACTAAAAAATTCAAAGTCTTTGGATCTGGGTTGAAATAAACCAGTCCTTTTTATTTTCTCAGTTTAAAAGGTTAGATTTTAGCAAAACTGATATTGCATTCTCATTCTTGATTTTTGAGAAACAGAGTCATAATCTTTGCTTTCTTCTTACCTATATTTGGACATTAAATTACATTATGGGGAGTGGAACCATAAAGTGGAACCACTTAAAGAGGAACAGATGTCAAAATTGCCCTTTATTTTTACCATTTGACGTCTTAAAGAAGTTCAATGAAAAAGCAATGCAAGTCAGGCATTCAATTTCATACACAAGAGCCTGTACAAACAGCTAGAAAAGTTCAGCCTCTGAGCTAAAAAGCTCGTTCACTTCCATTAATCATATTTTTAGAGTACAATTCTTTTTTTTTTTACAGACAATTTTAATGAATTTTGTTATTTTGCCTCTGAACACACCAGCCATTTCCTGTTTTGTGAGCAGAAACAGGGGAAAGGCTATACATCCAAGAACACCTATTCCCTTACAACATGTAATTTTGTCATGAGACTACTTCTTAGCTCAGAACTTTACCAGCTTTGACTCTCTGCCGAGTTTTCAGGAAGCACAGCCTGATCACTGCAGAGGCCGATACAGAATTTGATACTGACAAAGATGAATAATGTGCCTTATCAGTAAGAAAGCTAAGAAACCTAATAGAAGGTCCTTGGAAATTGGTCAGTCCCCAGACTCCAAGCTGCATTTGAAAGCCTTGACTTCTCTAGGTTAGTCTTGACTAGTTAAAAAGTGATTGGATTATTTGTTCCATTTTAGTTTCTACCGTATTGTCCATCGCCACCTCTTAATCTTCAATGCGCATATCTGTACTACTTCACCTCTGTTTTGATACATAGAATGTGGCATCTTGCTAGTTCATTGACATGATGTGTTGCTATCGTGGTTTCCAGGTCTCCCTTTTTACCACGCTCAGTAAATCCCAGCCATTGGAGGAAACTAAAAATACAGGAAATTTCTGACACTCCCTGTGGAACATTATTGAGTTTGAAAAGGAAAAGGTTTTTCCACCCCATTCTCACCGCCAGAAGCGCTTTAGATGATACATTAATTGATAAATGCATTTAAATTAATGCAAAGCAAGGAACATGCAGTTCCATTTAACAAATACTCACTTCCTTCTGAAACAGGTGATTCACCTTCCAAATTTAGCCTCCTGTGAGAACAAAAACTGAGCACAATGCTGGAGTTTTCGAACTAAGTTGGAAGGAAATTTGATATTATTTCAAAACACATGGTGTTACTTAGTAACACATTAACTGAAAACAGGTTTCTAGGTCAGACCTGTCTTTTCCCAACGCTGACCCACTGCTAAATTTAGTTTTAACTGATGATATTTGAAAGGAGGATTTCAGTTTGTTGTCACTCTGGAATTCAAAGTATGCAGATGTATAGTAACAGCCACATTCTTTAATTATTTAGGCACTGTTATTTGCAATCTTGAAGCTCTTCAAATTATGCATGGATTTAATAGTCCTGGTTTTTTTTAACTGGAGATGTTGCAGTAAAATTTAATCATGAAGTATTAAACAACAGAACTACATTTACAGTTCAGGTTCAGTTTAACTTCCTCTGCCACAAATTCTGACCACGAGTCATTTCTTATCTAAAATAATTCAGATACGTTGCCTTAAAGAACACATTCTCTTAACAAATGCTACATTTTATGAAATTGCACAAAATAATTCGACAATTTAATTATTTCTACATCATATCTATTTTAAAGAAATTTACATCCATTGCTGAGTAGTTAAGACAGTTGCAATAGATAACTTTTATAATGAACAAAGCTGACTTTTGTCTGCTTCACTTTTCAATTTCTTACATTTGACAGAAGAAAATAACAGAAGTTTTCCCCAATCCCTCACATTTCTGAAAATAAGTAGAGTTTTGGATGACATTTAAAATTACAAAAGAAGGTACAAAACTTATGAATATTCTTTCAGTTATTGCTAGATTTTCTGACAAAACAAAAAAAAATGATAACTTTTTGCACAGATTTCGTATTTTTATCTCTGTTTAGATTACAGAGAGCATAGACTAATGGTGAATCAAACTGCTGAAGTCAGACAAGTATACAGCAGAGCAATAAAATGAGGACAACACATGAAAAATATAGCAATTTTTAAATTGGTCGGTATTTAAATTTAAGTTTCTATTACATTTTGACAATGCCTGCAGACCTTTCATTAATAGTAAAATGTAATCTGATTATTTTACATTCTAAAAATTACTGATTCATACTAATACTCCTGATGTTCTGCTGATTGGGCTGTATTCCTCCACTACTCCCCTTAAACATGCTACCATGTAAAATTACTAATACAAAAGTATCTGTACTGTCGTTTCCTCAAGATATGTGTTGTCATTATGCTAAACTAAAACATTTATGAAAACAACTATATTAGATACAGAGGACAAGATAGGTTTCTATACTGACTGTCTCCTTGACAGACAGTGTCTTTTTCTGTAAGGCAGTGGTAGATGTGCTGTATTGTGTGAGTAGCTTCTCAATTATTTCACAAGGATAAACAAAGCCAGTTCCGTTAGAATCAGGCTCCAAATGTATGTTCCTGAGCCTTGGGGAAGCTTCCTTTGGTTTAAGTATCCTTCTTCTCTCTTTAGGCTCTGTTGAACGTAAAACCAGCAAGCCAGAGACTGTTGGTAGATAGGAGGACTTACAGTAATATAAAATATATCAGGGAAAAAACACCCTGTAAAGAAACAACTGGGAGCAGAGAGGGTAGTGTCCGAAAAGAGGTAGCTAGGATGGTCAGAGAGTGGAGCTGTTTGAAGCCATTTATGGCTGGGAAAGAGCACAAGTATAACAGAAAGCAGCATCTGAAGGAACCCATGCAAATTCTAGGTTACAAGTTACCTCCTTTTCATCTTTAGTCACTACAATTTCCCTCTTTACCCTAGTGCAGGGAAAGACAGATCCAAGGGCTCCCACCTTCTCCAGCCACTTGCATCCCTGTCCCCAGCCCTGCCTCAGCCACCCTCTCTGGGTTCCAGCAGCTGCCACCCAAGACACCAGCCCTTCTCCCTGCACTGGTCCCTTCCTCTAGGTTTATTTGCTCTTAGTCTTCAGCATATGTTTCAAAACGTATAGAACACTGAACCCATTAGGAAAAATTTACAAAGGCTTATTATCTGTCCCTCTATCCCACTGACAGTTTTGGAAAATTGAGTGCATATCTGCTTGTAACATGCCTCAAGAATTTCAAAACCTGTATCAAGTGCTCCTCGTGTACCTTAATGCCTATTGTTGTCATACAGCACTTTTCATGACATAGCCACAAAATATTTCTTAAGAGGAAGAAGAGTTGTTTACTTGCTGTTAAAGGAAGCCTAGTTTCCAGTAGCTTCCTTTATGTTCAGTTCTGGTTTTGACAGCAATGTGAAAATTTACTGTATACAAGTGAAACACAGTAGCATGCAAAAGCTTTGTTTCATTAAAAACACTATAATGTGAAGCTCAGGATGGAAACGGGAGCTAAGATAAAGTTAAGGTGTTTTCACAGATAAGATCTGGCATCAAAACATCTGCTACTCTCAGGAGATTGCTGTTGATGAAAATTACAATGAAAGCTTCATAGAATTATCACAACTCTCTACGTAGCCATAAATAAAATGTCATACAGCAGACCCAAACAGATGCTTTCTTACTTCATGCACTTACAGCCATTATATACCCAAATGTTACTATTAATGCTTAGAAAGTAAGAAGTAGCATAGAGTGCAAGAATTCAAAAATACTTCCTTTGCCTCAGGATTATGCAGCCAACCTTTGTGGACAGTTTGAAGTTTTGGGCCTGCTGCCCATGGAAAGCCAACATGAGTGCAAATGTTCAGAACAAATTGGGGCAAACAGTGAACTCATCATCAAGCCTGTTTGGTATTCCTGGGTGTCTGCCGTAAACTAGACCACCATTCAAACTAGCAGGCTACCAGAAAAACAGGAAGTCTGGCATATTTGCTAAAGCAGGATTCAAGGATCTATATACTATACTAGAAGAAGAGATATTGAATGTAAAGAAAATAATAGATATTACTTAACTGGTAATTAAACATATTCACCAAAGGATAGACGTAATACAGTTCATCTGTTGCAAAGCACATTAACAGAGGAAATGAAAGGCTAGACACATTGAAAGTATTCATTCTAAAGCAGTAAGTGGGGAAATCTATAATCTCTGTTACAGGCAAATACTACCTGTTCTGATTTTGAAACTGTTGAAGCGGTCACTAACGTTTAATAAAAATGAAACAAGGAAGTGGACTATGGTGCATTATTCTAAGACTTTTGTCTATTGTAAAGTGGGAGCTGTACAAAAATTGCTACGCAATCTCCTTTAAGACCATCTTCATTAGATGGTGTATTGGTCACTGTCGTGGTTTGGCCTCGGAGGCATTAAAAGTGCCATGTGGCAGCCCGTTGGCTCTGACGTCCCACAGCGGTGGGGAGAGGATCGGAAGGGAAAGGCAGACTCGTGGGTTGAGATAAAAACTGTTTACCAGAACAGGTATTACAGGGAAACAGCAACGTGGATGGAGGATACAAACACGAGCACGATACCGACTGCAGCCCGCACCATCCCAACCGCCGCTGACGCTGCCGAGACGCACCCTGGTGCCACCTGCCCAGATATACGCCTACGCCGTGGCGTCACCATGCCCACTTCCGGTTGTGACCCCTCCCCTTCCCGGACAGCTGCGTGTTGCCCCCTGGGCATGGTGTGCAGTAGCTGTGGCTGCTAGAGCTAGGGGAGAATCAACCCCGTCCCTGCTGGATACCAGGACAGTCACTCTCCCAGTATTGATTAAGGAAGCATTGAATGGTGAATTCTACAAAATTCCATTTGTTTTATTTCTCAAGTATGCTTCTAGCCAATGTGTCTGTTTTTTCTCACTTGTTTACCTCTGCACCCTTTCTAACTTCTTTACACCAAGTAAGAAACACATAACCTTGTTTGCAGATGTTACGAGTCATCTTAATATATATTATCATTTAGGCAACTCTGCTGAGGTAATCTAAAGATCTTTAATGTGCTGAATTATTATCTAAAGAGCACTGGGAGAACTTAAACAACATCAGGCATTAAGCAAATGTAGCCTGGCAGAGCTCCCTCAACATGATTCGGGTCAGCTGATTTTCTCTTGTTTTAAGTGTGCTTAAAACAGACTCAGAAATCTGAAAACACGTATCAAGTGCTTTTCTTAAAATGTGGCTCCACTTTTGATCCCACTGAAGTAGAAGAAGCTTATCTGATCCATCTGGATCTACATAACAAGTTTTCTCATGAGGCTTCCCAGCTCTGCAAACATCATCAGTGTTATCATTAAGAGCACAGCCTTTCTCACAGTACTTAGGAACTTGCTTTGCCAAAGCCAGGAAGGGAGGTGCTATGAAAATGGAAAATAACACAAAATAGGGAAAGTGACTCACAGTATATCTAATTCTTAAAAGATCCTAGGTGAAATAATAATAATGAACTTCACCTTCCAGTAACTCAACTAAACCTTTCATTTAAGCTCAGGCTGAATTTATTTCACATAAATTGTCTTCTGAATACTAGAGTCTTCTGCATACTAGAGTCTCTGCATCTACTCTAGTATGTTCTGCTTGATGACTGTATTATAGTATAGAAATAAATACATCCCTGTAGAATTTCTAGAGCTATTGGAGAAAAAAATATTAGCTAAAAAAAAAGAAATCACTTCAGTCTTTCTTCCTTTCTTTCCTATATGCTGCAATGAACAACTTGTTTGGACTTAAGCAGTGTAAATTCATAGCTACTACTTGGTTGTCTTGTTTTCATGTACAGCTGTGTTGGAAAGATCAAGTAATAGGGTGTTCAGTTTCTTTTGATAGATATGCTAGCAAGGCTGAAGACATGAAGAGATCAGGTGACTAGAGACCACAAAGATGTAGTTAAAGCATTAATTGTATTATTCTATAGCAGTTTGTTTTGTTAACTGGTCACTTGCAGCATTTTTTTACAGTGTTAGAAGATTTCCTGTGATGTTTATACTAACTGAAATTGTGCAAAACCAGCAAAATGTAGGAAATACAAAAGTGCCTACAATTCTCGCATTTCTCTGACAAATTCTGTCAATCATTCCTTTGCCTAAGCCTTAAGGATGTGCTGCTGGCTAAGAAAGAAAAAATTCTAGGGTGAGGAGATGATGATGAAGGAAAAAGATCTTAAGTAGGGGAGAAGAATTGCATTTAAAAGCTAAAATAAACTTCCCACTTATGCCTGTTGGATGAGAGACATTCCTCTCCTTATCTTCAAGTTCTTGAGAGTTAGAGTCTGTCCATGAAAAATATATTCTCTCTCCTCTCTTCCAACTCCCATCTGTCAGTCATCACAAAAGAGCTCCGCAGACTTACAAGAGCTCCACTTTAACTTTTTGGACAGATCCCCTGGAGAATCCAGACCCAAGGGGACCACGAGGTGCTGATACCTGCCACATTGCTTACATAGCTTGAATCAGCAGTCACTCTCCAGAGTTCATGGTTTATCTTCCACCTCTGCAGCCTCAGAGGGAAGAGGAAGATGGGAGGCACAGAGAGCCCTGACTGCAACAGACTTCCCAGAATCATCTCGTCCTTCCTCTGCATGTCAGTGATATTTTTTAATATCACTTCTGTGGCTTAATTAGTGCTACAGAGAGCCTATGGGGATTATAAATACCTTTTTATTTTTTTTCAAATACAGCAAGTAGTCTTTAGATGTAAGTACTATTTCTAGGGTAGAAAACCAGGGAGAGTAGAAAAGTACTCACAACTGAAACCTGTAATAAAATAGTATAGTTACAAGTTTTCATACATATACACAACCATACTAATGAAGGATTGATTCCATATGCTTTATCTTCAAAGTCACATTCTTTGTTTAAAGCAGAACAAGCAATAGAAGAAAATCAACAAATCAGCATGTCTCATTATGGCATCACATTAACTTTGTAAGAGACCCAAAATTTCTATCT
>VXBW01008502.1:99603-354801 GCA_013400375.1 Thinocorus orbignyianus
AAGATTATATAAAGTACAGGATAACATTTTATGAGTAATAATAATAAGGGTCATCTATTATACTTTACTTTTCATCAATAGGTATCAGGGTCAGACTTACTTTTCCTGTTTTCCAGGAGTGAAAATAAGGTACAAAAGGCGGAGTGACTGCCCAGGGTGATCCATCAAGCTGACACAGCTTTGGAAATTAAATCCAAGTTTCCTGAATTCCAGCCCAGTGTTCTGTCCTTAACAGTAAATGATTGGATATCTTAACCACCAGAGGACAACTTCACCCAATCATTCACATGTCTCTCAGACCAGAGGCCCTCTGAAAAACACAAGTAATTTGCAGTTCAGCAGTCTCCTCGGGGTCTGACACTCCTCGTGTTTGTGCAGTCATTTTTTAATACAATTTAGTGATGAATTAGAGTGAGAAATGGCTGACTTCCATAATTATATTACATTGTAACAAAATTCATCACTCAAAGTAGATTCTTTCCTACATCTTAGTATGCTTTTTAAGCTTTCACTTTGGAGGCTTAGGTATCTAGCCATTCTTTTACAGGTAACATTTTAAATTTAATAATAATACTTCAAGCATGACAACATATTTAACAAAGAAAGTATCTGTGCGGAATGGACTGATTAAATTGTGCATGGGAAAGGCAAATCTGAGAAGAGATTATAACAGTGGGATTCCAAAGATAGCACAGTGGAATCTTTTGGAAAAGTATCTTTTCTTTCTTCATGAAAAGGTAATTTGTAGGCAGATGTCTTCACATTTTTAAAGTCTGGAGACTCAATTACAGTATAGAGTAATTACGAGATAACAAAATGATAATCACTGCCTGGACCATTAAACTTTGGTAAAGGTGACTGAAATAATCTCAGGGGACCCAAGAGCTTGTTTAGAGAACGGATATTAAGAAGCAGTAATTAAGTAACACAGTGGGAGTGGGAGTCCCAGGAGAAAACGTGTTACACTGACAATTTTATTATACAGCTCAATTACTTGTTACTATGTGCTTTGGTTTTCTGCAGTAGAAATCCTCCACGGTTTCTGATCTCCAGAAGCCTGAAGTGCTACACGGGTGTCCTGAGACCAGCCAGGGTAGTCTGGTCACATCCACCAAGGAATGGTAAACTCAGCCTGGAAATAGCCATACTCAGCCTTCCCAGATTTAATAGACTCCTCTATACTAATTCCAACACTGCCCTAGGAATTAGCCGGGAGACTGCTTATTAGCCACAACTGCACATGGGACAGTTTGAACAGCTTAAGAGTACAGGCAGCCTACTTCTGCACCTCTGCTTTTGCCCTGGCACTGTTTATTTGCTGGTCAAGATGGAGACAATAATTACCTCCTCGCAAAACCAAGATGTTTCTGTCAAATGTGACAGACAAAAGAAGAGTGGACAAAGAATGAACAAAAGAAGAACAATACATGGAGAGGTAAGACAGAGACAAAGCACTTAACTGGGAAATCAGTGAGTTGCAGCGTTGTAGATAAATGTGAGTAATGCAGGATGCAAGAATAGAGGATGCTGCAATAATTGAGTTAGGAAAGGGTAAGGGATGGAAGATGTCTGCATTAGAGGAGGAATCTTCAAAGTTCACAGACAAAAGGGGCAGGGGCTTAGCTGAAGATAATGCAAAGGTCCAGGGAAGGTTGTGCTGTTCTCAGTGAGCAGAAAGGAAGTGGCAGGGAGGGCTAAAGAGGCAGTGTACTGTCAGTTAGGACACCACTAAGCTGGATCCCTGCAAGGCAGAGGAAAGCTGTGTGTTTAGCTTTCACACATGACCTGAAACTCATCTGGACAGACTTAGATACCTGAAGAGCTTACAGAAAACATCCCAGAGGTGGGGAATCCAGCAGCAGTTTATTTTCCAGATCATACAGGTTTCAGTCAGAAAGGAGCCATAAAGGTCAAAAGAAATAAAAAGTGTCCAAAGAAATTTCCCAGATGAAGAACACCAACCCACATTAAGCTGACCATCACCCTCTCCTACTGATATGCTGGTGAGGCAGAGATTCAGTGCATCCAAGCTCAGGAGGACACAGTGGGTGCTAAAATAATGCAAGCTGCTTTCTTGGCCAACCATTTGGGGTTAGAGGCCGTAGATGCTGCAGTCATGCAAGTCCTGGATCACAGAAGATACCAGGAGCTACAAAGAGTCTGAGATGTTGGTTCAGAGGAGTCACTCCACCCAATCATCGTGTAAAGGGCAATGGAGGAAGGGGAAAATCTGTTTTACAGTAGTCTAGCCAGCAGGATAGAGCAACAAGAAAAGAGCCCAGGAAACTTAACTATTTTGTCTTGTTTGTGAGAATAGCCAAACCGAAAAATATGTATGGACCTCAACATAAATGTATATTCACTTTTTCACACATATATGACAGCTCATGTGTGTGCATACGAACACTGAAATGACTTGCATGTGGGAATTAATGTAGAAACCTGCATTTTCAGAGGCACCCAGCTCTTACTGAATACATCTAAACTAGTAAATTCAACATTACCAGCAACTTACTGTAGCATTGTAGCCTTTTTACTGCATAAGTACTGGAAGGTTACTAACATGGTTTTGAACCAGGGGCAACTAACACTCTCATGGGCAGCTCCTAGGGACAATTTGAGGTTTCTGATAAGTCAGAGACCACACCCACTAGGCCATCTGGGCACAGCGATTCTTCTTTGAATAATAAGGCAATTTAAAAGTATGGGCATGGGCAAAATATTCCGGTTGGTTTCAAGGCCAGAGAATGAATCCTGAAACTATTCAGTGTACTAGTCCAGATGCATACAGACTCAGTCTCCTGGGATGAATAACAGTTTTGCTTTTAACAATTTTGCTGTTTCGCAACAGAAGTCTAAAGTAGACAAACTGCATATTACTGGCAGGAAGCATCACCTAGAAGTGTGATGTGGGTAGAGAAAAGTAGTGACATGATACACTCAGTTGGTCAACAGCTGACATTTTTCAATTTTATGAACACTGTGATACATATGTAAACATTTGTGGAAAAAAAAATAATGCTATGACATTAAACTTTGCCTGGCAAAGTATGGTGCAATTTACTGTGTGTTTTACTCCCTTTCCACATACTGCCAGATAATCACATGGACAGGCAGTGTGCTGGGAATTTAATTTGCCAAGGAGAGTTGCGGGGGAAATAGGACAAAGAAGCTCCCGGAAGCTCTTCATGCTGTGGGGTGTCAAAAGGAGACAGGAGACTTTATAGCTGGATCCTGAAAGGGTCTCAGCTGGCAGCCAGAAGATGACTCAACGCTTGCTGTTATCTTCTCTCTCAACATGGAGGTAGAGCCCTCATGCTCTACTAAACTAGAAGTAATTAATGTGGCTCTGTGATCTTCTCTTCTAATATGTACACCCTTTGTTTTATCTTGACCAGTTTTTTAGTGGCTATCGCCACCAGTAGCGACGGCAGTAGCTGCAGCCTGGAGCTGCCACATCTAAATAAATGTATCTACAAGTATGTGCCAATGGTGTTAATGTTTCTTAGGCTGGAAGGCCCTGCAGTGTATGTGCACATAACAGTTAAAGTTCTCCTGCTTGTCACGTCTTTAAGCCTCAAAGTGCTCTGCTCTCTGGTACCTATTTTCCACGCTGTTTGGTACCAATCACTTTGCTACAGATAAAAACCAAACAGACTGTGCTTTCATGGACAACTTTGTGCTGCTCTGAAGTGCTTCACAGTCTCTACATACTATCTGAAAGAAAAAAATCTGTTTGCGTTTTGTCTCTGGAAAGACATAAGTCAACTGACGGACAGACATCCAAGTGCCATTGATTATTTCAATGTTTCTCTGTGCTTATAAACATCTGCAGCTACACAATTAGAGACTGATCCGACCTACTCTTCAGAAACTGGGAAAAACTAGGAATAATCTGAATCTTACAATAAATAATGTATCACTCATTACACTTTAGGAAAAAGGGTGACTTTGATTCAAAAACCTCAACTCTATTTTATGCTGTGGTCTAAGCAACACTATTATTTATACTGCATTATGAAATAATGGTAATACAGAAGCTTTCAGATGGCCAAGGAGGGAATTTTATGGCTCCAAGGCTTATTTTAAGTAAATAATATTTATTGCCCCAGTAAAAAGCTCTTATACAATTACCATGCCTGATATTTCTCAAGGATCAACATAACCATAAATATTTTCTGCCCTTTAATGTACATTTGGGATGAAGTTCCTCCAAGTGCAGATACTACATTACTCTCTCAGCATTCTTATGCTCCATGTTCCCCATCCCCTTCCATCCCAAGATGCCCCATTGCTCATGCACATGATCTTTTCTGTGGGACAGTTTTCTCACTGCAGACTGCTTCAGTGACACAGAAATGTAGGGATATATTAGGGGAGGAAGGAGACAAGTCAGAAGATGGGCTGCAGTGTTTTTACCTGGCTACAATAAGTGCCCACACATGAAATGAAACAGCAGTCCTGAAAAAGTCCTAAATTTTGATTTCGTTTGGCTGGGTTTCAGCCATCTCCATCTCAGGAACTTATGTACCAAAAGATTCTCCCAGCTTTGCACGGGGAAGTCTAGTTAAGCCTCTTTTTATTTAAAAAAAATACAGGAGTTGTACACACAGCCACTTCCTGGTTCAAAGTGTAGTTGAACACTCATCTACATTTCTAGAGACATAATTCCCTGCTTCAATGATATTTCTTCATCTGGTGTGGGAGGACAAGCCATTCTTCTCTCCTGTGGTTTATCTTATGTGAGCAGCCTGCAGACTGATGGGAATGTATTGAAGTAAAATACCTAGGTCCAAAGTTTTTACCTAAAAGCCCATTGGCAAAGGAGAATATAGGTAAATAACTGCTAACCAGCTGCCAGATCTTTTTTCCTAGTGTCTGCATTCAAAGCATAAGCTAGAATAAGAAAATTTATATCTACTAATTGTATGGCTGTTCACATCTCAAGGGCAGCTCCACTGTTAGCCATAACATAACAAACAGAGCTTTCCATACGTTAAATGATTTTCTTGTTTGGAGCAGGAGCGTGGGACTCCTGAGGGTTGACCTGAGCAGTAAAGACTGAAGCAAAAAAAGTATTCAGCAATTCCACCCTCACTGTATCCTCTATCAACATAGCACCCATCTCATTCAACAGCAGACACACATTTTCTCTCATTTTCTTTTGCCTCCAATATACTCGAAAAAATCCTTTTTGCTGACTTGAGACCTTGGCTTTCCTTGTTTCATTCCTGCATACTCTAACAGCATACTTGTAATCTTCCCACGTGATCACTCATTGCTATATTGGCAAGTTTGTATCATTGTTTCCGGTTATTTGTTTGTATTTATAACCAGAAATTAAAAAAGCATGAGAGTTATCTGGGAAAACAGGCCTGTGAAGCACCTGGTGAATCACCAAGCTTTGCCTTCCATAAACAAAAGAAATTGTGTCGTAATTAATAAGTCAATACAGATTGAGAAGGACAGCCATTCCTTTCACATACATACACTCTCAAACAGTATTCATCATCCACAACAAAGGAGTCAAGCCCTCAAGTGACTGCAATGCACTAAGCGAAGAGAGATTGAGAAGCTGGAGTCAGTGCTGCTGCTGGCTGCGTATTCACAACTGGACAGCTCTTGAGGCTGCAAAATGAAATGAGGCATCACCTCTTTCCCGGTGCCATGCCTCTCTCAGGCAGGAAGAAAAAATTAACAAACCTGATAGAGGAAAAGGTATGTGTTCTTGTGGACATACAATTACTGCTACCACTGATAGAGTAGCAATCAATAGCTGTCTTAAGTAGGCACAAGCATTTCAGCGTTGCTGACAGGGCTGGGTTTAGCATGAGCTGTAGTCATTACCACCTAATCACACCAAGCTGCAGAGGACAAGTTTAAAAAAAAAATAAAAAACCAAAATCCACAACCAATCAATCGCAAAATCCTGTGCAGATGTTCCTTGGTGTTGTAGCACATGGTTTCTCTCTTCC
Source organism: Thinocorus orbignyianus (assembly GCA_013400375.1). Taxonomy (NCBI): domain Eukaryota; kingdom Metazoa; phylum Chordata; class Aves; order Ciconiiformes; family Thinocoridae; genus Thinocorus; species Thinocorus orbignyianus. The sequence continues at coordinate 105,579 of VXBW01008502.1, forward strand.
TCTTTGCACCAGCCTATATGGCACCTTGTTCTGCAGAACTTCGAGGTACTGACCAGAAGGTCAGGCATCTTTCAGGACAGTTTGGAACGTATAAATTACTACAAGAGGTAAGCAGAAATGTAAAGTTGGTGTTCAAACCTGAAGGTGAGCATCTGGGGACACAGTGCAAGGTTGGGGAACAAAGAAAAGTTCACTTCACTACCCCATTGATGTCTCTCAAGTTTTCCTGCAGCTGCTGGGGCAACTCAGATAACTCCAATGGGTCAACAAAAGTATTCAGTTTCCTACTTTGAATGTCTTCTTAATATTCTGGGATACTTGGAGAGAGCAATCATGCCAGAAAGACCACATTTTCTTCTGAACAAAAATCAGAAGTAACCCACTGAAGTCTGAAGATCTCTGGTTATACCACAGCCCTGGAGTGCCTCATGTTCCTGCTGGAAAGCTCTTGCAATTCCCTGAACTCAATAACTACTCCAGAAAACAATCCTGCGGTATTAGAGTATATGCTACACAAAACATTAAGAGTTAGAAAATTGTTTTTATTTCTGTGTGCCATGGTTTTCTACACAAAGTCTCAGGAATATAAGTGGTTTGATCTTGAATGAGTGGAATTGAACAGGGCCAGAAACGCATATCTCCACCCTTCTTTAATGATTTGCTAATTCCTGTCCTTATTCATTCTGCAGTCACAGTCTAAACTGAAGAGGGTTAAGGCGGAGTAGCATCTGTTTGCTGAGTTCATACTGGAGAATATAACACTATCCACTGGTGTTCAAATGAATTCCCATTCATACAGTGCTGTCATACCAAGAACTTCCAGAATAAAACACACGTGTAGCACAAACTTTAGTTAGCACAAACTCCCCTGAAACATACGCAACAAAGATATGCAAATACAGCAGGCAATGCAATGATACTACTGTCAAAAAACAAATAAATAAACATATCTTTGGCAAGTCTTCTTACTCCAGAAAATCCTATTTTTCAGACAGCGAAACCATCTCCTGGTTGTTGGTTTTTTTAGCATAGAACTCTCTCTGAAAATGAAATGTCTCCGCAGGCATAAGCTCAGGATTTCCTCTTAGTAATCATAGCTAAATGTATTAGAGCCTTTTCTCTTCTGCCACGCATGCCAGTATACCTCCTGGCTGTTTGTGACAGCACCTGGGGGCTGGAGAGGCGCACACTCTCAAGCATGTAAATTGCTTTTTCTTTCTACTCAACTGGGTTGTGATTTGCTTGAACAGAAAATTGTCCAGTTTAGAAAAGAGGAAGGAAAAGGAAAAAAGAGAGCTGTAGCAAACTCAGGAGGGAGAAGAGACTGCAAAGAAAAAGTCCTTTCTAATAATAAAGCCCCAAGGAAAAAAACATCAGTTGTTTTCACCAGCTAAGATTGCTGCACAGTCTTTCTGTCTTGAGGCAAAGCCAAGGGGTTCTGGTTTCTCTAGGTTTTCCTAAGGACATAAATTTGGGGATGCTTCAGGGAGAGATGTAACTCAAAGTAAAGCAGAGGGCACACACAGCCAGGGGACTACAAGGCTATTATTTGGTGCGGGACTAAGTGATGAACTGAGTCCAGTCTCCCATTTTAATGTGGTCTCCCATGTAGAAATACGAGCACAAACACTCTGGAAAAGTACTGACAGTAAGTGCCAGATTCCCAAAAGCGCTGGATTTGCTATGCCTGCACCAGCCCAGTTAAGCCTGTGTCTGCGTTACCAGTTAGCCTGTGTTTGCCAGCACCTCTGCCATTAGAGGACATTCAAAGAGGTAAAAAGAGCTAAAACATTCCCAAATAACCAACATCCCCTTCTGCCTTCCAGGCAATAATCCAGGCGAAAACAGAGGATAAGGGTAGCAGGTAGTGCCAGTGAGGAGGCTAAGTAAAGCTGTTTTCCTTCCCAGCTCCTGAAAATATCCACATCCAAAGCCTCTAACACTTGGCAGAAGCCTTTCAACCAAGGCTTTTATGATACACTTCCCAAAGACTTTTGCCACTATGTCAGTTTAATCTTATACACATACACATAGAAAAGACACATGGATGAACACACATATATAAAAGCAGTCAGGGCGCATTGTAGAAGATATTGCTGGGTTTTTTCCTATTTCTTGTCCTATTTTACTCACCTCTAGTCTGTTTTTGAATGTCTCACTTTGACAAAGGCATACCATAATACCAGGAGTGTGTTATAGCCTTGCAGTTTCTGCAGACTTTATTATGACCTTGAATGTCTGAAAGCTTAAGCACCACATTTAAAAATGCAGCTTTGCCATGTGAAGAATTGCACAAGGAAGCAACTTGTACAATTCAGACCTGCCTGAAGATGTTTATCCCAGATTCTTGAGCACATTTTGTACTTGCAGAGACTTTAGCACTGGTCCATGTGACATCTGCTTGTGTCAATGACAGGTAAAAGGTAAAACAAAACACTGTACAGATCTCTCTCCCTTACCAATGACTTCCATTACAATCCTTTGGTTTGATACAAACAATGTTGATTCAAAATTGTTATAAAAATACTGTACGACAGCAGACAAAACAGAAAGTAAGTTGGGAAAATACAGGGCTGCTTTCCAACTCAATAGACATTAACTAAAATTAGCAACACACATTTTGTTACATTTATTGACTTGGGTAACCTATTGTGGTCTGTAAAACAGGATTGTATTAAACAACTGTTTTCAACACAGAGACCACTCTGAACCACAAACTAGAGATTATTCTGATCTGGTATTACAAAAATCTCAGACTCAAAGTAAAGGTCTAAGTAAATTGGCTCAAAGAAATGCAATGTGTTTTGTGACTCAGCCAGTCCCAAACTTCACAGCTCAAACCTTCACTCCAGCTGTTTAAACTCATCATTTATGAGTGTCTGGATATCAACACCAAGCAGAGCAAGCATGGCTAGACTCTGCTTAAAAAAAAAATCCCAACTGAATCTCTTGATGAATTGGTGAAATTATTATTATTGTTAGGTAGTGTATTGGCATGAAAAAGCACAATGCTCTTAACTTTAGAAAATATTGGAAAATGGAAACTTTCCATTGTTATGCACCAGGTAATCTCAAATAACATCAACCTTCTCCAACAGACCAGCCTCACTCTGAAGCGAACATAAACCATGAACCTTCCCCATCACCTTTTCAATCTCCTTTTGATGAATCGCAAATTTTGTTTACATACCATAATTGAACTGAAGTCAAGTCCCTTTCTCATATCAAAAGACGTATCTTCTGGGAGCAATCAACTGATTCATTGTGCAATCTGTTGCAAAGATTATTGTTAGTTCATTGTTATGTGACATGATCCGTTACACAAACCCATTGACTGACACACAGCAAACAAGATCAGTACAATCCTTCCTTTTCCTCTCCCAGAAGTAATAGAAAAAGAGCCAGGGAGAATCTCCATCCCTTATTGGGTGCAGGGGGGAACATCGCAACCAAGAATGAGGAAAAGGCTGAGCTACTTAATGCCTTCTTTGCCTCCGTCTTCAACAGTCAGACCAGCTACCCCCACGGTGTTCAGCCTTCCTAGCTGGAAGATCAGGATGAAGAACAGAACAACACCCTCAGCCCCCCATAACCCAGGAGGAATTAGTTAACAAAGTGCTTCTGCACCTAGGCATAACTCCACTGAAGGCGATTTAATTTGAATATGAGGGCAAATGTTCAGTCTCTGGAGCCTATTTAGCTGTGAGCTCCAGTTATGTGCTGGAATTTTAGTTGCTTGAGAGTTTTCAAGTCTGCAGAGCTTGAAGAAGTTATGATTATGTTTTAAAGAGCAGTGATATCCTGGTAAGAGTGGGGAACATGTGCTAATGAAACATGTGGGAAAAAAACCCAGTGCCTTAGATCCTTCACTAGCCAAAAAAAAAAAAAAGCACAATTGGTTTGATTTCTGCAATTTCTTTTGTTTAGGAATAGATGTTTACATCATCTTGAGAAGATGTCAATGTGATTAACACCTTTTAATTTCTTAGAGGTTGATTGATTTTTATGCAGTTTGTAAGTACTAAGCACTGCAGAAGCCAAAGCTTGTTGTGTTGTCTGATCTTAGATCTGTTTTCAGGACTTATTGTATTAAAGATCACCGCACAATGCATCCATCTAAAAAGACTGTCAGTTCTAACAACAAAGATGTTTGCAGTCACAAAAGTATATAATAAAAGATATCCACTTATTATAAGTAGACTGGTGGTTTCATGTTAATCATTATACAAAGGCTTTTGAAGAGAAACACCATAGAAGTAGCAACTTTTTAGAGCATGAGAACTATAGATTGATGGAGCTGCATGAAGTACATAAGAAAAAAGGAATGCCTATAGTGTTGCAAACAGGAAAATAAATGCTCACTGGACAGTCTGACTATTAAGATTTACAAAGACAGTTAAGAATCTTCATATCTAAAAAAGGAGCTTACTCAGATGTGTGACTCTAGATGATTTTCAGTACCTTTTAATTATCTCTATAACCCTAATTCCATAATCCACAGGTTAAAATATTCAGAAAATTCTGGATGAGAGAATTTATTGTATATAGGTTTCATTCTTTTATCTTATGATGCATTTTTCTTCTTGCATCCAGGATCATTACAATTCTAATAATTCGATGTTACATTTGTCCTACTACAAAATTCTAAAGATATTTCTTATGGATGGGGATTCTGTCTATGTGAGAGATGCCACAAACACAGAATGCCATTTGATAATTCCTCCATCTATAAAATGATCATTACGGCAGCTTTCAACTGCAGTCAATTAGTAAGTGAATATTTTAAAAGAGAAAAATAAAACTCATAGGAGACATTAGTTCTCAAAGATTCTTAACAGCTTATTAAAACGTCTTCTCTGTCCCACTAGTCTTCATTACCAATGAGCATGCCCTGAAAATCTTGATGAGAAAGAAAATGTGCAAAGTGCATCCCTGATGAGGATAAAATATGCTAAGCCCTAACCATTGGAATTAATTTCAGGAGCTGAAATGACAGACAATTCAATGCTGTGAGGAGTGAAAGATGGGAATAACCTGATCTGTAGTCTGCATTTTAAGGTAAAAATAAAAGGTTCTGTGGTAAGACAGACTGAGTTTTTTGCCAGGTAGTGTCCCAAACCTTCCACACCAGATCTTTCTGTTTCTCAGCCAATTGAAAGAGTATTAAGCAAGTCAGACTCTCCAGTACATTTAATTTCTAATTGACTGGTGACTGGTGTATAAGTGAACTATGTACAAAACCAGCCCAAATGAGCACTAGTGTTATTATAGTATGAACTGTTTCTCCGATCCACTTTATTTATACCGAATGAAAATTTATTGATCCTCAAGAGCTGATTAGCATGTGAACAAATCAAATGATGAGTTAATTAACCCAAACACTCTTGAGATTTCCAGATTGCAGTCTCTGGTCCAGCTACAATTAATTTTCTGAGCAGAGAGTTGTTAATGACAGATTATCTATAAATAAGAACACAAGTTTAAACAAAAGAGAGGTTTCTCAAATCTACACATTTGCAAAAAATCGGAAGTTCAAATGTCACATCCACAAATACTGGTTATGATCAGTACCTTGCAGTTCTGGTATTCACCCAGTATCTTATGTTACTTAAAAAACCCAGGGATCTTAATTAACCTATTTCTGGTTTCCCTAGTATGAAGTGAACCTTGGGGATTATAAAATGGGAGCATAGCACACACCAGCATAGAAACATGCTGATGGCTGTTTTAGAGATTGCAGAATCTGGCACAAGACTGTTCACAGAAATACAGATTTAAAGAAAGGACCTGTGACTCTGACAGGAATCAGAGGAGACCCAGCCAAGCTCTCCTAGCCCCACATCATGCATAGAAAAGAAAAGTAATGCTTTCAGCTCAAAATAGAACAGAGTTTACCAGAAAATGTGCTCTCCTTTTGACATACAGGCCCACATTTATTTCCCATCACCGCCATTTCCCTGTCTCTCAATCTGCACAGGTCCCAGCGAGCAGTGAAGGCATTTAGCGTAGTCATTCCAGGATTTCTTTTCAATGCAATACTATTTTTGTTACCTTGGACTTTTAGCTTACAAAAAGATTTCTCTAAACTTTATGAAAGACAAAAGAATGTTCTGAAATAGGCAGTCAAGGACAAGTTGCACTGATCTTACCAGGTTTTCCAAAGAGCACAGTGCTGGATATCAAAGAGCACCGTCAGCACAATTATTGCTTTAATCAAGCAAAGTGTAAATATTTCTCAGTTACCTGTAAAAGAGACAAACCTGTTGGTTTTGATTTAACATTGAAAAATAATTCAATTAATTCACAAATGTAAAATATCCATTTCAAATCAAACATTTGAAACCATATTTAGCGTCAAAATGGAACATTCTTTTCAGATTTCTTCCCCTCTGCCTACCCTCAAAAACTTGGTGAACCCCAGCTCACTAAATCCAAATGTGTGTTTATTAGGAAAGTGCCACCTTCACTCAGTGCCACTGCCAGTTTCCTTGGAAATCTGGTTTTAAATGTCACATAAGGAGTTGCTGAATACTGAGCTCCACAGTGTGGGCCGAGCAGCTGAGAATCTTCGCCCATGCATACAGAGGTGTCTGTGTATCATATGCCTGTTTTCATCCAAACCTCCTGGTTCCTTGCCTCTCCCTCTCTTGAGCCTTATTAGCAGAGCTTTTAGATCAGCTTCAACATTACCTGCCAGCCAAGTTTCTGTGCATGCTTTTTTTCCCCTCATTCAGCTTGTCAAAAAAAGGAGGCAACACTGAGAACTTCTGGGCTGATTTGAATATTCAAATCCATCATGCTTGGAGGAGCTTAAAAATAGGAAAAAAGTAGTTGACAACTGCTTTACATTTATCATTTAAAACAGTGGGGCAGACTCTGGGAGAATTAGCAGAGTTTCTTTTTGTTAGTACTTATTCCAAGCAGCATTTAGCCATTTAGGTGGAACAGCAGAGGAAAACTTTTATGCGTGTATTAGCTCTTCTATGATAAATAAATGGCTTAATTTTTCACAGCTATCCTTATAATGCCTTTAGTAAGCACTCAAATGAAAGCTGGATGTCATGCAAGCACCGCATTTCCATACCAAAAATCACCCCTGATGATTCCTTCCCCCACCTAAGGGATTTCCATAAGTCACAAGAAGGACGTAAGATTACCACCTGGTTTTAATTATCCAAGGAGGCTGTGAAGACCAAGGAATACAATTTCTGAAGTGCCTGCTCCACAGAGAGGTAAATGCTCTCAAGCAGTCCCGGTGGCAATTGCTACTAACAGGTTGGGTGGTGGCAGCCTGGATTTTGCATGCCTCACTGCCTACAGCCTGTAGTGAAAAAGTTTGGAAGTCATTGCTGCTCAAGTAAGTGCCTGCATCCAATTAGACATTTTTCTGTAGCAGAGAGCTAGACAGGTGGAATGAATTAAGTTTAAAACCACCCCCGTGTGTATTTTTATGTCTGGCATTTCCATACTTCCTTTCTTCCAGTTAGACACAAATGGATGCAGCTGGCACAACGTCTCAAAGGCAGAGGACTGGAAAACATCATGTGTAACTTGTCTGAAAGTTTTAAAATATTGGCAGATTCGAAAGAAAAGACCAACTGAAAATGGCTTAATAAGCACCAGGATGACAAAACTATGTTAACAGTAACAAGTCTTGGAGCCCAGTAAGAGCAGATCTAAAGGCCAGCAGAAGATAGAGCCAAATTTCCAAGATGCTGTTGTCTATTCTTCACACATTTCTGGGGCAAGGCGGCTATTTCAGATTTAGTCTGCCCCATTAATGAGGCACCTCTTGTTTAGTTTAATCTAAAGAAAACTCTTTTGCAGATTGTAAAACCATTCTTTGATGTGAACCAAAATAGCATAAATGGAGGGAAATGTAGAATTTTGTCCAGAATTCATGTTTGATTCAAACTAAATTGCTTGTGTAGCACCACTGAAACTATTCTGAGTTTTGCTGCTAAATAAGAATGAATGTGAATTACAAAACATGTAATGGATGGAAAGTCATTATAAAATTTGAGCCTTTACCTACTTTTCCGGTAAAAGAATCCTTCCAAAAAATACTAGAGGGTGTCACTGGAATAGTAGTACCCGACCAGGCCTCTTTCAAACTGGTAGCTATTTCCTAGTGGGACTTTAATCACTTTGCCATGGAACCTTTACTTTTGAAAGGTATTGACAGGTCAGAGATAACAGCAGCTCTCAGCTGGCATTGCTTCACTGAATCAAGGCCAGATAAAAAGCTTGCCCAATGCTTCCATAAGCTGTTGTTCAAGGACTCCATCTGCTCCCCAATGTGGTATTGAATACCTTTAAACATTTAAATAACTTCTGTTTTAAATGAATGGTGATGTAGGAAGGAAGTATTTCATAAATCTAGGAAGAGTTGTTGATTTACTGTAGCCCTCTTGCAGGACATTAATAGCTGCCATCAAAACATGATGCACTCTCAAAAACGCCAGCACATAACTAATCTCTATTTACAGTTTGTTTGTTTGAGAATTGATGACAACTGACCTATGCCACTCAATAAAATAGTCATGTATTAAGTGCCCCAGAACTACACCCAAAAAGAGATAGAGAAGACTACATGATTACTGTTGCCTCTTGCAGCAGACTTGATTTGTGCTGTCACTTTTGCCATTTTATAGTAAAAAAGCCTAACTTGATGGCAGTGATATCACCACAGACTGAATGCTTTTGCTAGCAGCAGCCATCTGTAAGTCATGTGAAGTCCCCAGGTAAATTTCTAAGTCACAGGCCTTTGTGATTAAAACCTGTGGGCAGGAGTACAGACTTGACTTAACCATAATAGTGACTGCAAAAACTTATGCGCATAAAAAGATCTGGCTTTTAACAGGGGATTTTCCAAACTGCACTAGCCTTGAAGAGGTGCCATCTGTGCTTCTGTGCATGAATCCCAGTACTTCCCTATCGAAAGGATGAAAAAACAAGATAAAATCCAAGTTGTGGAACAGAGAGACTAGGTATTCAAAGGAGATGAATCATCCTTTGACCTGTTATGTTTTTTAATTAACCTGTATTGCTAATAGACGAGTGGATTATCTCTCTGACAGTACATTATAGCAGAAAAAAAAAATCAATTACTTTTCCCCATAAAACACACCATTTATGCTTTGGGGTAACAGGTCATTGAAGAATATTTTAAGTAAAAAAGTGTTAATACTTTTGCAGACGAATCTTTTGGGAATCCTGACTTCAGACTAGAACAGCCAAACTGACTTAAATAAAATTGTCAACATGGAAGTTTGATTTAACTGATATTGTTTATTTAAGCAATCTAAACTCAATCATTTGATCCTGCCAACTCCAGACTTATGCCCAAATAAAAATGTACGAAAAGTGTGCAGAGAAAACCACTGCTGCTGCTAATCAAGACAAAAAGCTCGGCCAGGAAGAAGTTAAAAGGGTGATGATCCCCAGTGTCAGGGCCATATAAATTGTAAGAGTTACTGGTGACAAATTTGATCCTATTCTTCTTTTGTAGCAACTCTGATCCAAGTTACCATCAGACAATCCCAGATTCTGACAGGGTCGTTATAACCTGTGCTCAGGCACATGGTATAGCTAAGACTTCTGTGCTACTGTAGGTATATGCAAAGAGTTAAATCACACAAAGTTCTTTGGTGCTTTTCAGTCTGATTAATAAATTATGAGCATATAGATTTTTTTAATTATTTCTATGAAATTACCAAGCAGATTAAATGACACTTGTGATAATAATAAAGCTACAAAACTGTAGGAACGTATGTCCTAGAAATATAAGTACTGGCATTTAGATGAATATTGCAAATAAACAACCAAATCATATTCAACATAGAGTAATACAACAAAAATATTAAGGGAGAACACAAGCAACAGGTGGACTGAGAGCAGGAAAATACTAAAATATATTCCAAAGTTGGTACTTTGGCAGAGAAAAAATTAATCCCCTCTGAGCAGTGTCTGTTTGGCACCCAGCCTGTCCCATGCCAGATGAGATCAGCTTAACAAATGGATGAGTACATGAACAGCTGATAAGATTTGCAATTATACTGTTTATGGGTTTGTCAATCATGTCAGTATCATTAGCTGTTATTTCCCAGATCAAAGGGTTATAACCTGTTTCTAACAACATTTCAACACTCTTCTGAAATATTTTTTAGGGCTAATCATAAATAATACCTTAATAAATCAGTGTTGAATGTAACTGTAATCAATTCTGGCATCACAAATATGTGAAGATACTGCTTTTGCTTCCAGCTGGCCTTGGTGCTCACCACCCATAACACAAGGGGCTACACATAGATGAATTGCCTTCTTAAGAAGACTGCACTCAATCTGGAAAGTTTACCAAAATCTTCTGATTTTGTGTAGAAGAGCTAAGAGCTAATTAGTAGAATAAATAGTGATACATTATCTTTTCTTGGTCAGTAATTTGGCTAGTGCCTTCTCACACTGATAAGGTCCGTGCTGGAGGAGATGATCTCTTCAGAAGTGCCTCTGTGTGTTCGGTGCATGTCTGATAGGTCGGCAGCTCACCCATTAGGAGGTGGATGCCTTGTGAGCTTTCCAAAACCAGCGCAGAGGAGACTGATTTTCTGCAGTTCATATACCTTTGGAATTGTTTTTTCTTAAGATGTTATATTATACTATTATTTGCTCTGAATTCACATTCTACTTCGTAACATTTATCCTTTCCATCAAGTTAAAAATATTTAATTACAGTAAACAGGGAATAGAAGAGCTATCTGAAAATAATTCAATAACTGTATAACAAGTAGGCTGCACTTCTGAACTTAAAGCCTATATATAATCTTTATTCTAACACACCAGCTGCTAACAATTCTAGGAAATGAGTGCACATCTCTTTTGATACCAAACCTTTATCTTTGTAATTTTCAACACTGAAGAACTAAAGAATGAGGCATTTTCATAATATGCACAAGGGTTTTACCTTGAATTAAATAATGGTCTGAATTTAAATTTACCTTCCTGTAAGTCACATTTAAATCAAAACCTGTCCATAGCTGAGCTACATCAGAGCTCGAGGCGCCTGGACAGGATTTCCAAAGGGAGGATGGATCTCTCAAAGGTCAACAGAGGTCATCCCTTCAGACAATTTTTTTCAGCCCTACCATGGACCTGAGGACAATGACATGCCATCAGTCAGCTACTGGAGGGAGCTACAGACAACAGCATAAATTACAGCAAGTCACAGAGAAACTTCAGTAGCCATGGAATTAGAATGAATATGAGGGGCTCTGACAACTCCACATACTAAACAGAGACCTCTACACATAATGCAGAATTATGGCTCGGTTTATAGGGGGGGGGGAATATATTGAAAAAGGTGAGGGTGTCAGCATAGATTTGAATATTCAAAAACCAAAGGCATGACAGAACGATGAAACCACTCTTGCTCTCAAAAGTCCAGTGGAAAGCACCAGTTTACACTGCATGCCTAACAGTGGGAGCTGTCAGCCCATCACCAGGTGGAAGAGAACAATCTCCAGGAAACTGTCCACCACTTTCAGTGATAATTTATTTTTAAAAAACAGTTCAAATTATTTCTTGATATCCTTATCCAAAATATTAAATTATCCTATTCCTGTCCATGACTATTTTTTAGGAAGAAATACAAATCTCAAATGGGTCAAAATACACAGTGTATCATGGTGATTAAATCTCACTGTAAAGATACTCCACAGGAAAGGAAAATGGTTGATTCATTCAGCCCATGCTTCCAGCCTGCTAGGTAGCCAAATATGTGAGTCAACAGCTTATGTAAAATAAACTGGGGGGGGGGGGNCATCAATCCCAGCAAAATTTTCAAGTCAGTGCAGAGTAATACATTTGGTCTCCTGATTTTTTTTTTCCCCAAGTTTTCTGCAGCTGCTTCACACAGAATTTTTTAGAGGGCTGTGAGGAAATTGGTATAAGGCTGGGTTCCCCGTCCCCAGTGTGGAATACGTCACTTGATGGGCACATTTTGTGGTCTCCCTGTCGCTGTCATTAAAGGGATTTTCAGTGTTAAAGTGCACTCACAGGACTGAATTTGAGGAGTTCAGGAGACTTTCTAGTAATTGCAAAGGATTTTAAGCCAATTATTTTGACCTACATTTTTCAAAGGCTTTCAAGGGCTTCTTATTAATCAAGCACTGGATATTCACAACACAGCTGTCCTGCTTTCTGAAAATCTGGCTTTTACCCCCATGCAGCTCTAGAATTTAACCACTTTTGAACATTTGCTTCATTACAGGGATCTGCTTTGGTTTTTTTTTTGTGTAACCAGGGTATTTATACATAACATCAAAATAAAATTAAAAAATTATACATTTTGTTAAGTGATAACCAGACCAGGCTACATTTTCTGTCTACACATCAAGCTAGTCTTTAATTTTGCTTTGTAGTTGAGCATTGCATGTCATCACTATGATCCTTCCCTATAGAATGACTTTCAAACAGGTAATGGAAATCTTCCCTGCAGATAAGAGCCCTGCAGTTGGTTTAGAAGAGGAACATTTTTATTTTACCTCCATACATGGCAAATTTCCTGGCACTTTTGCTTGCAGCGTAGACAGTGCAGGGATAGAAGCTGTTCCATAAATCCAGCACCTCAACTTCAGTGCTCCAGTGTGGGACTTCATAGCATTTATGTCAAGCTGCTTGACAGCTAGCGGCAGCCCAGCAGTTACTGCAGAAAAGCAATCAAGAGCTGAGGAAAAAAACAAAACAAAACAAAACAAAACATTTTATATATATATATATATATATCAGTGGTGAAAATCTCTCTGTAGCTTAAAGCTAATGTTTTGATTTTACTCTCATTTCCATTAGTAGAATTTTATTTTTTTTTTAGGTACAACAGAGTCAATGAAGTGCAGCCTTATGCTACAACCTTTCTTTTGAGTTTTCAGGTAGCAACAATTCTTCATGTATTCCTGTCATGGATGGTACTATCCCAGTAATGAATACCAGTGGCAAAAATGGGGAACTAAAAGAACACATTTTTCACCAGATGGATGGCCTGAAATCCACCACATATCTTCACTGAATTAAGCTAGAGATTAAATTATATACAGTTACTTTGGTGTCCTGGTTGGAGGTAGAAGAGAATCAACTTTCTGTTCAGTGATTTTCCTTCTTATCTAAACCTCTTCTAACTCTATGAAACTAACAGCTTGTTGTGCAGAAAACTGTTTGTCCCTAGGGTGATAATACCAATGTTTGTAGCCAATGCCAAGGAGCAGCATGCAGAGACACTCTTGCTTATACTTATTACTATAACAACCAAGGAGCAGACAGGACTGGTGACCCAAACCCAACCAACAAGGGTATTCCACCCCATCTGCCCCATGCTCAGTATAAAAGCTGGCTCCTCAGAGGGTCAGCCCTGTCTCTTCAATGGCTAACATCCAAGGAGGACTCTGTCTGCTCATCTGCCTTTGATCCCAATCCGTGCATTCCTGAATCCAGATCTGGAATCCAGTTCCCATCCCTTCTTGAGTCCAGTCTGGGACAGTGACATCATCCTGGGAGCCTGATACAGTTTTGTATATGTTGTATCTATTTCATTATTTTCTTTTTATTTTATTATTAATATTTTATTAAAGTAGCTTAGTTCCTTCTAAACTCATAAATCTCTTTATCTCTCTCCTTCTCCTCAGAGTAGAAGGTTGGGGAGATCATCTGTCATTTCATCCCTGGCCTGTCTGGCCCAAACTATGACATTTGGAAAGGTGAATATGAGACAAAGCTACAAAGTTTTTGTTTGACTTTAATTACTGTCATTCACTGTGCCCTGATATCAGCCGGGTAGATTTTTTTTTCTAGTAGCTTCTATGATTTAGATTTAGTATGAGAACAATACTGAAAACACATATTGGTTTAATTGTTGATAAGTAATGTTTATATTAATCAATGACTTTTTCAGCTTCCCTCAGAAGCTGAGAAGGAGCATAGACAGGACAAGCTGGCCAAGGAAATATTCCATACCATAGACATCATACTCACTATATAAATGGCAGATGGCTGGGGGGCAGGAATCCAAGATCTCTGCTCAGGATGGATTGGGCAACTAACCATCAGGTGGTGACTGACCTGTGTTGTATCATAGAATCATAGAATCATAGAATGGTTAGAGTTGGAAGGGACCTTAAAGATCACCGAGTTCCAACCCCCCTNATTATTACTACTGTTATTTTCTTCCTCTTGTATTACTCTTCTATTAAACTGTCTTTATCTCAGTCCATGAAGGTTTTTTTCCCCACCTCCTTTTCTCAGGAAAACCCCTATGGCACCCTCAGCACAAGCCTCAGGTCAGTCCTCAGATGAGGAGAATTCAGGAGGATCACAGGCAGCCAGCCATCCTCATTTGAGCATTGTCTTCTGACCTGCTTGCAGCACAGGAGGAGAACCTCAACTTCTCCCAAGGTCTGCACGCCCAAGAGTCTCACTCCAGTTTCATGTTCTAAATTTTTGCACCCATGGCTGCAACCGTGGAAAGAGTCTCTCACAATGTAAAAACACCTGCACAGGTGTTCAATATTGATTTCCTTCAGGCCCAGAATAATACCAGCATTTTATTTCATGTCAAAGCATTGTTGTTTGCTTAGAAATAAAACCAAAATTGCACTGAAATGAAGTAAAACATGTAAGTGCCACTTCAAACTATAAACTCATTTTGTGATAATTGTGTATTTAAGGATAGTAAAAATATTTGAAAGGAAAAAAATAATTGTGCGTACTAAATGTTACTTCAAGGAAAATATTTTTTCTCTACTTCAATTAAATTGGTTTAATTTCATTATTTTAATTCCACGGACACCTACCTCCTATGTATTCCAATTAGTGCATTCAAAAGCATCTCTGGTTCAAAAGCAATCTCTAAGGTGGTGCTGTGCTATGTCTGCTTTGATAACTGCCACAGGGGCATATAGAGAAGTATCTAAGAGGGGAAGGATTATAACATGTACGGTGACCTGCAGTTCACATTCAAACCCAGCTATTTTCAATACAAAATCTCTGAATGCTACTCCTAGTGGTGCAACTCTAACCTCATCCTGAAGAAGAACAGAGAATCATTCAGTTTGCATTCTCAATACAGAGCTTGTTTACCCATAAAGCTTGATCTTTTACCTGCTGCTTTCTTCAGTTGCATTCATTGTTGATTCTCCTCCTGAGTCCTGGAGCTCCAGCTTCAGATTCTGTGAGAGAAAAATATTGCACAATGAGAGAAAAAAATCTTTTTAACAACAAAATTTATGTGAAATCATCATTAGGACCTCTGCAGATCTGATTCTCATCTCTGCTGACCCCAACTGAGCAACTTCTGCTGGCACAAGTGAAACCAGAATCCCGCAGAGTGTCTCCATGAGGGAACTTGAGAGCTCATTACTTTGGGATATGATTTATCTTTCCCTTTTGTGGACTAAATTAGTAAGCCCACTTCATGCAAACAATTTGCTTGACTATACTGAATGCACAGGAATGGCTGTTCCCCTTGTGGGCTGTTAACATTCGTATGACTGTCTACATCCTGGTATTTTCATTTGGATAGAATTGAGCTGAACTCAAGGGCTTAATACTTGTCATAGCGTCCTCAGCAGAACCTGACACCTATCCCCGCTCTATTCTTATGCCTTTTGGCATTTGCAATCAATATTTGTCTTGTTTGTCAGCCTGCTGCCATAAAGTTCATTCATTATAAATCCACCCTGTAAAGGAACATGATGTGACAACATTTGCTGTAAGTCTTGCTTGTCCTAACAGCATCTCAGTAAAACAGCAAACACAGTTTGCTATAATTTAGACAGGAGGGATGTTTCCCCTTCTAATTTAACAAACTTGAAAAAAATGACCAGACCTTTGTTCTCCATTTCAGTCATCTTTTCTTCCTAGTTCTTATGTAGCAGCACAGAGGTACCTAAACTTTTGTCCAGGTTATGCCTCATATCATCTCATAGGGGCATTCAAGGAGCATACAGAGCTGCAAATTTTCAGCTTGTCCGAGAGCTGATTGATAGGCACTCCTGATATCCATTCATCCAACCATCATATCACATGATGGTTATTGTCTATTATCTAACGAGCTGAGCTGGGCCTTCATCTCTGGATGGTACAGTTGCAGTGTGATTGGGAGGGGGTGTATGTGTTGGGTCATGCTGCCATGGGCCACTGAGGAAAGAGGGCAGATAGGGGTCAGCCATCAGACAGCTGAACTGTTTGTGCAGACTGGATTTGGCCTGTGGGCAGAGATTGATTGCTATTTCTAGCAGTGTAATGTCTGGTCCCAGTTATGCAAGTAGAGAACCTTGAAGTTCTTCGCACACTTCTCAATAAGCCTCTCAAGGTGCCTCCTTAGGCTGCTTAAAGAATATCCAGCAGGGCTTCCCATCTGGGCAACTATGATTAAACTGTCTCAGCACAGAGGGAAGTTTAGCTATTGAAAATAAAATAATCTACAAAAAATCATTAAAATCTATGAAGAGGAATGGGGTAGAACTTCAATGGTAGCTGAATTAAACATATTTTATTCTCTGGAGCCCAGCCACTTGTAAAAACAAAAACCTGCTCGATCTTTTCAAATACAAGATACTAATCCTAAAGAAAACCATATGTATCCTGATAAAAAATATATATATCAGATCCTCTCCTGCTCTAGATTGATGCAGAACCATTGAGGATCCAATACCTGCCTTTGTTGTACCCATACATCTTTAAAAAGCATGTGTTAACTCCTAGTGTGTGTATAACCACACACTCAGCAGTTGTTTCTCATATCCTCACTTTAGTCAGTGTGAATGTTAAAAAAAGCTGAAAGCTGAATGCAATCCTGCTGCACCCATGAAACTTTCTTGATCAACAAATGTCCTGACTCCAAAATATGAAATTCTGATTTTATAACGTATACAGCACTGACAAAAGGATCACTTCCAGAGGCTGGAGTGAAAAACAACAGCATAGGTAAACTGGAGATGTAGTAAACTCAGCAGTGAATTAAATCTCCTTCACTTCCTCCATTCTTTCCCAGTCAGCTGGAAAAAAGAAGGGCATATAACAAAGCAACTATTTTTTTCTTGTAAGCACCAAAATACTCATAATGGTGTAGCAAAACTGCACTTCACCAGTATTAAAAACGCAAAAGACCATTGCTGCATACAGAAAGAACTAGCTTATCCCACGGGCTGGAGTAAACTGTTTGAGAACCAAAGTGTAAATGTTAGAAATACTTCTGTGAGCTGCAGCCTTGGATTTTGGAAGCGATGAAAGAAGAAAAGGATCTGTGCGTGGTCAAGCATGCATGCACATGCAAAGGTCAAATACAGTGAAAACCATAAGGTTTAAGTGTGATACAGACTTGGAAAGATCAGTTCCGAAGGCCATTTTCAACATGTACAGGAAAGACGAACCCTAGCTAGAAACAAGTAGTGAATGTAGAATGAAGAGGTGGATAATGGCTTTAAATTCACACTGAAAATTCTGAAAATTGTAAGTATTGCCAAATCACTGATGTTTCAGAATAACTTTTCAATGGAGTTTGTGAAGACAAAAAATAAAATAAAATGAGCATTTTAAAATACGATATTGACCAATTTACAGAAGCAAGGTTCTTAATTTGGATTCAGGCAGTACAGTCTGGATGCCTAAGGTTTGCAATCACAAAATTGTGTGTTAGAAGAAACTTCTTCTCCAAAGCACCTGTAAAATGGGCGGGAAAGGCTCACTTCCACACTTCTGTAAATCAGTCCAAAGTCCTTTTCCATTTTCCCTTCATCCCTTTGTGTTGCAGATCTGCCAGATGGGAATGTGGAGGAGCCCTGCAAGTGCACTCGCTGGCAAGTATGCTGGAGTCAGCCCGTGCCCCTACCCATCCTGGTAAGAAGTTCTTGCTGTAAATTCCTGAAGGGATTAGTGGTGTGGAGTCTCATGCTCAGGAGTGTCAAGTTTAGACCTTTAAACTAACACACGCTTCACTAAGGCATGGAGCCTGCTACAGATACAATTTAAGGTGAACGCTTATAGATCACTGCAGTTCTGTATTATTTTTAATTACTAGTTTTTCTTTGCAATCATACTCACTGGAACTGTGAAATAAGAAAATGGCCAAGTAAAACTGGTAATACCAGTTCAGCTAATTAAAGTTTAAGTTAGTGCCAACTCCATGTTGTTTGCACTTTATTTATCACTCTAATACCTACAACAATGAAATCAAATTTAATCCATGAATCACAGTGGAGATTATCTAGTGATAATCACAGCAATAAAGGAAAACGATACACAGTGGGAACTTGGTTCTCAGTACCAAACAAGCTATCAGCAATAAAATACTAATGAAAAATACACTTCATTACAGCCAAAATACCAGTCCCCATCAAGAATGCCATCAAATTATACAGCATTACTGGCAATGCTATCAGAGAAGACATATAGTGGACATGAAATTCCAAGAAAAAGGTTGAGTGTGTTGCTATTGCTGAAACATAATAATTTCACGTTTAGAAATCAAAGATGTCTGTAATAGCAAGAGTGAACTCTTTAAATATGTATGTGGGAAGGCAAGTATAAGCAAAACTGTGAATGGTAAGAGTCAGTGTGTCATGCTGTTTTACTTCTCTTTCATTCATATTTTATTTTTCTTTTTAACTCTGGGATAAATCAGACTTCTTACAGATTTTTCCTCTCAGCATAGATGCCAAAAAACAAGCCTGCCAGAGACTAAGCTAATCACTTGGCAATAGTCAGACTCCATTTTGTTCATTCTACAACTAGTTTCATTATTTAGCAATTTTGGACAGACTATGTTCTAGCTTCAACCAGACAGCGTGAAGGTATCCTGATGACTTATCTCTCACTTTATTGCTCAGAAGTTAGTTTACATTTAAGAAAGAAGTTTAAACCTCTCATGGTTGGAGTACCTGAACTGCTGTAATCCCTATGCTGAGAGTTGTTCAGCTGTTAAGATCATTAGTTTATTTCACAAAATCACACAATATTAAGGGTTCAAAGGGACCTTCGGAGGTCATAGAATCATAGAATGGATAGAGTTGGAAGGGACTCTAAAGATCATCAAGTTCCAACCCAGTGCCATGGGCAGGGGCACCCCCCACTAGACCAGGCCCCATCCAGCCTGGCCTTAAATGCTTCTGGGGATGGGGCTTCCACAACTTCTTCTCCAGCCCCACTGCCAAAGCAGGGTCACCTAGAGCAGGCTGGACAGGAACGCACCCAGGCTGGTTTTGAATATCTCCAGAGAAGGAGACTCCACAACCTCTCTGGGAAGCCTGTTCCAGTGCTCTGTCACCCCAAAAGTAAAGAAGTTTTTCCTTATGTTCAGATATAAGTTCTTGTGTTCTAGTTTGTGCCTGTTGTCTCCTGTCCTGTCACTAGGCACCACTGAAAAGAGTCTGGTCCCATCCTCTTGACATCTGCCCTTTAGATATTTATAGGCATCCCCTATAAAGATCCCCTCTCAGCCTTCTTTTCTCCAGGCTAAACAGCCTCCAGATCTCTCAGCCTTTACTCATAAGACAGATGCTCCATTCCCTTTATCATCTTCATAGCCCTCCACTGGACTCTGTCCAGTAGTTTCTTGTCTTTCTTGAACTGGAGAGCCAAGACTTTATAGAGTATGCCAGATGGAACCTCACTAGGCAGAGTAGAGGGGGAGGATGACCTGCCCTGACCTGCCGGTCTGACTCTTCTTGATGCACCCCAGGAGATTATTGGCCTTTTTGAGCACAAGTACGGTGCTTGCTCATGGTCAACTTGTTGCCCACCAGGACTCCAAGGTCTCTTTCTAAAGAGTTGCTTTCCAGCAGTTCAGCTCCTAACCTGTACTGGTGTATGGGATTATTCCTCCTCAGGTGCCAGACTTTACACTTGCCCTTGCTGAATTTCATTAGGTTCCTCTCTGCCCAGCTCTCCTGTCTATCCATGTCTCACTGTATGGCAGCACAGCCTTCTGGTGTGTTAGCCACTCCCAGTTTTGTATCATCAGCAAACTTGCTGAAGGTATGCTCTGTCCCCTCACCCAGATCACTGATTAATATATTGAGCAAGACTGGACCCAGTACTGACCTCTGACCCCCGGGGAATACCACTAGTTACAGGCCTCCAACTGGACTCTGCACCACTAATCACAACTCTCTGAGCTAATACTGGATACTTCAAAAAACTTGCTGATTAGCGTGTATAGTTTTCATCTCATCACTAGGCACCTAAGTCTTCCCATACATATCCTAAAAGGAGCAATCAGATTTGTCACATCTGTTTGCATGATTACCGCAGTGGCTACTAGCTTTAGACAAGCTCCTTACTCAGCACATGCCTTTAGGTCACCTCTCTGAAGGTCCTGATCACCTGTGCAACGTGCTCTAGGTGAACCTGCTCTGCTAGGGGGCTGGACTAGACGATCTCCTGAGGTCCCTTCCAAATCCTAGTCTTGTGTGATTCTGTGATTTTCTGAATTCATTACTCAGAGCATTGCACAGTCTGGGCTCCGAATTCCACATGAACATGTAAGGATTAGGGATCATTCTTTTCTCCATCTGGAAATACACTGCAATGGACTGTAAGAAAAATAGCAAGCACTTTTTTCTCATCTGCTGTAACTGATGTTTTATGAAAAACAAAGAAATGAGCATTGTATCACTATTCAGACAGTTAACTAAGCTAGTGAGGGAGCAATCTCCATGCTTATAAGGAGGGTTTGACCTCAATTAATGAATTATACTTTAAGCCATCACAGAACACATCTCCTACTGTGAATTACCAAACTAATGAGTTGCAAAAGTGACAAAATCTTAATTATCCAAGGAGCTGTAACAGTTTTAATGAGGTAAATTGAACACAGAGGGTGATGCAGTATCACATTTCTTTCCTTTTCCTTTTGGGAATCACCTTTTTTGGGATTTAGCATCAGAGGAGTGATTGTGAAGATTGTTGTACTGTTGGGTTATATTCTCAAATCACAGTGGGCATTTGTAGGAAGTGAAATTCAGAGTAAGAGAACATAAAAGCTGTTCATTGGGAAAATGCCTATTGTGCCCTTCACAAGGGAGTTTAAGAGGAATGAGAACAGAAACTATGTACATAAAATCCCACTAGAGAATGTCACTCAGGCCTGCCTGCTGGGAAAATCATCCTTTGGAAATGCCTGACTGCCTTACCCAGTCCACTGACTGCAGAGAAGCCAAAGATGGCAGCAATCGCCAGTATCCTGGTTTCAGAACAATGGCAAACCCATTTGTGGGACTGTTTCACTCAGGGAACTGTATGTACTCGGTGGGTGATGCTGAAGAATGAAGAAGTTCACTGTGTACCTCAAGGGAATTTAGGGTGAGACTACTCAGTTCTCAGCTGTATAATATTAATTGCTACATAATCCTAACAGTGCTCAAGGAGTGTTTTTCAGGATAACACAGTGGTGATGAAAACGGAGCTAGCTTCACCAAGCTACCTTTATCTTCTGGGAAGGGAGAGGGAGGTTAAAGACAGCATCTGTCATTCATTTAGTGGCCAGTCCAGCCCAGCCCAAACTATGACATCCTCAGGGCCTACAAATGCGTGGAAGAACTTGGGTCACCCAACAAGCAGGTAGGAGTTTATAATTGACCTCTTGATTTTCTCTGTTTCTTGTTGAGTTTAGCCAGCCTCTTTGAATGGGGCATTGAATGCGGGGGAGATGCATGTGGAGGCTGACTCTCAAAATGATGAAAACTTGATTCTCAGCATGCTGGGCTAAGTCCTTCTCTTACTTAGAACTTGTCAGGAAAATCTGTACTACTATAGCAAATTATGTATTTGGCAAAACTAAAAGGTTCTTGGGTGAGAATAGGACAGTTTTGGTGAAAGGAGGTTTTTTCAGGTTCAGTAATGGAAAATGGAGAGCAAATGAAGAAAAGACCCAGCGCCAACAGTGGTGGTTTAGAGCTGACTGCTGGGATATACAGGGCTGAATCCCTGCCCTAGTGCCTCCAGCCTTATTCAGAGACATGCATCTGTCCCCACTCCTTGTGACTGAGGGTTATGCCAAGCTGCACCCAAGGCTTATTCTTTGTTTTGTGCTGGTTTCATGCCAGCCTTATGATAATCAAAGACTTAGATTTCTTTTATATCTTTAGGGTTGTTAGCATCCCATTTTGTTGAACTGATGTATCAAAGTTGGAAAGAACAAACACCAAAACAAGAAAGAATGCCGGATTTCTTGATGTACTCAGACAAGAAAGAAGTGGTTTTTCAGACAGAATCTGTGCTACATAATAAATAAAACAATATTTCACCATAGGATTATATCAAGGCAAAGCGCTTCTGTAATTATTACTAAACTAGAAATATTTTTGTGTATTCCCCAGGAAATGAAATATCTTCGTATTTCATTTCTTTATCAGAAAAATGAAGCAATATGTAATATAGACTTACTCACTCTGAAGATTTATCAAGAGTTTTGTTTATGCATTTTCTTTAATATAATTTTTAAAACCTACATGCCCTACAATTTCTACAAAGAACTTACAGGGCCAAACTCACTCAATCAGACAAATGAATTATCACATGCAAACCAAGGGAAAACTCTGTTGCTGACTGTAATCACTCTGATAATGGACTTCAGTCCTGCCTTTTTTTTAAATGGCTCTAGCATTACATTTAGGGCTGATAGCAGCACAAATGCGCTGATAAATGACAGATGTTTAGATAAGTACTCGTCTATTAGAATAAAAGCTTTGCCATTGAACTCTATTAGAAAGAAAATATGTCCTAAAACTCAGCAAAACCTGGAACCTAAAAATAAAAATACATTTTGTCTGAGGAAAGAGATTTAATTCATTGCTTGATTTTGGTTTTGTTGAAATCTTCTGGATTGCTTTGGCTATAAAAATGCCTATTGTAACTTCACAGACAAAATCCTGAAATTGGGAAACTGTCAATTAATTAAAATAAAGAGAGGACAAAAATGAAAAGTCCAATTCTTTCTATGCAACCCAATCTAAAGGTCTTTTCAGAACCATGTGGGAAAAAAGATCAGCTCTAATTTTCACAGGTAACTTTCCCAAGTCTGATTATTCCTGCTAAGACAACTCATTACTTCTTTTGATCCTTTTGAAGCAGAAGAGAGAAAGCTTAAGACACATCCTTCTTTATCCAGAAAGAATTGAAATGTAATTTTCTTGACCTATTCCCAACACATGGGGAATCAAAACTGAAATTCTCAGAGGAACACATTATCTTAGAGAGTAACAACTTCTTGCATCATAATCCAAAAAAAGAAAATATCAGCAAAAAATTACAGAATTTCACTGCATTGTGTTATTGCAGAGCCAGCGAGAAGATGTCCAGATCTGTGAGCCAACATCTTTTTTTTTATTTATCCAGCTTGTGGGGAAAAAGACCAAAAAAACCAGCCCAGCAGACAGCTGAGCCAGACCACATATGTGACAGCTCTCTGGCCACTCATGCAGGTGGTCAGCAGGACGCAGGAGCTCATGCATAGGCCATGCTGGTGCCTTCTACCTCCGCAGCAGCCCATCTGGCTGAGAACAACAGGGCAGAGGAGCACCAAAACTTCTCCATACAGGTGGAGAGAAGAAACTCCAGAAACCCAGGGAGGGCTAGAAACATAAGAGGCAAGGGACAGGGCCAGTTGACCCATCTTTCCAACTGATTTTATTTGAAGGGTTGGACAGAGTCAGTACATTCTCTTGAAGAACTTTGGTTTTGTCAGATTGGTATTTTTCAGTAAGCATTGCTGAGGTAAGGAAAACGTGCAGGCTGAGCCAGAAAAGAGGTCACCATGGGCTGTGGTGTTCTTATAATACTTTAAATACTTTGGCACAGAGCATGTTCCAACCCTGTTGCCTTAATAGTGAGTCTCCAAATGGAAAGAAATGTTCCTCATCATATTAATTTGACCTCACTTTGTGATATCAATGACCAAGTGAGGACTAGGCAGGGCACACATATACTGCCACACCAGTATATTTGAGCATGAGGCAAACTGGATGCTTTGCTTATGTGCAGTTGGAGTTTCATGTTGGTAGGAACATCAGTTCTCAACTTCCCTGGAGAAGACAGAGAGGATGAGGAAGGAAAAGAAGGGCAGAGGTGCCTATCAAGTAATTTCCTTTTGACATTTTTGCAACCTTGAAAGCAAAGTTAGACAAGTGACTTACCCTTGTGCTGATGATGACTGCTGGTGCTCTCCTCTGCCAATATCCTGCCCTCCTGAAGTCTGTCAGTTTTGAACAGGAACAAAACATCTCCATGACGCATCTGCAGTCAGTTCTGTAGCAAGCCATTCCTATCAAGCCACAGGAAGATGCAGAAAAGGACTGTAGATCTCCTGGTAATGTCATAATTTATTTTCCCCTAATGCAGTCTTTACAACTAGATCCAAGCTGGACATGTTAAACTTGCTATAGTAATTAAATCAATGCAAGTGTAATTATTTATCACACTTACTGTTAGGATCAGTAATTTAGGGAGCTGAGAGGATAGACATAGGATATTTTTTAGGAATCCTGTAAAGGGAAAGAAAAGGATCAGCATACACCTTCCTACGGTAAATAAAAACATATCCATATCTATGAATACCCATGAAACGCCATAGGTTATTAGAGAAAATATGCAGCCCTTTCATTAATACATGAAAAGGATTCTTGAATTCTTGCTATTCGGGACAAATACACTGATGTGAAGTTGGTTTTAATAGGCTAGAAATATAATATCAGATCCTAATTATCCAGGGGCACATCAGTTCATTTACCTTTGTAGCACAAAGGAGAAGGTAGCCTTTGAGTTTATGTAAATATACACAGCAACCTATAAAAAGACTTAGAAGGAAATTTAATCTAAACCCAGCACAAGGATACTACTTCCATCGGTGCTGATTACCTTATTCTGAAAAGCATTTCTGTGCTCTGGAGACCAAATTCACTATGTAAGTAATATTATTTTATGATGGTGGCTTCTGTTTTGTAGTACAAGCCAGTCTTTGTTTTTGTTTTTTTTTTTTTCTTCATGTAATCATATGTTTTCTCTGTGTGAACCACGGAGTATCTGCAGATCTTAACTTTGGCAGGTCAGGGGTTTGACACAGACTGCTTCTGTGGGGGATTTTTCTCAATTTGCATATGCTGGTATTGGCCTTTTCCTGCAGCCAAAGTGAGTGAGTCCAATTAAGGAGCCCTGCTGAGATCAATAAACACTGGAAATGTTGCAAGCACTTGGGAAATGAGATATGAGGTTTTCCAGCACGGAGCTTGTTTGAAATAGGAGATAATGGAGTTACTGAAAAGCCTATTTCTAAAAAAGAAAAGTCTGTTTATTAAAAAAATGCAGTGACTTGAGACTTTTTTTCTTTTGTCATTTGAAAGAAGTCACTCTATTGGCTGATGAAAGACTTTTTCAGTGCTCTGTATATTTGTACTAAATCAGGAACTAAGTAACAGAAATATATTAAAATAAGTTTGACAATAGCTTTTGGAAGGCCATTTAAATGCACTACCATATCCTCCAGTGAAGAAAAATAAATATTTCTAACAAGCATCTAACCGTTGTTGCTCTTTGTATTAAATATTCATTATAGCTACTAGAATGAATGGTATATTACAAGGGGATCAAATTACTCAGCAACTGTGAGGATCAGCATCCTGGTGTAAAAGAAAGAAAGAAAGAAGAATAAGATTTTTTCCTGTTCAAGAAAACTAAGGTCATGAATATAATCCGTGTTATCTTATGAAGAGACAGTAAGTTGTACAGCTATAGGAACCATATTTTCACTGTATTTTCAGGACAGAGACTGCCTTCAGAAAAAGTCACAGCAGAATAATGGATTTGTTGGATCTCTATCCGCACCATCTAAACTCTATTTACTTTTGGGCTTGTGGAGGGGTATTTAAATTAATCGCCAGATCTTTAGGCAGACTATACCTAGGCGCAAAGTTAGTAAGCCTTTGACAGGCTGTGAGGGGGAAAAGATATGGCTGTCCTTACTGCAAACAGCCACATTTTTTAGATATTTAAAGATACAAGGCACAGAAATCAAAAGTAGAATAATTTCAAGCAGCACAGATCTCCTCTCAGGCCCCTCACAAATGATCAATTAATCATGCACGAAATCATATAGAATAAACCTCATTGAGCCTTAAAATTAATTCTCATGTTTTGCCCCTCTCCATCTACCTACCTGTGCATACATCTCTTCAAATTGCTTCTCCCAAGTGGCTGTGTATCACCTCTGGTAAAGACATCAATAAGTCTCAGAGATGATAGGAATCTCCCTGATGTCACTCTGAGTGATTCACTCTCCAGCAAGGACTGGTAGCCAACTAGCTGTCAAGCTGCTGCTGATTGCTTTGACACAATGGAATAGGAAAGAACAGGCTCAGAAGAAATGGTTTACATAAATCTCTCAAGTGCCATGAATACATTTGGCCAACAGATGACAGTGTAATGTATGGCAAGTAATAGCATTAGAGAAATTGCTCTTTGGGAGGCTAGATCCTCACCCCTGGTGCAGTTTCTGTGGTGCCTTGATAGTACTGAAAGAAAAATTGTCTGAAGTGCAGTATATGCATTTAGCAGGTAATATCTCTAGCCAAGGTAATGCTGCAGTAAGTCCTTTCAGATTTGCTATGTAGTTTCAAAAGTCCCAAGATGGTACCTTCAGTGTAAATCTAACATAAACCATTTAGACTTTGGCTATCATTGTTCATCTGACTGAGAATCCCAGGAGAGTTTCCTGAGGTAGGTGTTGTTCTTAGTCACCTTTTATGGGGTGGAAATCAAATAAAGGGATGAGTGTGCAACATTCTTTCTGGACCACAACATATTTTAGAAATCATATCCATCTCTGGTTAAAAACACAGCCTTTGCCCTGCTCTTTTGTTCTAACAACCTTGTTTCTCTTCAGTCCCACTGGACAAATGACTTAAAGTGGTGCCAAAATTATTTATTAGGGGAAATATTCTGTCAGAGCTTACAAACCAAGTTCTGTAAGACACATCTGTGAACTCTATCAAAGACCAGTGTGGTCCTGTATGCCAAACATTCGGCCACCACAGATTAGCTCCAGAGCAGAGAGATAAATTGACTGATCTCAGGGGTCTGCAGTTTCCCTGTATACTTCTTTACATGTTTGTAGTCAGTGGCTTTATGAGACAGAGCTAACATTTTTTACCATGCTTCGACTTCCGCATACTTATGAATCACTTTCTGAAACCCTGTCCTGCCTTTTCTTGTTAAAAAAAAAAATAATGGTGCTTTGCTGTATTCAGTGGTGCACTGAGAAAACAGGAGATTCGAGCATAGCAGCACGTGAGAGAATGGCAAGATCAACCAGAGTCAAAAACAACTTCTGATGGAAGTCTTCACTTTGGTGCCATGCCACCACTGCATCTTGTTTAGTCAAGGAAGAGGAGCATTTACTGCACCTAGGACTGGTAAGGAGAGATAGGTAGAATAGAACTTAATTTTTATCTCTGCCAGCCGGTCAGCCCTGTCAAAAAGTGAAATGCTTGTCAGAATAGTCCAGTAAAGTCTGGTGAATTTGAGACTAGGTTCTTCCAGAATGAATTTCCGCATAAATCTTGGTTGAGTCCCATTTTAACTAAGCAAGTCCTGGTCTTAATCCCCTTTATGTGATCTAGGCCAAGACACTCCTCCTTTAGATTAGGAAAAGAAAATTAAGCTCCCTTTGTTCTCTTTGAANAGAGAGCTTTCTGGTTCAGCAGCAGCCAAGTACAGGCAGCTCCTGCAGCACCACAGTCAGGAAGGTGCTTGGCTGGTGACCAGGTCTTCTGTAACTGGGAAAAGCACTTCTAGCAGGTGTGGTCCCAGTTTTCTGGCTACATATTGCAAAACTGATACTTCTAATGTGGTAGTGTGCTAAATAGGAATGAATGTCTCTATCTTAGACAATGAAAGGAAGCAGCTACAAAACAGGGCATCCTAACTACTACTAGAAAAGCATGGCTGGGGTTTTTGAAGTGATTATCTGCTTGGCCCCATTCAGAGAGACTGTATGCTTGGCAATCATGAGCACTGGACGTAGCACAAGTACTGTCATTCAGAGCTGTGCCCCAGCTAATCTGCAGTGCTAGCAAAGGCAAGAAGAACTCTGTGATTTGGAGCAGATTTTAAAGACTTCTCCCTCTCCCTCATCTTCTTCCCTTTATTTCACCACTCTTCAACTATGCTGACAACCACTATTTGTGGGACTACACCGAGAGCCAAGAAGTTTGCTCTTATTGCTCTACTGTTACTTTCAAACCCAGGGCAGTTCCCTGATCAATTCTTTGATTTTATTCTTATGTAAAAGTTAGGGTACTTTAAACTTTTTATACAGATATAAAATTCAGATAAATGCAAAGCAATTCTACTCTCAACATAAAACCAAAATCATATCAACAAATCAAACACATTGAAGTGTGTCTTGAAGTTATATAAATGTTGAGAAAGTAGGTGTCTCACTGTAAATGCCAATTAAATAATTTGACTGACAGTTTAATACCGAGGCCAAAACTATTCTTTGGTGTCTAGACCATGACCACAGCACTAATTATAATGCTTCCTATGTAGATTTCCATTCCCATGCAGTAACTAACCTTTTCTTGCCTCTGCCCTGGCCATGTGGTGATATAATGTTCCTTTTGAGAGAAGCCTCTTGATAAACGTGTTTGATAACTCTTACTTACCAGAAATTCAAAATGACAGCTTCAAGTACTTAAGCTATAACAAACACTCCAAACACTTCAACAACTTTATAGTTTTGTTGTTTTTTTTTAAACGATAAATGATCTCTCAAGCAACATCTTCCTTATGCAAGATCAAAATTGAAAGCAAACTCTTGTTATGAGCTAAACTGCCAAAGCGGAAGCATGCTTTGCATATTCCACTCAGCAGATTTCCCTACTCCCTCCCTCCCCATGGGAAAGATATCAGGGTATATTTGATCCATACATGTTAAATTCGATATTCACTGGCCAGGAGTCAGTTCAGTTCTGACCTGACTGTGGGAGGTACACAATCACATCACATAACAGAGAAGCGTGTGCCATACTGACTAGGATTCATCCACCTGGAAACCCATACCTACCTCCATTATTTGCATCTTAGGGAAGTCTCACTTAAGACAGTAGCTAAAAACAAAAATTAAATCAAAATTAAAAATGCTCTATTTTTAAATGATGTGGTGTCCCAAAACAGAAAAGTTCATACTAAATAAATTATTAATAAACTTTAGTGGAAATTGTTGCAATCTGTGATCTGGAATAAGGCTGTTCATTCTCCATGCAAACATTGCCACAGGCACCACGATCTGCCTCTTCCCTTGCTCTCTCTGACTTAAAGCATCTCATTGCATCTCCATCCCCTGATGGAATAAACAGGCACAGATGTGAAACCCTTTGTCAAATACGTGGTGGATAATAAAAGTCTCTACAGCCTGAAATTGACACTAGACAAGTTAATGGAAGCATGTGTTATTTAGAAATACACAGAAACATCACCAAGATCAAGAACTCTAAGCCAGGTGAATATCTGGAGAGAAATACACATAGCTAACTCTGAATCTTTGCTAGGTATGAAATTGCAGCTGTTCTTACATTCTTAGGTTATGTTATCGTGTAACAGGTCTCGGCAGTTAAATGCTAATTAAGATTGTGAATACAGAGACCTTGATCTCCTTTGTCACTGGGAAAATAGTAAACAGTGTGTATTATTCTTATACTAAGCTGCAATGAAAGAAAAAAGACAAGTATTTCATTAAAGTACTACATCTGCTTTGCATTTTAACTGTACATTGTGATTCCATGTAAACATTGAAGCTAAGAGTTGACAGGAGAACAGCACTTTCCTGCTCATTGTTCATTGGTGCTATGGATGATATTTCGAGGGTGGGAATGAAAGGGGTGATATCTGCTGCGGTGCTCTGCTTATCATTGTTACTGATGTCAAAACCTGTTTCATTTAGCCGTAACAGGGAGAGAAACACAAAGTGTAGAGAAAGTGATGCCAAAGATGACAAAGCAATTTCTGCCTCTTAAACTGTGATATTTTGAAGAGCTGTTAGAGAAACATTGACAGAACACATGTTTATGAGCCTCCAAGACCTGGTCTCCCCTGGGCCACACTAATGCTGTTTAATATGTTTAGTTCTTTATTTTTTGCTCCTTTTCTGGCAAGAGGTTGAAAGACTTGTTAAAAAAGTTACCCCCACCCGAAAGTGGCCAAAAGCCAGACTTTTATTAATTCTGTAGTAAGACTTAGGTGAAGCTGAGCAATAAGGAAGTTGACAGCTCAAATGATAGGTGAAAGGACAAACAAGGGCTTTCAAAATCAGTTTTCACTTACATGTGCTATTCAGGACTCTCTGAAGCAAATGGAGAGGCTAATAAGCAGCATGGTGCAGCATGAAACAGGCAGCAGCTTCCTGAGGAGTAGAAGAGCAAAGACACACATTTTTCAGTCCCAGCTCTCTTAACCTTTCAGATGCTGTCAGATGCTCCAAAATTCTTAATCATCTTCATGGCTTTTCACTGGACTTGGTTCCCTAAGTCCGTATCTGTCTTGTACTGAGGAGCCCATAACTGGATCCAGCACTCCAGATATGTGTCTCCAGTGCTGAGTAGAGATGAAGGATCACCACCTCCCTCAGCCTGCTCGCAACACTCTGCCTAGTGCAGCCCAGGATACAGTTGGCCACCTTTTCTGTAAGGGCACATTGCTGTGCATGTTCACCTAGCTGTCCACCAGGACAGACCCCTAGGTCTTTTTCTGCAGAGCAGCTTTCAACAGAATGAGTGTGTGCTGCTGCATGGTGGTTATTCCTACCCCTGATGCAGAGTTTTGTTGAGCTGCAGGAGTCTTCTCTCAGCCCAATTCTCCAGCCTGTTGAGGTCCCTCTGAAAAGCAGCACAACCATCTGATGTATCAGCCACCCCTCCCAATTTGTGCATCGTCTGTGAACTTGCTGTTCATCATCCACAACATTAATGAAGATGTTGAACAATATTGCCCCAGTATCAACACCTGGGGGGCCACTGCTAGGTACTGGTGTTCAGATCATTATGCTGCTGATCACAGACCATTGCGCTCCACAGTTCAGCCAGTTTTCAGTTCACCTCACTGTCTGTTTCTGTAGTCCATGCTTCACCACTTTTTGAATGTTGCACAGACTTGTGCGTATCCGGTTTGTTTAAATACTACTTACCCTGGTCCTCTTCTACCAAGAGTAAGTTATCCTTGTACCAGGATCCTGAATGCCACCATCTCATGATCACTACAGCTGTCACCACCCTTCACATTCCCAATGAGCTATTCCTTGTTTGCAATCACGAGGTCCAGCAGAGCATCTCCCCTTACCAGCTTCTCCATCTATGTTAGTAAGTTGTTATCAATGCACTACAGAAACCACCTGGATTACTTGTGCTCTGTAATGTTGACCTTCCAGAGGGTGTCACAGTGATTAAAGTCCATCAGTTGACTGCCATATTTTCCAGATGTTAACTACATGTGAATTTAGACCTATTGCTAAGAAATAGCTGTGTGTCAATTTCTTTGTATAGCCAAGTCTTCACCATTTTCCTGATTTCTTCAAGCAATTTCTCTCACTTAAAAGACAAAAGTCCTCCTAAACAAAGTCCCTTCTGTTAGCTCACTAATTGTTGGAAAGAATTAAAAATTTCTTAGGATGTATCCAGTGATAGAGCTACTGAATTTCTCTTGTATGTACATAGTCATTGTCTATGGAGTGATTTATTATTAAAGCAAGACAGCTTTGAGAGGCTAAATACATAGAATAAGGAATTTTTGAGTGACTGTTTTATACCATCTCACAGTTCTCTTCGATTGCTTTGAAGTCTGCATGAATATGACCCAGGAGACGGTTTGAAATACTGTCAATTCTGAAATTTCAATAGCAACAGTTATTGTCTGCTGCCTGTTGGATAATATAGAAACTTAACAAAATATAGATTATGTTTTCATTAGCAGAATTCGACATTGACGCAGCACTGCTTAGAATTTCAAATTATACATTTTACCAAGATATTTACCCCCGCAATTCAGTTACATAAATATTTATATTACAGGAAATTGTTTATTTTGTACTCTCTGTAAATATATCTTGCTGCTAATTAAGTATAAGCAAAACAGTTACAAAAATATAGTAGAGCCACTATAGTCATTCTTACAGGCTTCAGAGTGTGTTTGCAGAAGTACATAATCTCTTTATTTTGCAACACTGTTTCTTTTAGTCAGATATGAATAGAGGAGAACTTTATGGAATATTTCTGGCCACCACACCAATTAGACCTATAAAGCCTTCACTGGTCCTTTGCCTCCGCCTTCAGGCAAAGCCCTGTGGCTCCTGGCAAACT
Organism: Thinocorus orbignyianus; assembly: GCA_013400375.1. Taxonomy (NCBI): domain Eukaryota; kingdom Metazoa; phylum Chordata; class Aves; order Ciconiiformes; family Thinocoridae; genus Thinocorus; species Thinocorus orbignyianus. Next base: position 137,963 of record VXBW01008502.1, read on the forward strand.
GCAGCCTTCTGCCCCTCTGCCTGCCTCCCCTGCCCCAAGGATTTTCAAGCAGCTGATGATGGTCAGAGCTATGCTTACCAGTTCCATGCTGAGGAAGGTGCTTACTTTTGTAGATTTCTAGCACTTGGGGAACTCACTTAGGTGAGAGGGAAACACGTGGCTTATCAGTTAACAATTCTCTGGCTCCTCTGGTCCATCAAGAAAATATAGGAGGCAGGTGACAGACCAGAATAAGACTTCATTTGCCAGCTCTTTGTTCACTATTGTTCCCAGTGGTTTTCCTGCTTAGCTAACATAGTAGGGTCTTACAAGGGACAAATAAGAGTAGCAGAACTGGCAATTCTCAAGGTAGGGTCTGATTGCCTAAGGGACTGCTCTAACCGTGAAAGCAGAAAGAGACAAAATACTAAATGAATGTTTTCCTAAATAAGGTCAGGGAGTCACAGTCACTAAACTCAGCCAAAGCATTAAAAACAGGTGAGTTAGTCTCACTGGTCACGGTCAATAGTTATGTATAAGTAAAGATAGACTTCTGAGTCTTTTATCACCTTGAAACCTCATCACCCAAGTCAGTTGAAGTAAAGAGAGACTCCTTCAGTGGCTTTCAGTCAAGCTTGTCAGTGAGGCTGTACCCACCACCATCCAACAGGTCTACATCTGCTTCCATTTTTATTCCTATCCCAAGTTTCATATATGAATGCTGACCCAAAAATTCAAAATATAGAAAATGCCATTCAAGGAAAATAATCCTACGTCCTGTTAAGCTTTCCTTTGACCATTGTCTTCTATGTATACATTTTAAAGGGAGTCGTAAGAACAGGATTTTAATATTCCATTTAGAATCAAAATAAGTTGGTCATTGTTCCCACTTAGTTTTAAAATGTTATAAAAAGATCTACCAGTAGTAGACACGGTAAGTTTCTCCCTGAACAATCAGGTTTGCAGTATAACTGCCAGCTGCTGAAGCAGTAAGTCTTACCTGTCAGAATGTTATTTGTTCATCTGGAATGATGAACCAAAACTGCCCTAATTTAAAAAAAAAAAAAAAAACAAAAAAAAACACCCAAACCACTGCCCAACCCTACAGCTCTGCACAAATATGGCAGAAAAACAAAAACAGGGGGTTTCACTCTGCCCTGACAGCTACAGGTATTTTATCCGCTAGATTTCTTATTCTATAACCCAGATCACTCTTCTTGTCTCTCGAGTTCATACAGAAGTTTTCTTTTCTTGCAGAAAATGAAGGCAGCTGTCTCCTTGCCTGTAAGGCAAAAGAGATTAAAAAACCAAAAGCAAAAAAGAAAAATCCTCTCTCTTGCTACTGCATCTCAGTTTACGATCCTTTTCCTTTGAAGGACAGAGATAAGGGGAGTCAATACCACTGGGGAAGAAGAGAAAGAGCTACAGCTGGTCCCCACCATCATGCCTGATACACCATATTTCATAAATTGTACTCTCAGACCTCCATTTTAAAATGCACTTCAAGGTCATAGCTCAGGACTAGAGCAGAGACATTAAAAAAAAGGTAGACTAGGTCAGAACTCGTAGCTAAAATAAAAATAAATACTTGTCTAACTTCAAGAATTTATCTCATTCCTGTTCACTGCACTTCTTCGCTACAAACACCAATTTTAAACCTTCATTAGTGCATTGAATTTAGGGAAGTCGTCCCAGTTGACAGCAGAGTCAGGATAAAGACCTACCAGAATATATCTAGGAACTTTTAAGGTTTTTATTTCAAATGTAATGTAATTTATTTGGAATTTGGGATCTCTATTTTCTCTTGGCATGACAGGAAAAAACTGTGAGTCTACCTCCCTACAAAGAAGTCACAGGCACACAGAAAACGCATGCAACACAGGGCTCAGTGCTGAAAAGTGCAGACCATTTTATTTTTTTGCCAGACTCTACATCCCTCCACTTGCTTTGAGACATCCTGTTTTCTGTCCACTCTTATGTCCAGTTTCTCGCCTCTGCAAGGGTTGACAACTGTCAGAATGGCAGAGAATTAGCACCAACTCATCACATTTGTTTTTGCATTAAAACTGTGATACTTCCACACAGTTTTATCAGAAGGAATATCCAAACTTTACTCCTCAATGGTAATCTTATTCTTGTTTACATGTAAGATGGGTGAAAAATTAGTAGAATACAACAATGTGAAATTCTGATTGAAAAGAATTGTTATTCATGGGGTTTAATTTCAATTAATGTTGAGTAAAATCAGAATAAGAGCTATCTAAGTCTAATAAACTGTCGTGGTTGGATATATTTGCAGGACCATACATTCCATTATAATTGCAGATTGTTGCACATGTCTTCAGGTTACAGAAAAGTATTTCCATAGGACGAAAAAACTGAATTTAAGCTAGATGGAGACAGGAAGCTAGAAAGCTAGAACAGTTCTTATTTTGGTTTAGTTTTTGTTTTGTTTCAGTTTGGATTTTTTTTTTTTTAATGAGTAAAATTCATCCTTCTTTATCAACAGTAATAATAATAATTCAGACAGTGAGAGCATAATTCAATTCCTAAAGCATAAGATCCATTTGGAAACTGGAACCATTTGACTTCAGCACAGGCCTGGCAGAGGATGTGGGAGAGGTCCATGGTCTGCCAGAGTGGAGGCTGGAGGACAAACAGGGTGCCTTAAAGGCCCAAACACACTTTTTAAGCAACTGAATTCCATCCTGCCACTTAGTGCATCTACTTCAGCTGGAAGACCTGGTTAAAATACAATAACTTCTCTGTGGTTTGCAGTAAATAATAAAAGATATTAAAAGTCCGTTAAGAATGAATCAGTGACTTTCTGTTGACCACAGAAACATTGAATCAGTCTGTGCCGGGCTATATTTGCTGTATTGTGATGTAGTTTCTTGGATTTGTTGGCTGAATATAGCCACTTGCCTATATTGCAAGAAACCATTTTTTCAGCTGAGTAAAAACTGAACAACTTTTTGGACTATAGGTCCACAAACATAAGAGCAAAGGGTACAAAACCATGGCTACCATATTAGATGATTGATTTTCAGTGACTCAGATTAATGAACAAAACAAATTGGCCAAATTTGAGTATTTTCATACCCTCCTCTGTAAAAGTGTTTTAATCAAGACTGGAAAGAGCAGCTAGCTCACATTGTCAACTTTTAGCTTTCACATATATAATAAGAAAAGTAAAAAGTCAGGTTTATTTGACAGAGGCATTTTTCCAATTGTCTGACTTAATCTCCTTGTATTACCTTGCATTTGTTATAGAGGAATAAAATAATTAAATATTAACCAATACAAATCATAATCTATAAATAACCAGAAACACTGAGAAACATTTTCTCATGAAAAAAAAAAAAAAAAAAAAAAAAAAAAAAAAAGAAGGAAAGAAAGAACTCGTAAAAGTCAGGCTATGAAAAATCCATGCCATAATCTTTCAGAAGGTTTACTCCGGTGCAATTGTTTGCAAGTATTATTTATTCTTAAAAGTTGAAAATATATACATTAAGCAAGGAACCTCATGATTTAGCTCATATTTTATTACTAATAGATTACGTCAAGCCATTTCCTGATCTAATTTTGAAGTCATTGATTTGATGAACGAGTTTCATTTTGTGACATTTCATAATCTCAGCTCAGAATCCTAGATGAATTGCAAGCCACTTGATGCACATGCCATAGAATAGCTATGTGCAATACTTTTAAGAGAGGATAGTGAAAAGAAAACATTGGATGGATGTTTTAACGTTAATGAAGACAAATCACATAGCCACCAGGAAAATCATAATACCTTGCTCACTGTTAGTCTTCTGTGACTTTAGGACAGTGGGGATACTGTATTGTCTAAGAATAAGCATTCACATTGATCCATTTGTCAGAGACAATAGCAGGTGTTAGAGGAAAAAATGAAGGAGATGCTGTCCTGAAGAAATACGAAGTAATTTCTCTGTAAGAAAAATTTAATTTTAATCTTCTTTCATTCTAATCCAATAAAAAATTTGGAATTCTTTATGTTGTGATAACCAAGGAATATCTCCTCTAAACATGTGAACTTACTTTGTTCTCATGAGATAAAATTACTACCAGTCTATGAATGCTCATTTCATATTTCATGTTTTTGAAACTTACTAAATATGTGAGCTAAATGACTTTTGTAAGGAAAAGCAATTAAGCCAGCTACTTACTCATGATATAAAAGCACTTTTATTGATCTACTGATTTTGTTTCATTCTGTATTTTCTAGTAAACTCAGCTATTTTCCAATATTGCCAGTACTGTCAGCCTGAAAGTTTATCACTAGCAGATGATTACCTTCTTTTTATCACTCCTTTTCCCCATTCTAAACAATTATCTAGGGATCTCCTTTCCTCTTTGCCTCATTAAACATTTCCTTCCTCAAAAATTCAATGAGTTACTTATTAAAAATATTGTGCTCTTTTCTTATCTCCAGCAAAGAAGATTCTTTTGTTCTTTCTTTCTGAAATTAAAAGGACACTACACAGCTCAGTGGAAATTAAGCAATTACTCTAGTAACTTGTGTCATTCTGTGTCACAGAGGTTTGACCTGCAGGGTCCAGTTGATCTTTTCCTCTGGGTTGTCTCTGTAGTGAGTCTAAGAGCTATCATCACATGGCTGAGAAGTATCAGATAGAAAATATGGGTGCAAACAGAACCAGCCATTTGATATTCAGTTCTCCTGTGATACATAAGCTGCTTTCTTCATTGTACTCTCAGGGAGCACAGAAACTCTAGTGAAAAGGGATTTCCCTTTTGTCCCCTCTCCTCTACTCTTCTTATATTAATACTTTACTGAAACATCAAATTGAAAATTCAGCATAGAATATATCATAGAGAAAAGAATTTTTCCTACTTGAATTTTGGTAAAATTTAAATTCTGAGACAGTTTCAGAGTGATAGATGACAAAGAAGACAAGGAGAAACTGGGCAGTGAAACAGAAAACAGAAGTAGCTTTCCTTCTCAGAGTCACAGTATGAGGACAAGGACTACCTGATCACACCTATAACCTCCCTCAACCTGTTGGTCACACTCTTCTTGATGCACCCCTGGATGCCATTGGCCTTCTTGGCCACACGGGCACATTGCTGGCTCATAGTCATTCTGTTGTCCACCAGGACTCCCAGGTCTTTTCAGAGGAGCTCTCCAGAAGGTCAGTCCCCAACCTGTACTGATGATGGGGCTATTCCTCCCCAGGTGCAGGCCCCTACACTTGCCCTTGTTGAATTTCATTAGGTTCCTCTCTGCCCGGCTCTCCTGCCTATCCAAGTCTTGCTGTACGGCAGCACAGGCTTCTGGTGTGTCAACCACCCCTCACAATTTTGTATCATCAGCAAACTCACTGAGGGTGCATTCAGTCCCTTCATCCAGGTGATTGATGAAAATATTGAAGAGGACTGGACCTAGTACTGTCCCCTGAGGAACACCACTTGTTACAGACCCCAGGCATCCAGTCTAGTATCTTTGCAATGCCATGTTTTACATAGTTTAGGTTTATACCTCACCCCACCAGATGTTAATTAAATTCTTCCCTTTCTGGATTCAGATTTCCTGTAGGTAGCATGGGTAAGGTATTTGTGAACAGTTACCCCTTGCTTCAGCTTCAATCCTCTCCCCTCACTGCTACTTCAGCCCTTGGTCTGCCCAATATGCAATGTTTGAATTACTTTAGGCCTTCTACAGTCTGTCCACTGCACTCAGGTTATCCCCTTCCAGGCAATTTTTGCAGCCCTCTTCCTTTTGGGAGCCTCCCTGTATGACCACAGTGAACTGAGGACGAAGTAAAAGATCAGAGAAAGTACCGTGGCAGTGACTTCTTCCACAGAAGAAAATGTCTTCTTTCCCACCTTTCTAGCAAAAGAACTGCCTCAGATCTTATCTGCCAGTGTCAGATGTTCATCAGAAGTGGTCAGTACTGGTCTCAGACACATTGGGCTGGCTGGGTCAGGAGTGCACTTCTGAAATGAGGCTCCTTGCTATTCCCACTAAACCTTCTCGTGAACTGGATTCTTTCAGATTGAACTAACCTGGAAGATGCACGCAAGGCAAACCAGCTGTTAATGGGTACTTTATCCACACGTCCAGACTAGTATCTCTCCAAAGCAGAACCTGTGAAGCACAGATATTGTGGACATTTCATTCTCAGTACCAAAGCTCACTATTCCGATCTGTTCCTGCTTGGCTACACTGCTTGCAAAAGGAAATAGTGGTAATGTCTATGCAGAATTTCAGAGCTATAATCTAAACAAATTTCTATTTACTTCAGGAAAAGGTCTGGCTGAGGTGGCAATGGATTTCTCATGGAAGCTGAATGGATTAACACTCATTTTTGTAGTTTGCACAACTTGCTAGGATAGAAAAAAACTGAAGCGTAAGAAAGCAGTCCAAAGATCTAGAGTAATCAGGTAGTAACAAACCATAAGGTTCAGAGAATCAGCTCCATTGTTCCTTATCTGGCCAAATTCAAGTCATTGGAGAGCAACGACAACTGTGCTCATCAGCAAAGTAAGTAATAGTTCATCAGCACCCGTCTTGCAGGGAATTAATTCCTTCTCATTTAAGACCTAGAAAGTCAAAGCAGAAGGCTGAGGCCACCTTGAAATGAGCTTATTTTATAGTAATAGCACTGGCTAAGGAAAATTTGATCTGAGAGCTGCAGTGTCAGGAATCATTTTCATTTCAACATAAAAGGCACTCTATGAACTGGCTAGTTTTTACAAGACAGTCCCACCAAAGTCATCATCAATTCTTTGCACTAATTAATCTCTGCTGTTATTTTCACTCCAGTTTTGGTTCCACATCATCAACATGTTTCTCTTCAAAAATCTAGTGCCACAGTTTGACAGTTTCTTAAACAAGAAGCATAAGCTGTAAAACCTCTTAAAACAAACAAACAAACAAAAAAAAAATCCCAATAGAAAATATGATAAGGAGAAAAAATAATAGTCTATGTTACTTCAAGGGGTCTAAGAAACAATTAAAGAACCTTGGTCCCGTGAAATTAAGGCACAATTTTTTCCCATTTTATATGCAGTGCTTCATCTGCCATGACCAGGTACTACCATTCTGGTCATGTGAGGTGAAAAAAAAAAGTTTAAAAAGTTAGCTAGAAAGTCAAATACACAATCATAGAGTTATAGCATCAACAGAATGATTTGGGTTGGAAGGGACCTTTGAAAGTCATCTCATCCAGCTCTACTGCAAAGTCTTTAAAGTGTAATAAGCATCAGCATTTTTAATTGGGTAAAGGAAAAATAAAGTGTTTTACCCTGCCAAGTCTCCCTGGTTATGTATGTTACCATTAAGTCCTCTAAATCAGAAGCGCTTATTACTCTACAATTGAGCCCACTTACCTCACAATGTACTAAATAAATTGTGAAATAATATGCATTATTAAGCTATAGATTGACAGAAGCTTGTTAATGTGGAGCACAATGGCTTAATAAGTAAATTTAAAAAATCATTACATGTCAATAAAAAGCTCTCCAGGTGAAAGATCTTTGCTTCATTCTTCTAATGGGAGATGAAAACTGAATTTCTACCAAATACCAGTTTCGGTTGCTGCATGCAAAAATGCACAGGTCTCCAGAGTGCTGGCCTATTGTCTGCCTTATTTTCAATACTCAGCTTTGTCCACAGAATCCCTTTGACATGAGTTTAAGATGCACCTTCTTTAATTTCATTTTTCAGTTAACATACGTTAACATATTCTTCACAAAAACTTCAATGAGCACCATTACATGGTTCTACAGAAAAAAAAAATGTCTTTGCAGCATGCACCACTGCTAACAAAACTATTCCTTCTGATTCTGGTGTCTCACATCATGATGCTCTGGGGTTGGATTGTTTCCCACAATACTCAATTGGGGTGAAAGCTATAGCTTAATAGGTTCATGAGAAAGTTAACCATGTATAACACCACAGACATACAGTGTGGATTTTGTAAGCACTTTAACTGCCTTTTTCCTTGCAGTCCTTTTCTCAGCTGCAGTTAGGTTGAAAATCTCTGGTAAACTGTTGATTAGGTGCTAATTCCCGTTTAGGTGGAAGAGTGCTTGGGTAGATCACAAATGACTTCAAGCCATCATATGTGACACAGACAGAACAAGCAGAGCTGAAGCAACTTCTTTGGGGCAAATAGTAACAATAGAATTCCACGCTGAATCTTCAGTAGAAATGAGAACTTATGTACACACACACACACACACAGAATAGATCTGTGCATACCAACACTACCCATCTTCCAGTCACCAACATTTCTGATTAAATTTTCTGTTAATATTTCTATTTAGCCAGTAGAAAAAAACGTGACTCCCAGAGATCAATTCCAAGGACATAAATTTGCCTCCTGATTAGGTTCACTATTGGTAAAGATTTACCCTTTCTATTGACCATCTGTGCAACACTGATTAGCCAAACTACTTCGCTAGCAAAAAGAAGGCTGATATGAATATGGACAGCTCAGTTGCATCTTTAGAGTCCAGGGGTACTGCTGGAATCTTGATGGCCCTTAAAAAGGAGTTGAGAGCAAAAAAGAGTTGAGAGTTTGTGATCAAAAAGTGACATTGGGCTATGAACTCTTGCGCTAAGGAAAAGAGAACTTGGAAGCTGGCTGGAAGATTTCCTAATAAAATCCTCCCCATTAGTCATCCTTGCCATGCAAAACAAACCAGAGTTCATTCTTTCACCTGAAGAACACCTCCAATGAAATCATTATTTTGCATTCACTCTAGATCTTTCTGCACTATTAAGCTCATGACAGCCATGTTGAAAACAGGAAAATATTGAACAGACTTCTGACAGTAATAAATTGTATATAAATAAAATGCAATAAATAAAACCTGGTCTACCCAGCACAATCAAGGTGCACTGAACGTGACAGAGCAGAACTCCATCTGAACCACCCAGACCAGGCAGAGAGCAGTACTAAGGGTCAGCCTGCTGAAAACGACATGCTGAATTTCAGTATTTCAAAACAGAACAGTCTTCTCATTCCATGGAAGTTCATAAGGGTCAAAACAAAAGATACAGTTCAGGTTAAAATAAATCTTTCAGGATGACCAGCTACTGTTCTCTTTCACTCAACTCTCTCTCAGTACAATATAAACAATATTTTGTGCAAAAAAAAACAGTGCACCTTGGTTGTGCTGGGGAGGTCATGTACAGAGTTCTAGATGCCTGTTTGTAGTTTTGCTGCACCCTTGTGTGAGTAATGCCTTGTTTTCATTCAAATGTTATTTGAAATAGAGCTCATCTTCATTCAGATCTATACAGGAAACTGTCTCTCTGTGCAGCTGGATCCTTATCTGCTCTGCATTACAGTATCAGCAGTGCATCCGAACAGGAGAAACAATAAACTTGAGCAGTAGGCTAAGAATGGCAAAACAAACTTTTCTTGTAAGGCTGTTATAATACAACATGTTTCAGTTTTCAGGCTAAATCACAATTTTAAATTACTGATGAGAGGGGAATGGCTCAAGCAAAACCAACTCTGTAAGAGGAGGAAGGAGTGTAAAAAAGCTAGAAAATTGTATTTTGAGTCGACTGAAAATATTTCATTTAGACATGAAAGAAAAAGATTGCTTTCATTTCTCTGTTATATGACTTATTTCCCCACCCTCGTCTTTTAAGGGAGATGGCTTCAATCAAATTTTACATGAAAGATGCAATTTCTCATAAAAAAAAGTCAGAACACTGTAATTGGCTCAGAGCTGGAAGGGTAAATATTTATCACTCGACTGTAAATTATAGCCTGTTCTCATTCCTCTCCTACAAACAAAATGCATTTTTTCCAATTCAGGACTGCAAGAAAACAGAAATGTTGAAAAAGAGTAACTCCCTCAAAAAAACTGGGAACCTCTGGCATCCTTTTTCTACAGCTCACACGCAGCATGGCACTTATATCCTGTACTCCCAGTTTGCTGAAAATCATTTACTGCATCTACAGGCTTGCCTTTCTTTGAAAAAAATCACAGGTTTATTCTTTTCAGAAGGGAGAATTGAGCAGGAAAAACAAACGCAGCAGCAAAATGATCTCCATGTAAGTCTGAAGACTGTGTGAAAAAAGGCAGCCCCTTATCTCTAAACCTTGGAGTAGTTATGTGAAGAAGCTGCCCGGTATACTTCTTGCTCATTCTCCTTCTTCACGTTACTCTGAGCAGACCCAAGCTACCACTGTGCCTCATTATTTAATTTAATTAATTAACTTAAGCTGATTTTTTCTCTTTTGTTTCATTTCCAAAGTAAACTCCAAAATATTTTGTCTCAAGTTCTTGTTTTGGAAAATCCAGGTAGCAGTTGACAGCAAAATATTCAATGTTCCTTCTTTATTGTCACCAACGTTTATGCATCTGGGTCAAATCTCCAAGCCAGAGGAAATGAGTTGCTTTCAGAGGAGTTGAATTTCAATTTTTGAAGAAATATTTTTCCTGTAGCAGCATTTAATTTCTTGACAGGTTTGAAAGCCTTTGCTCTCCTGGTTTTAAGAGTTCCTCTGGGCTTCTACGTGACTGGCTGATGTAGAAATTGCTTAGTTGCCTCATCCTTGCTGAAAGAAATGCAACCTGTGTTTCCAGCCACCTTCTAGTTCTGTGGATTTGGTACCCTTTAACTTTTGATACCTTTAACTTTTCAGTCCCTGTATACCCTGCTGTTTCTCCTTCTAAGATTAACAGTGCTCTGAAATGTGGTTTGTGTTATAACTACTGGGCTAGATGCCCAAATATAGCAAAGTAGCTTTCAGCATATCTTCTGGGAATAATACATATATTGCTGAAGAGCAGTTAACACCCCACCACCACCTTTCTCATAATCTCAGCATATTTCAGATACTCTCAGATCCTGCTAGACAAAACCAGAAAGGATTTTTCACTGTAGTCATCACATTGCCAATTCAGGAGCACACTGGAAGACCTGCACCACCATGACAGTTATCTAAAGCTTTTGCTCTTTTGGGAGATACCTTCACTGTAGATTTAAGACAGCTTGATAACTGTAAGTCCCACAGCATGAAGCTGACATTAGGATTTTTCATGCAGCACAAACAATGCATTTGAATGGTAAGACAAAAAGGCTTTGCTGTTAATGTGAGTCACTCTTCAACATCAACACACAATCACTTTATTCTCCCTTTACATTTTCATCCATGGTGAGAAAATGTTACTGTAAAATTGAATTTTTCTGTCCTAGCTGCCACCACTAGCAAGAAGCAATATTGTAGGCAAACACAGGATTTCTTTTCACCTCTTCAAAAGTACTCCTATCTGTAGGACATTAATCTCATTATGATTGCAATTAAAAATTAGTCCAACAGCATACATATGTCGGCATACAAAATATTCCTAAAGGGTGCTATGAGGACAATGAGTCTAATAATACATCACCTGTTTCTTTATGAGAGAAATTTAGAGAATAATTTTGCCAGGTGGCTTATTCTTAGTAAAATTATGGATTGACAGTTTAATTACTCTAGTCTTTGTTATTCACACCACTTAGAATTCAGTTGCTTAATTCCCACCGCAGAACTTTGCTTTCAGGTGTTTATCTTCGTCACATATTAGTATTCAAGATGGATGTCTTCTTTTAGATTAAAAATTTATGTAAAGTTTCAACTGAGGTCACTTATCTGTTTCTCAGGAAAGTGATGAAAAAAACCTTTCAAGATTTTACCTTCAATAATCCTCCAGTCCCTTCCTCAGTTTCCCAATGAATTAATTTTCTTCTATCTCTGGATAACCTTCAGTCATTTCTTCCACATGCAATGTCCTCTATGTGTGGTGAAGGAAAAGTAGGACCTAGGAAACTGCAGACCGGTCAGCCTCACCTACATCCCTGGACCACCAAGATGATTAGGGGTCTGAAGCATCTCTCTTATGAGAACAGGTTGAGGGACTTGGGTCTTTTTAGTGTGAAGAGAAGACTGAGGAGGGATCTGATCAACACCTATAAATACTTGAAGGAGTGGATGTCAAGAGGAAGAGGCCAGTCTTTTTTCAGTGGTGCCCAGTGACAGGACAGGAGGAAATGTGCACAAATTTGTACATAAGAAGTTCCATCTAAGCATAAGGAAAAAACTTCTTTATTTTGAGTGTGGAAGAGCCCTGGAACAGGCTACCCACAGAGGTGGTGGAGTCTCCATTTCTGGAGACATTCAAAACCCGCCTGGATGCATTCATACTCAACCTGCTCTAGGAGGACCTGCTTTGGTGGGGGGGTTGGACTAGATGATCTCCAGAGGCCCCTTCCAACCCCATATCATTCTGTGATTCTGTGAGAGGAAATATAAGTGTAAATGTAAAAGCTGAGGTGTCACAGGAAATGTGGTATCACAAAAAAAAAAAAGACTGCTTCAGAAGTTTGGAAACAATCTTAGTTTTTTTACCTGAAACATCAAGATTTTAGTTCTACATAAACTTTACCGGACCTGAGAAACCCACACATTTTAACTTTCTGTTTTACAGTGTAAACGGTAACAATGAGAGAAGCAGTTAGTAAAGCCATGTAGTTTTTAAAGTTATGAATCCTTTCTGTGAATTAAGACATAAATTAAGACATAGCCAGGTTGGATCACTCATTTCTGGGCTACCTTCCTAGATATTTCTTTCCCTTCACAACTGACAAGATCACATACTGTCATATCTTTCATGGCAGTCTTTGAAAGAGCTCTGCCTTTAAAAGGACCCAGTTTTATCCTAATGTTTATGAGGTACAAGTGTACTTAAAGTTCCTAAATTGTTGTGTTGATATTTACCTCTATAAATTCTCAAAGCCAAATAAAATACATTGGTTTGGGGCAGTAAAGAACAAACTGACAATTTAAAATTATTTACTCTAACCAGCTGTTAAATGGTACCTGGAAAGGAAGTATTTTTCTTATTTCAGGTGTCCGTTTATATTTCCAGAAATTGTTTCTTTGGGATTTTCTTGTGCATTACCATCACTTTAATACCTGCATGCCTCAGCTGTATATGGATTTCATTACACTCAAAATTACTCAAAACATTTGTAGATATTTGTGAAAGTGAATACATGTGAATGTGCACAAAACTCAAAAAACTGGTAGGTGAGGGGAGGTAAAGTGTTTTTCCTTTTCCTTTCATTCATGGTGTATCCTTGCTCTGGATCTGATTTTTGTGCACTAACCAGCTTCAAGCATTTAAAAAACATTAGCCTTGGTCTTTAAGTCTTGGAGTCCATTTGGACCCAGCACCTTTACTATAAATTTGATTCTAGATAACAAATTTTGCATAAAAGTCCCTCAACAATTGACATCAGAAGTTGATGCGTAGAACTAGAGAGAAGAAAATGCACTGAAATCCTAGAAAATATTTGCTGTCAAGATTAAAACATGGACTTTTCCCTATCACATACATTTTAGCTTTTCTCAGTAACTTGAATAGCTTTTAAGGTGGAGAGTAAATTCATATTTGGATTAAACTAAAGGCAGATTCATTATTTCCTTTACAGTTCTCTGTTCTTCAAGCTAGCCACAAACCTTATTGAAGTATTTATGAACAACACAGCGTATCTTTTCAGTAGCACAAAAGAACTTGTGTGTACCAAAATTCTTTGCCTTGGGGTTCTTGTGTACGTTTCCCCATAGGCCATGAGCAGTCAGTACTCTAATAGACACAATCACCACAAAACTTTTCCTTTCTAAATTATTTGGATTACCTAACTGGTACAAGTTTGCTCATTGCCTACAGACCAAGGGTCAGGTCCCAGGTGCCAATATCACTAGCTGTCTGTTAATTCACATCAGCTAGGATTCAATCATCTAATTTTCATTTGTTTTCAAAGAGACATAGTAACTTGGATTTGGAAGAGGAGGTTGTTTTCAATGAGAACAAAATGCAGTCTTTTTGGCTGCTCACTGTTTTGGAAGGGTATGGGCTGCAGATATTTGTAGTAAGTATTCCCCAAGTGGCCTTAATGCCAGGGTATGCACATTAGAGACAAGAGGAAAAACAGCATGACTTAGAGCTCCTATATAAGCTCTTTCTTACTCTCATGCTTTTCATGACACATGAACTAATTTTCATTTCCTAGCCCCAAGGAAGAAGGTTAACACTGGCCTCACTTTTTTTCCCCAAAAACTGTAGCTCATCTTTTGTCAGTATGATTACTGACAATCCCTGGAAGTGTTTAAGGCCAGGTTGGATGGGGCTTTGAGCAACCTGCTCTAGGGAGAGGTGTCCCTGCCCATGGCAGGGGGGTTGGAACTCGATGATCTTTAAGGTCCCTTCCAACTCTAGCCATTCTATGATTCTATGATTTATTACTCTTGCTTCTGAAAGAAACCAAAAGGATTTTTTTTTTTTAAATAATCACACAAAACCCTCTACTCTCCAGTATGTTTCAGCTACTAATATTCACAAACAACTGGTACCTGAACTAAGACAAGAAATTAAATTTATTTACTTGCTCTGAAACTGACCCTTTACCACCAGCTGATGAGGTTTATATGCCTCTGAAGTCTTACACACAGGTGAGTAAAGCAAGATTTTTTTTTAAAACGCGTTAAGCACAAACTCGAGAGGTGGTGAGCAGCATCAATAATGAAAACTAATCATTATTTTAAACATATGTCAGATTTCTCACCAAGAGTGTTTTCTCTGGTAATGCTAAGTGGTTTCACTTACCTGTGATCTCTGCCTTGATTTCATTAGGAGTTCTGCCTGAATCTCATATGAAAATAATACGGGAGAGTAAGAAGGTATAAAGGCAGAAGGGCAAAGGGGAGAAGATATTTCATAACAAGTAAAAGTGAAGTGCAGGTGTCCTGATTCTCAAAATTCAGGGAATTAGCTTGAGGGGAAGCTTTCATGATGAGCTTGCCTTGGAGCTGGCTGGGCACTTTATGGAATGTAGTCACAGACAGATCACTAGACCAGGAGCCAGAAGATTTGAACTGTAGCAAAACTACAATAGAAATTTAATTCCTGGAGGATATTCTGATTTTTTGACTTTTGCTTCTATTCTGCACAGGAAAGAAAACTTTCCATTGGAAAAACTATTTGGTGCCAGATTAACAGCCCATTCTTGTTAGATTGAAATGCTGTCTGATACTGGCTAAACCATTTGCCTTGATCATACAAAACACTACAAGCTGCCCTTTAGTTTCACAGATGCAAAGTAAAAATTTACTGTGTAGCCCTAAAATAACAATAATACTAAGAGTAACACTTGCTTTCCTAAAGTATATATAAGAATTAAGAAATATAATAACTTGTTGAAACAGAAAAAGAGGTAAATTCAATTTTTCTTTTTTTTTTTTTTTAAGGTAATAGAAATATAATAGAATTGTAACAGAGAAATATGAAATAACAATTAAACCCTGAGCAGACTCAGGTTTGTGGTACACCTACTATAAGTCAACCAGGAAGTCAAAGGTCAAATGACCTTTGGTGGTTTTCACTGTAAACATTTGAGGATGGGGTGAGAGAGTACCACAACAATAATCAAGAACCTATTGGGAAAAGATTTATCACTGAGGCTTAGATGAAATGTCTCAGCAACAGCAGAAAAAACTTGAAGAAAGCTGCAGAAATTTCCCTGAATTTTCCTGTGGCTAGGTAAGCCAGGTAAGACACCAAACATAAGATACTAAACCAGAAAAGACACTAAAATTCCAGCTTTTGAAGAACAAAAATGACAGATCTTTTCTTCTCTGAGAACTAGAGTCCCTCAGAGCTCCAGCAGCTACCACCTAACTCTTCAGGCAGTGAGGATCAAGCAGAGAGGCCAGAACTGGAGGAGAAAGAGGTTGAGATGCATTTATGAAGAAATAAGGAAGAAAGGAGGAAAGTGGCTCAGTTATTACAAACAATAACCAACAACATT
This sequence comes from Thinocorus orbignyianus, assembly GCA_013400375.1. Classification (NCBI taxonomy): domain Eukaryota; kingdom Metazoa; phylum Chordata; class Aves; order Ciconiiformes; family Thinocoridae; genus Thinocorus; species Thinocorus orbignyianus. The sequence goes on from VXBW01008502.1 coordinate 153,804, forward strand.
TTGAAATATTTTCATTGCAAAGCTTACAAGAAGGGTGAAGTTTAAAGTATTGAAGTTTAAGTCTTGAAATCCTTTTGGTTAATTTTCTCTTCTCCCCTTCTTTTTCCATGCCTTTTTTTTTTTTTTTTTAAATTCCTGATTTAAAAGGGAAAGGGGGAGGGAAAAAAAATGAAAGCCAGGATGAAATGTGTTTAATTTTCATGTTTGGTTGCAAAGACACAGTATACTGTTCTTTTATTCTTACTATTGAAGGTGTGAATGGGAAAAAAACCTTTTCCTTCCTCAGACAGCTGCGCAGCCTGTTTTTCAGGGGCTAGGAGGAAAATCATCAGTGAAGGACACAGATGAAATGAGAGAGCAGGTCAGGATAAATGCATAATCATAACTGGATGCTTCAGGGATCTAGATCATCAAGGGAGGGACTTCAACACGCTTCAAGAAAGCAGAAGGTACTGTGACACAGAAGAGAAGATGATATCATTCCCTGGGGTCTCAGAAAAGCAGCTAGAAAGGTGATAAGGAGGAATGAAGAGAGAACAAAGTCAGAGAAGGGTAAAAAGAAATTAGACTGAATCAGGAAAAGAAGTAAATGGATCAGGGATATGAGATGCTCTCTAGCTAAGGAAAGGAGACCATTAGGGAAATAAAAACATTATTTGGTGTTGTTTCCAGCAGAAAAGAAAGAAAATGTTAAGCCAAAGAACAGGAAAACTGATCGAGCCAAGGAGTCCTACAAGTAGTGCAGAGCAGCACGCTATTGCAAGGCAATCAGGCAAACATGGCAGTAGGTGTCGGTGAGGAGTCAGACAAGAGCCAGCGTCAACACAAGAGAGGTGGCAGGAGGCCATGGGAGAGGAGATGTATTAAAGCAGGCTTAGACCCGTTTTGAAAGCCAAAAGCTCCTACATTAGTTCAATTCTACTGTTGAAATTCTACTGTCAAAACATTCCTAGAGGTGCAGCTGAGCTACAAGACACAGAGGATGTGAACAGTTACAGAATCACAGAATGATAGGGGTTGGAAGAGACCTCTGGAGATCATCTAGTCCAACCCCACTTCCAGAGCAGGTTCACCTACAGCAGGTTGCACAGGAACATGTCCAGGCAGGTTTTGAATATCTCCAGGGATGGAAACTCCACTACCTGTCTTGGGCAGCCTGTCCCAGTGCTCTACCACCCTCAAAGTAAAGAAGTTCCTCCTCCTGTTTAGATAGAACTTCTTATATACAAGTTTGTGCCTATTACCTCTTGTCCTGTCACTGGACACCACCGAAAAAAGACCATCCTCCTGATACCCCCCCTTTAAGTATTTATAAGCTTTGACAAACCCAGCCACTGACCCACCTTTCACCTCGAAATATATATATATAACCTGAACTCAGCAAAATTGCTTTCAGACCACTGGAAGAAAAAAGGCTGAATGATTTAACCCCCTATAAATGATGACACTGTGCACAGATGGACTGCATAATCAACAACTGCATGTAGATATTTAGCATGCTAAGTAATAGTTCTCCTGCATCAGTCAATTAAAGAATCTCTAAGTTCACATTAACATAACACACACTAACTGCACCCAAGGAACCATTACAGTGTATCACATTAATATTCAACAGTCTAATGGCTCCCCAAGCAGCCATTCTCAAGATACACCCAAAGGGCCTCACTGGGCCTGTTACAACATCCTGTATCCAAAATCTGTGGATTAAACACTTGTTTAATAGACTCCAATGTGAAACGATGTAGCAGGTACTGCCCATAACGTCAGTCATCCATGGGTAATGGGAGAAACTAATAAACTTCCAGCGGGAATGACAAACCAGATTCAAAGTGATGGCAGCAGCACAATTGTTCTACCAGTGCCTTTCATATACTGTAATGGGCACAAACTTCCCTAGTATAGTCTGAAATATATAATTGATTATATTACACTTTAAAACTGCAGAGTAGTCATGAAAGAGGAAGAGAGTGCGAAAAAAAAACCACCAAAAAACAATCCCCCAAACTTCACAGAATGATGGAGAACTTGACAGGAACCCTCAAAAAGGAAAATTCCTAATAAATATAGCTCCATCCTTCTGCTGTAATTTTGTGGAATACACGATGGTGGAAAAGATCATGCTGTATAGTTTCCCCCAATGTACATTCATTTGCATTCAAAAGCACATTCACTTTCACTCAGAAGCTGTTTAACTCACAATACTAGCTTCTAACCGTCTCCTGTGTTTGCCCTGAAAGGAGATGCTATTTCAGAGGACATGAGAAATGGCAGAACTGAGAAGTACCTGACAATAAAGTTTGAATCCTTCCCTTTTCACTATTAATAATGTAGCTATCTCTGCAGTACTCTGAAAATTATGCTGTTCCCGTGACTATATATATATATATATGGCCTTTTATTGCTGCGAAAAGGAACTGCACCATCTCATATTGCTGGAGGTACATGATTCTTCTGAACCACATTCAGAAATTTCAAAGAGTGGTTTGAAAAGAAAAGAGAAGGAAGAGAAAAGGAGGAAAAAGTCCTTTTCCCCAACAACACTTAACCTAGATGAAACACACAATAGGAGCTACAATGCAGAGCTAAAACAGCACCAATATAACTGATCTCAGTCTACTCAAGTAATTATTTCACTACTAGTGGTATTGTAGAAATTGTTGAAGTGCAATGACCCCTCTCTGGCAACAGCAGGAGAATTTCTAAAAGATTAACTTTAAACTAGGCTGCAGTGTGAAAGGTGTGTTTCTAGAGCTCTCTTGCTAACTGCTTCAGTATTAGCTTTGTTTGCTGCCGAGGACCATGGTTTTGGAGTACTCTAGTTAAGGTCTGCTAGCAGAGCCACATGAGCAACCCTATATAACATTGAAGGAATTTCAAAGGATTGCAGTTATCTAATCTGGAGCTGGTGTCCCTTTCTACCAAGCTTTGTCAGAAAGCTATTTCTCCATAGGGTCTAGAAAGCTGCCATTCCAGCAGCTCTTTCAAATTTTTGAAACATGCACTTCAGCGCAGAGGAACGGCACCTACTGAAGTGAGAAGTTTCAGTCAAATCTTCAAAATACATCAAGTCATACACGTTGAAATCTCATCATATAGTCAGAGTTTTTCTTTTTATTTTTCTTCTGAGCTTTTAGAAATCAAGCTTTCCAATTAGTTTCTACAATTAGCAACATATTTTGAAAAAAAATAATTATTCAAATCCCCGCAAAACCACGTCCTTCCAGGGTTCAAACTCCAAGTGTCATGAGACTTATGACAAAGCAAGAAATTGCAATGTTGTAAAAGGCAAAGCCCACATTTTTCTCTGCTCTTTAGGTGCTACAGAGATCTAGATAGGCTTTATCTTACTATTTTATCTTGACCAGCAAAAACTGTCTGTAAGAACATCTCAAGGGACCCTGCATACTGCATCCATTTTTCCATTCACTTTTCTGTCTTCCCCAATAAACGTTGTAGGGCTTTTGTATTTGTTCGGTTTGAGGTTTTGTTTTGGGATTTATTTATTTTTCCTTCAGCATTTTTCTAACAAAAGAGTTCATTTTCAAATTAAAGAGTTAAGAAAGAAAAGAAAGTGTGACTATTTACACAGATTTTATGCTGTGGGACTATACAACCACGAAGTACTAGAAAAGCATCTGATAACTATAACACAAGGTTACATTCTGTTTGTTTTACCCAGCCTCATCCACCAGCACTCTGAATTTCCTTAAGCCTTTTAATTGAGCAGTATCTATAAAGCATGACACAACCAAGGCAGCCAGACTGGACTGTGGCTTTTTTTTTTTTTTTTTAGTTATTTTTGGTGTTACAGCAGCCTGTAACACTCCACAGGAATAGAAAAGTTTGGGCATTTGAGGTTCAGTTTTAACTTCTAATGTGAGCAAAACTACTTGCTTGCTGGGTGATCTGAAATAAAAAAATCTCTTTTCACCAAATCTGTTCAAGAAAAAATAGTTTCAACAGGCAAATATAGAGGAAGGTTCATCCTGGAGGTCCCTACCACAGATACATTATTCTAGGTAATAAACACAGCCATAAATACATACTGGTTGCACAAAAAGCGCATGAGTAACTTAGAAGTCTGAGTCACGTATTTTATAGACAGTTAGGAATCTTAGTCCCACTGATTTCTGGTGAAACTCAAGAAATGTCTCTTTGAGTTAGTGCTATCCGATGCAGAACTATCAGCTTGGCCAAGCTTCATTCTGCCCTGCCTGGCCCTGCCTTTGATCACACCCTCAATTTCCCAGCTAAGGTACTCTTCATCTAAGTGAAGGCCTAGTATCATCTTCTCTGGAAACCCCTGAAACGCCCCCATTTGTATAGAAAGGCAATGCAACCCCCCTATAAATCACAGAATTACAGAATTTTCATGGTTGGAAGGGACCTCTGAGATCATCAAGTCCAAACACACACACCCCACAAAAAACCAAATCCCACAAAACAAATCACCCAACCCAACAATCTCGGCCACTAGAGTATATGCTGAAGTGCCACATCTACACGTTTCTTAAATACCTTCAGGGATGGTAACTCCACCACCTCCCTGGGCAGGCTGCTCCAGTGCCTGACCACCCCCTCAGTGAAGCAATTCCTCCTAAGTCATTATGGGCATATTAATGCTTGTGCAAGTTTCTATGACGCATTTCCCATGCTGTGATTGAGCAAAAGCCTGTGAGCATGCAGGACCATGTAGATTTATTAGATGAGGTCTGAAAGCTGAAGGGGTGTGTCCCAGTTACTCTGCATTGTAGAAAGATGGCTATGGCACTGCATTGTCTACAGTCTTGCTCTGCAGCCTTTTTGTATGTCTCTTCTTGCATGATTCAGATATACAACAAGAAAGAACATACTTTTAAAATATCTTTTAAATAAAACTGTCTATAGCTGGTGTCACAAAGACATCGGAAAAGAACTTTTTAATACATTTTTTGCAGGAAACATTGATACAGCTGTCTGAGGGATACTTGATAACTCAAGACACTTTCTGTAACAGCTGAGAGGCATCTCAACTGAATGGGGCATTGGAACTTAAAAAGACTTTATAACCAAAAAAAGTGGCTTTATATTGTGACATAAAGGAGAATTCCACTATAGCAGTCTCCTCTCAGACTGCATTTTCCTCCAAAGACTGCAAAGACTTGACAGCAGAAGAGAAAAGAAGCCTCAGTTCGCAGCATGCTTCTCCTCCTCAGCAACGTACCCAGCTATCACACCTCCACTGGGATGCCAGAAGCCAGGAGAAGGTTATCTGTTCAAACGTGGCTACCTATTTTTCTTCACAAGTATTGTTTAACCTTTATTTTCTGCAAAATGTCTTAAAACTAACACTTCAGGTCTATCACTACACAAAAAACCTGCCAGACATTAGCAGCAAGTCTGACTGTACTAGCTAGAGGCACAAAAGTGAATGTGTAATTACCATTTCTTTCATGCTGCAAGCAAGGGTTACTCCTTTTGAACTTAAGGTCTCAGTTCAAGTCCTACCAGGGAATCCAGCCTTACATGCCGTTGAGGTTCATGCACAGCCAGATCACAGAGCTGTCACTGCTTTAAAGTCTCTAACACTTTTCAATACTCCCCACAGAACAAGATCTACTGCTACGCTAGCATGACGCCTGAATAACAGAATAGGAGAAACAGAGCCAAAGATAAGAAATACTTCCCCATACATGGAAAACTGAAGGGCTTTCAGACTTTGGGTTCTTCATAAGGTCCTTGATAACACCAACAGCTGTAACACAGAAGACTTCACTGTTACCAGCTGACAATGCAGACATAACCTCATGTGAAAGGATGCAGAAACACAATTTTTTGCACACATATCCCAAGAACTGTGCAGTTGTTCTTATTTTACCTCCTGATTATTTCCACAGGGGAGAAAGAAAAATTAAAATTGGCTACTCTTGCTTACCTTTTCCTAACAAAAATTCCAAAACCTTTAAGATTGACCTTTACATATTTTTGGTCTCCCTTCTCCATATGAAAAACTAAGAAGTGAGGAAAAAACAATCCTGTCTTTTACAGGCAGGACTGAGTAAAAGGAGTGGAGAACCAATGGAATTGATGGAACAAAAACCAGAAGATCCGGATCATTCTCTGCTTCATGGCTACCAAGTTACATGACTAGGAGAAAGTTATCACCTGTTACATAGTGACATTTAAAATCATCAAAAATTCTTCAATGATAAATTTTGACCACTAGACATTCGCAATTGCAAACCCCTGTAAGCGTAAGACAAATAGCTAAAAATTCTTCTGACATAAAAAAAAGAAAGATGCACAAATTAATCTTCACCTCTCCCACAGAAGTTCTATGCAAATGGCCTGAAGCTCATCAACCCTTAAGCACAGACAAGACCTTTGGGTTTTAGCATTTCTGACAAATGACAGATTCACTTTCTGCACCTTTCATCTTCTCTATGCTTCAAATGGGCTGCTAGTAATTTTTTCTTCTCATTTTTTGTTTCCACATAGAATTTATATTTGAATCCCTGAGGGAAAACTCTACTGTCTTATTAGAGTGTGTTTGTACAGTATGCACGTGTGAGGGCTGTAGTTGTGTTTGGGATTTGTGTAACCAAGGTCTTGCTAAGACTATAGGGTAAGCACTGCCCATGTGTTAGCCTGTTGTCTTGGTCAGAGTCCTAAAAAGTGCAGACAGGTTAAAGTACTGACACGTTTTCCTTCTAGCCTACAAACATTTTTATTTCTTGCAGAAAAAAAGGTGTGATGATTAAGCATGAGCACTCAGATCTGGCTGCAGATTGGATAAGTCTAGGGCATTCACCCAAACCCAGGAGCTAGAGAACATCCTCAATTCCCACAGTACAGGCACACCTGTGCTGAACCAAAATTCAGTTTTCTAGGCTGCTTTAGATTTGAATTTGAATTGTGCTGGGTACAAATGCATCCTGGAAAGGTAAGGAACACCACAGGGACAGCAGCTCCCTCTGTGAATGGCCTTGGGCTGAGGTTAGAGGGAGTTCCGTCTAGTCCAGTTAACCCACTGTCCCCTAGCAAAATGAGGACTCCGGGCACCCCACCGAGCTGGGATGTGATGGAGGAGGATTATGGATTTCCCCTTATCTGTTAACTGATAAGCCCTTTTCTCCTAGCACAGATTGTGAGCACCTACCCACAGAACAAAATCTTGCATTCACTTGAACAGGAGCAGCCCTGTTACTACCTAAGGGGAGCAAAACAAGAGGGCTGATGGACTTAAAGAGAAGGACAACAGGGACTAAATCTCTATTCATTGCCAGGACTCCTGGCTATGGCGTCCCTAAATAAGACCTGGCTAGGACAGCCCAGTACGATATAGATAGGGCAGCCTGGCTCTTACCAGGGCTCGGATGCAAAGGTATGGTTATGGGAAATTCCCCTGCCGTATCCAGGGTTGTGTGGCCTGACTTTCCCTGTCAGTCTGCCCAGGTACTGTCTGGGGAGACTCAGGCCTCCCAATCACATTGGAGTCCTTCTGCTCCTGTACAGTGCTCCTGCAATTTGGGATGTTACATGGAGGGATGCAACATGATCCTCTTGTGCTACTCTGCGCTCAATGCCTCAGAACACCCATTAATCAAAGGTGAACTTTGCCAAAGACGTCTCTGCCCATCTGCTTCTAAGGCACAACAGAGCAACAGAAGAATGTTTAAATACCCANAAATTGTGGTACAATTTTGAACCTCAGCTTTGACAAAACAGAAAAAGGATGACTAGGCTTTTATCGTAGAATGATTTTTGCTTAGTAAATGATTGTTACTGCTGCCAAAATATGAGTGCAGAAGAATAATAGCACCCACACCAGCTCCCAGTGGAGATTTCTGCCCAATAACAGATGGGTGAAGATGTAATGAAATGCCTAGCAAGGGAAGCCAATGGTGCAAGTGAACTACAATAAAAATAACAAGCAACATCAAGAGAATCATGTCCCACTAAGTGGTGTCAGATGGTTGATGCTTAGGCTGTTCATGGGCCATCAATGGAATTGCCTCAGCAATGAGATTTAAGGGCCTGCTTGTCAACTGCTTTGTGGTTCACAGTGCTATTGCCAGCACAAGGCAAGCTTGACACAAAGCTATTGTGACTGTATGGCATTTTTCAGTTTTAAAAGGTCTATGATCAAAAATCTGACCCAAGAAGCCTGCCACCACTTCACTTCTGACATGACTGTACCGAGTTAATCATTTGTTCTGTCTCTGCTGGTTAATTGCCAAAAGAGGAACAGCATTTTTCTTGAGTACTCTCTGCCCAGTTGGCATCAAAAGTCCACATGAACACAGCAATGTTTGATAATTATCCAGAGAAATCATGGCAAGGAGGGTGGAAAGCAAAATGCTGCTACTGTTACTCATCTTAACTGACAACAGGGAAGGGAAACTGAATGAAATGCTCAAAGAAGGAGGACAACAAGGCTGCCAGTTAGAAAAAAAGCAGAAAGCTCCAGATGGTTGTCACTTCACAGAGCTGCCTCAGCTGTTCATGACACATAGCCTGCATTAGTGCCAAGCTGTCAGAAACACAGTTTGAAATGGTCAGCCAGAATCATAAATGGGGTCCTTGAACATACACAGTGGAGTGTCAAATATGACCTTAACAATTCCTCTTTGAAATTGCAGTCTAGTATGTCAAAATACATACAACTAAGTATTTCCAAAGGGATTGAAAAGGGCAAAGTACTATTTAGTCCACAGGGTAATATACATTGGAAAACTGCCCTATCTTATTCACAGAATGTACACCACTAGCAATTTTCTTTGTGCTTTTATTTACATACATGTTTGCCTGTATGTGCTCTGGCCCTTACATATTTAATGGTAATAAGCCCTATCTAGAGCTCTTTTATTTTACAGAGATGTTGTTTTCAGATCCTTAGCTGTGACTTTTACACTGTTTTAAGATGTGCAAGAGAAAGGAACAGAGATTATACCTATATACATTGAAACAAGGGTATCTGCAAAGAAAGTATCTACAAAATGATTCACCAATGACTTTCACTACATGATGGAAAGACTTGATGCACACCGTTAAAAAAGTAGTTCATCACGAACATGTAGGACAACAGCTCTGGCTTGTGTCAGCCACAGCAGGGGTTTTGTCAGGAATAATTACCCAAGGGACTAGCCACAAAAAACCAGACTCATTTCATAGAAGCCACTAAAGGATAATCAGCTCGCAGTGAATTTTGTTGACTACTCATGCAGAGTGAATCTAAGCAAGCATTCCAGTGGTAAAAGGCTCTAAAACCTGTTTCAAAGCTGTGAAGTTAAGTTGTTTTTCAGTCAATTTTAAAATGCTTCTTCTCATATTGAGTAAAGGATGCAAATAAATGATGAAAAATGTGAAACCCTACCATATACATATTGAATTTCTAAATGGTATTTAGGATCTTGAAAGAGTGACAATTAATATGTTCAAATAACAAAATCTTTGGTTAATCCCACAACAGCAAAATTTCTGAATAGGTAGGGAAAATTCAAGGGTAATCTACCAACATGTCACAGTAAAAAACCCTTAGAAAAAAAAGAGGGAAGTCAGAAGACAGCACATCACCAACCTCAAGCATCAGACCGTGCCAGGGAGAAGCCAAAACTGACATATCCCCACCTGGCCAGTGACTGCCTTCCCAGCAGGAGCATGCACTAGGTTTGTCTGCTCAGCAGCGTCCCTGTCTCAGCCACTCGCTCTGTGTGTTAGCCAAGAAAAAAACCAACACTACATGTGCCTATAGTTTGGGTGTGATCCTGTTTGCAAGTCTCCACATGACTAAAACATGCCAGATGAGTGTGAAAGAACTACAGGTTCCAGTAACAACAAATATCATGAACTGTTGCAGAACGGCTGCAAGAACAAGTACACGGATCTACGAAAGCATTGTTCAAGCAATCCTCTTGCTAATGCTAAGGGCCTGTCTACGGTACGCTGGTAGTTCGCAGCAGGCCTTAGTGGAAAAGTACTGCAGAAGTCCGAGTCTTGTTAACAAGGAGATTTACAGGTCGTAATGACCTTGCAGAATTGGGAGACAAGATAAGAGGAAGTTTTCTCAATGAGGTAATGAGAAAGAACCCTAGAACTAACACCACAAGTAGGAGGAATATGCACATGTAATCTTTAGAAACCTAGCCAATTAGAGTGTGACAAGTAGGCATAATTTACGATAAGTGTATAAATATTTGAGCTATCCGAATAAACTTTGAAGCTTGCTTTATCACTCATACTGAGTGGGCTGCATGTCTTCCCCCGTCATCGCTACAATGAACACTATCCTTTTCTCCTCTCATAAAAAGAACTAGATCCTACATACTGCTGAGCAGTCTGGCTGCAACCCAATAAAGCACTAAAAAGAGTGCTAAGCTTAAGTCTATGGGTAATCTACATGGGGGTTATTTGCATACTTATAGAAAGTAGGTGATTAAGTTTGATGGAGGTAACAGTCATCAGTGGTTCTTTTCTTTCCCTGCAGACTTAAAAGCATGAAGTTTCTCATTAGTCTAACTAACCCTTTTAGTTTAAATGGAATACAAAATATGAAGAAAAAGTAATATAAAGTCCTCCTGAAAAATCACATACAATGTGTACTTTTTCTTATATCATTTATATGAATTAAATGCATCATCTTCTTTAGGGGAAACAAAGACAGAAAAGAGAGGTATGCCTTTTGCTACCCTCGAGCCGTGCTTCAGTTCTGATTGGCATTTCTGGTACTATAACAATACAAACTGCAGTACATACAGAAATTTTAAGAAAAATACCTGACATCTGTCAAACTGGGGTGCCTTCATCACATAAACCCAAACAGCTAACACTCAGGGGATAAGTGTTTATAAAAATCTTCTCTCCAGAAAAATTACTGTGGGTCAAGATTCCGAGTTACATGCCACTGCAAAATGGTCTATCTGCTTCATGTACTAGGAGAAAACCAGAGGATATACAACAAAGAATAAACCTGCTTCCACAGGGGATTAACCTGGATGACCTGATACGGCATCCGTTTCCATTGTTTCCATTGGCAATTGCCATTCATTATATTTCTTCATGTGGCTCTCCTGAATCTTGTACTGAACCTGAAACCTGTAATTTACCTTGGGCTTAAAACCTGGGCTTCGATAAAGCAAATCCTTTTAAAGAAGTTGGCTTATTTTCAAAACACAGCTCCTAGATGTATAGTCCAGGAGTCTTAAAAGGTTCCCTAAACTCGTGGAGGATCAGGGTTGTTCGTTACTTTCCTTAAAAGAAGAGTTGGTATTTTCTCCAGTCTTGCTTTCTGCAGCATCTGTGTGTCTGTGCACATGCAAGCATGCATCTGTACACGTACAACTGGAAAAATATTTTCAATTTAAAAACACTTTTATTTATAAAGGCTTCTATGGCGTTGTCACTCAGAACTTCATACATCTAGTTCAAAGAAAACATTTTGCTGCAGGAAAGGAAATTAATTGAAAAATCAAGAAAAGAGGAAAGAAATAAAGGTGAAATATTAAATGTTCTAATCTGTGATGCACATACAGTCTTACTCCACAAAGCATTAGCACAGGTAGTAACAAATAAAGATCAGCTAATTAGGAGCAAGGACTGTTATTCCTTAGCTGCTGAATTCTTCTACATAATTGTGAGAAACATCAGCTCACGAATAGAATGTGAAAGAGGACAAAGTCTTCGAAGCAAAGCTATAAAAAAGATACAAATGTTTATTAAAAATATACAACCCGGCTGGTTCAGGTGTCCCTCAAAGAAGGGACTCGCCTTGCCCTTGATGTTCAGACCTCTTACACCCTTTTCCCCCAATTATCTAATTCCCTGATGCTTTTTTTTCCCATTTCTTGCGTATTTAGGGAGTTGCATTCTTTCTGTATGCCTACAGAGCTCATGCCATGGTTACAATGACCGGATTGGGTCATTCTCTTTTATTCTCAAGGAAGTTCCTCTGACATTCTTTACACAATTACAGTTCCAAAAGTTATTTACATCACAAGCAAATCCATGATGGTTGAAGAAAGACCTTTGCCTAGCCGATCTCTTACATAATGAAATAAATCTAGAGAAACAGTAGCAACTCAAAGTTTTGTAGAAGGTGAAATATTAAAACATATGTAACCTTTCAAAATTTCATGTGTCCTCCCAGACATCTGACCTTTGCCACTTTTAAACCACTTTCCACACAGACCGTCTGGAGTGTATCTGATTCATGGTCTTTCACAAATCTAAATTTTCATGGTTCCTAGGCTTTGGAAAATCTGCAACACCCTCATCAGGCTTTCGAGAATCTGCCATACCTTCATCAGGTTCTTCCTCTACCTTTTCCAGCAAGCTAATTTTTTGTGGATAGCAGACTGCATCTCTTGTCCTCTATCTTGTTATTTCTTTCCTTTCTCTTAGTGGAAAGTGTATCATAGGATTTTATCTCCACTTCAGTATGATTTAAATTTTTTTGTTATTCACATCTTCTTAAGCTTTGAGGCCATTCATCAGTCATCTTCTGTACTTGGTGAGATGGTTTATAAAAGATAGAGTTCTGTCGACTACTCCCTTATTTTTATTCCACATTTCTGATTTCCACTGTTACAAAACTCTTAAATACTGTTCTGATGTTATAATAATTTCAAAACTTCATAGTTTGCTTTTTTTTTTTATGTCTCTACTGAATAAACTCTAGCTCTCACTCATGGCAATTTAGAAAGTCAATGGGACAAAAGATTAGGTTCATCAGCTGGTTTACCAGTTGCTTAGGAGTTTATCATGACATTTTGTATACTAGAGTTAAAACTTCATGTCAAAGCAAAGGTACTAAAGATCAAATTTAAAAAGAGACTGTTTCAGGAAACTGTTCAATTATACCAGGCCTCTGGTAGGCCTTTTCACTATAGTTACATTGTCTAATGATTTCCAATTCAGAAATTATAACAAACTGTCTACTGTTGATTCATTCATTAGAGTTTAATACAGAGAAAACATTTGGGTTTACTTGATTATGATGGCGTACTGAAGTACTGATTATTCCAGGTGTGTTTAAGGAAGGTAACTAACAATTTTTGGATGCACCTCATGAATAGTCTCCTACATGAATCAAACACTCCTAATGCACATAGTTTCCTGAACTCAATCTTTCTAACCAGAGTAAAGATCTATGTTCTGCTGCAGCAGTTTGTGATTATCTGGTACAGTCTAATTTATGATTGAAATCAGTCTAATCAAACATAAACATTAGATGATGATAAAACCCCTGTGAATTTTCTAGAATACTCAAATATCTTACTGTGGATAAAAGATCCCATGTTATGAGGTGGCTTTTTAAAAGTATTTTGCTTTTATTTTGCTGTTATGTATCTGATTTACCCTTGACATTGGTGTAAATATGTAGAACCTGAACTGATTTCATGCTGGTTTCGTGTCAGTGTAACCTCAGAGAGTCAGATTTACTGCCACCTTGCAGCTGGTTTGCTCTACTTCTGCAATGCAAAACAGCTTTTAACCCTGTTTCAGTAACTACTTTAGCAGGGTTTACAACTGCCTTGAATAAGAAAGCAGCACAATTATGCATACCAATGGACACAATGAAGAGACTGCTGATTCACATCAACGTGAACTAAACATCATGTCCTTTATGTTCAAGCACACACATATAAGGTGATTTGGCAGTGAAACTTTTTAGTCTCTGTATTACGAGTATTAACGCGAGTACAGTTCTCTTTCTTTCTTATTTACACAATACGGATTTCTCTGGCAATAATCAGAGGCTGAAATCCTGCCACCCTAAAATCAAAGTTCAGGGAACAGCTCCAGTTGCACTTAATGGAACTTCATTCAGAAATACAACATCCTGAAGAAACCTTGCAAATCTTCCCAAAATATCTACAGATATTATCTTCTTGTAAGAATACATAGAGAGCCGAGAACTACTTTGTTGAATCTGACATAAATTCTTAATCTGTTTGGATTGCAATTGTAGAAAGTGCTATCTGGTGAGCAAGTGGCAGCATAACATAAAAACTAGAAATTCTGCCTATAGAGATACCATTTATATGTCTACATAAGTTTTAAGTCATTAATTTAATGCTCTTTTTGGTCAAATCAGTGGCATGTTAAGCATAACAAATTCAGTACAAATAGAGCAAACAAAGCAATTTTTTCTTCATCTACAATTTCAGTGAAGCTAAAGTGAAAAGCCAGTGTGTAGTTCCAAATTAAATCAAAGACTAATCCAAGTCATACCAGGCTCTAACTGAGTTCACAGTCACAGTGCCATTTTTGCATATTGATTATAACTGCATCATTCATAAATAATTGGACTGCAAAGTCCATAAGTAATTTGTCTCAGCAGCCTCTATGTCAGATTTACTCAATTATGAAAAGAATAATGCATTTCATAGCTGTCACCCCTGCAAAGTCACACTCGGGCAACAAAATGTCAAGGCACTGCCATTTCTGGCTGGTGAACAAAGCAGCAGTGATGAAGATCCCGAGGGCCCAGGTAAAAATTCTTTTTATTATGCAAGAGGTTGAATTCCAAATTAAGATCTCCAGATAGCCATATGGTTTGAGTCGAGATTTTATTTTATAAAATGCAGGAAAAGAATATAGCAGAATTCATGTCTGTTTAGTAATATTCTGCTTCTCGACTTTTCTTCTGACATAGTAAATAATTCAAACCAAATAGCCAGCTCTTAATTCCACAGTCACAAAACTAGAGAATACAGGATGACTGACAAGATCTGTTGTAGGTCACATGTTTACAAAATGTGATCCAGCCACAGTTCAATAAATCTTGTCTTCAAACTAAATAGGCAAATGAATGCCAGCATGTGCTTGTTTGTGGGTTTGCTCTATTTTTGGCTAACAGCAACTGTTTTGGATTCTGCTTATTGTCCTCTGCCATGCCATGAGACATTTATTAGAAAAAAAATAAATATCTAAATGTATATACATGAGAGTATTAGTCTTATAATAAACAAACAAGAAAGATCTAAATTTCAGATCTTACTTTCAGTATACTTCCCTACTCTCTTTCTGTGGAGCTGTGATCCTGCTATCATAAAATGTTAAAGGGGAAAAGGGGAAAGGGAGTGTGGGAAGACATAAAGGCTAAGGGGAGGTTGATCTTTCCTATTGGTTTTAGAAGACAACTTACAATTTGATCATAGCATGACTCAGAAAACATTTGAGATTCTATCTGTCTTGGAGCTAAAACTTGCCTTCTGTTGATGGAATGATACCTGGGGGTGTTGAAATAACACAGTGATAGTCACCCTAAACACAGAGTATATTAATTTTTCACTGCTTTCTCACAGACTCTACCATGTTTTAAAAATGAAAACATCCTTATGTTCAAGAACGGTATTCAACTTGAGCTTGAAAAAGCTTACTCTTCTATGCTAAGTATAAGGTATAGAGTTTTAATGTAATGAAAATCCTCCCCTTCTATTTTATTAAAAGACAAGAAACCAAGGTCATATCAGAGCTCAGTGAGTATTCTTTGATTTTTAAAGTGCTTTTCTATCTATGTGACTTGACTCTTTTACAGTTTGATAACTAATACAATATGAAACTCGGGAATACTATGTAACTCATGGACATGTTTGAAAAGATTTAAAATATTTGTTCAGGAATCTGAGCAACTAGCAACATATAATAAAATATAAAAGGCTTTTAAGCAAACGAGAAAGGAAACTTTCTTAGACAATTCACTTAATTGTCACTGAATTCTTACAGGCCCTGATCCAGAGGTTCATATGGATGGAAACCCCCTATTGACCATAGCAGAAATATGATTACCACTTATTTTGTTTCTTTTGTTGTTAAACACAATTAATTCTTCCCCAAACTTGGATTGCTTAATGATATTTTCCAGAAATACTGCGGTAATATAATACATAGGAAAAGTTTGTAGAATTAAGTTACAAAATCTAGATATAAATCTCCAAAATACCGTTTTTTCAATACATTCA
The DNA here is from genome assembly GCA_013400375.1 of Thinocorus orbignyianus. NCBI lineage: Eukaryota > Metazoa > Chordata > Aves > Ciconiiformes > Thinocoridae > Thinocorus > Thinocorus orbignyianus. The sequence continues at coordinate 169,748 of VXBW01008502.1, forward strand.
AATCTGAAATTTTGAAGCATAAAAGGAGTATGAGAGAATTCCATAGTACATGTTTTCTCAGAAGTTCCCTGACTAACATAGTCAACACAAAGCATGTGGCTGCTTGGTGCTTTAACACTGAACTTGACAAGATTTGCATACATTAAAAATTACTCTGAACAAGTTGCTTTATCTTTCTTTCCTGTAGCAGATTGTGAGGTTAAAATCCTCAGCTATTTTATTGTGGTTATTGCAGTTATCTTAAGGTTTGCAGCTTACATGTCTGTCTAACAAGTAAGAGTGAGTAGTTCACTTCTAACTGTATGTTACAAAGACTTCACATAACATATAAGACATACAAAACCCGAGCTGTTAAGAAAGTCCAAATGTTGGTATTTGCATGCATTTGCAAACATTATTTACCTGAAGTCCAAAATGGAAAATTCCATCTTAGAAACCTTTCGAGTTTCTCAGCAGTGAAGATAAAATTAAATTTTGCTGTTTGAGCACTAAAGGGCAGGTTGGGCAAAGATTAAGCTGACTGTGCCTTGGAAAGGAGTAGAACTGATATCAAAACCAGGGAGCACATTGCAAGGAACAGGGATTGCTTCTGTAGCTGATACAGGAACAAAAAATGTCACAAATACCTTGATTCTTCCATTAATAGCCTTCCAGACAGCTAGAAAGGTTAAATATTTCACAAGGTGACATGGATTCTGCCATGGTGAGAAACCTCCAATTTTACCAGCTACCCTCTTGCAAGAAAGGTTGACCTACTACTGATCTCGATATAAGTAACCTAAGGAAAACATCAGAAATCATCCAAGTTTTCACACGACTACATCTTATTCACTGATGAGAGAAGGTCAGTGTAGCAAGAGGGTGAGAGAGACAATAACAAAAACAATGACAAAAACAACAATAAAAAAAGCTACAAGTTATATACTTGTAGCTATAGAGAATAAATATTCTGAGCTATTCTGGATGAGGTTCTACTTACAACACCAACAGTTTTGTAGAGATGAGGTGTGGTGTTAAAGTCAATAGTCTTTTGACTTCAGTTCCTTAGGAGCTCCTGCCCATTGCTGATGGAGAGGAGGAACCATGTTTTATCAGACTGCATTGTGAACCGGTCTGCTCCAAGGAGATCTGACATTGTAAATGGTTTCTCCACAAATAAGATAATATGAGCTATGAAAATAAATGGGATGACACCAGTTAGCTCTAAACTGTAGACTTGTATGAGTTAGGCGAGGATGTCAAAAGGCTTGTCCCCCTACTCAAATATACACTGATATCAGCAAACATGTCTCAGTGAGAAGTACTCTTTCTGTTGAAGCTACACCTCTTCTTCCTGAATTAGCAGGAAAGGGTGAAATAATCTACCCTGGAAGAGCTGAAACAATAAAATGTAGCTCTGTCCTGCTTCTCAATCCTTTCAACAAGTCTGATAGTGTCAGCACATAATTGACCAGATTCATTAAGGATGTTTCTGAAATCCCAGGTTACTGACAGCTATCTGCACCCTTCTTCAGCCTGCACTAGGCCTGCTGTTCTATTTACTTACTAAAGGAAGCTCATCAGTTTCTTAATTCTTTTAAAAATAATTATTTTTTTGTATTTGCTGATGTTCTAATCAGGAAATTACTATAAATACCACAGTATAAAATTTATTCTGTGATATACATATGATATTTAATATAGAAATGGCTTAAGAATTTTCTGAAACTACCTTTTATATGTTGGATTACCAAATTAGAGTTTATGATAAGCAATGGATATTAATAGGCTAACATGTTGACAGCAATGAGACCTGCTTAATAGGCTTATATCATTGGGCTTTATCAAGACACAAAATGTAGCATTTTACTTATACATATCTCTGTAGTATCCATCACTGCAATTTGCAGGAATTTTTCAAGAGGGATCATCAAACATCTATGCGTTACCATACCAAGGAGTTGCTCACAGTTCAAACAGGTTCCCCACTATCTTATTGAGAGAAATATTCTGGTCCATATTTGCTACAGGTGATACATCTTTTATAATCAGAACCCAAACTCTGAAGCAGTTTTGGCAAACTAAAGAGGTGCACTTTGCAACATTTCCTCTGACCTTGTACAGGACTACTACTTATTACTTAACGTGGATTGCTTCTAAGCTTACCCTTCCTACTGTCACCTTTCATTCACCACATTCCTTGAAATAACTCTTTTGGAAAATGTTTAATAGAGGCCAGTACACAGGTACCAAAACCAGTTGTGCTTTACAGCCGCCTATACACCTAATTCAGTTCAAGAAATTGTTTCATGTACCTGAAATGCTGTAGTAATACTTACCAAGGTGGGGAGGATTGCTGTCTGGTGTGTTTTATTCACTGAACAGAATCTTGCTCTGGGGATACAGCTGCTCTGTTTAACTGCCTTCTATATTTTCAGCACTTGAAACTCCTGAAGATATTCACACAACTCATCGCCTGTCCAGACAGTAAACAAAACCCTTTCCTGAAAACCAAGACACAAGCTCTTGCTACTTAATTCTGGCAGAGAAGAAACTGCACTCTTCTACATGAATTAAATCATTGACTTAATGAGTCCCTTGAGAAGTGTTTTATATCAGCACATACCTTTTCATATTAATAGTTTCTTTGAGAATGCATGATTTGTACTGGTAATTTATAAATTTCATAAAGGACTATAAATATAGTTCACTGCTAGTTCTCAACAGAGAGTAGCTATGCTGGTAGGTACCAATGCCAGGGATGAGAACAATGTTTGTTGAAATCAAAGGATGCTGCACACAGAGAGAATGAAGTAACATGCTGTCTTCATGCAACTGAGGTACAAATTAGATGACTTGGTTATGATCATGTCAGACGGCAGAGGCAGGGAGTGCTGACAAATGTTCTGACCTTAAGACCTATTTCTCTATCATGGCAGAAAAACCTCAGGCTGTTAAAGGATAATACAGTGTGTGTGCCTTCAGAAACATCTCACATGAATAGAGCTCACTAGAGATTGCAAACAAAATCTAAGGAGCTTTTCTTGAAATCTGGCACTTAAGCCATAATGAACTAATGAACCTTCTTATCAAATTGAAGGCTTTTTCTCTTCTGATACAACTCTTTGACTCTCAAGTGTACTACTCAATTCCCAGTTCAGCTAGAAATAGTCAAGAGACTTTTCTTTCTGCAGTTCTAACTATATTTGTAGCATACTTGCTTATCCATGGACAAACTTTCATTGCCTATTCCCATGTAAATTTTCATTTATATCGTTGTTTATATTTTTTTCCAAAAATTCCATTTGTAGTAAACTCATATTTGGACAACTCTTTCACATTAAAAACAATGAAACCTTTGGTTCACCACTGTCAACTCCTCATTTCTCAGAATCATGACTATCTTTTACTAACCAAGATAATGAGAAAATACTTAATTTTCTGAATACTTTTACCTCACAGCCTTACTTGCTAGCTAAGCTGCTGATTTGAACCTCTCTCTGCTGGAAAATCCTAAATTTTCATTTTTTAACATGCCCTCTGTATTTCTTTAATTCACATTTCGATCTCAACAGTCAAAGACTCTGGATCCCAACTCTCGGGCCTCAGCCTGGGGTTAATGAAAATGAACAGTTAGTTCATAAGTGCTGTTTTTGCCATATGTTGCCAAAGATACTTCCTTTTTAGCATCCTATTGATTTCAAGGACACCTACCTCAATTAATTGTCCTCCCAGCTGATGTCACTTTCAGGCCAAAGAGCTAAATTTCATCTGCATGTATGGCTTATCTTCCTCAGCCTAACAAGATACCTACTACTAGTCTCAGCTTTTAAATTTTAGGTTGGAATTTAGGAATAAGAATTTATTCGTTGCAATTCAGGTGTTGTTGCAGGATCACTGCAGAATAATGCTGAAAAGATTAATTTATTTTACTCTGTATTTAAAGTTATAACCTTTGCTAAGCAGAGCTGTATAAGTCACTGCAGTGCACACATGTTGAATTTTTATTTTGGCTTCCTCCAACCACCAGTTTACCTACTCTAAATATTATTTTGAAACAGAGAGGCCTAGCTGCCATAGTAGCATCACACTCCCATGCTTGCCATCCTGACCAGGCCTGAGAGGAAAGTTATATATGGCTTTCATTTTGTTTTGGACAGCCACAGTAGGAGATACAGGAACAGAGCCCGGCCTCTGGTCTACCCACAAAGTGCAGCTAGAGACATGCCTCATTGCTGCAGGTCTAACAGTGACCTGGTCTCCCTTCACAGAACAGAATTACTCCCATTCCAGTGGGAACTACAGATGGAGCTGGAGCACTCAACCAAGGAATGGTGTTTTAGGAATAACTCTAGACATTATAAGCTTTGCAGCATTATACTGTGCCATCTATCTGTTTGTTTCCAATCTATGTAAAAGTAGCACTGAGCCACGGTTTGCTCTCCGTCCCAGCACCTGCCAGGGTAGTTAGATGGTCACAAGATCTGGCTCAGTTACTTGTAACTTCCACATGTCCACAGGAGAATAGGATATAGAATATAGATATATATATAGAGAGAGAATAGGATATAGGATATAGAAACAGAAACACACCATCTCCTCCCCAGCCAGCCGTAAACAGAGTTCACCAGACAAGTATAAACTGGTTACACTTGTATGGGACATCTATTCTTCATTAATAGAGTAAAAAACCAGAAGGGAACAATATTATCATGCACTCTGGTCTTCATCGTAACACTGGGTCTTTCCCTGAATTCATCCTGGTGTCAAGTCTAATTGCTTTGCTTTGATCTTAATTTTTAAATTTCCAGTGACAAAGAATCCATCAAAAACCTATGGGAGCTGTTCGAATGCTTAATTAACTTCTCAGCTAAATGTATTATCTGAATGGATCTTGTTTCAGCTTTCACATGCTGAATCTTATTATACTTGTCTCTGTGTATGACACCAAAAAGACTTCTGACGATAGTTCTGTTTGCAGAGCAGTTGTACCATGACAAAATCACCACGGAAACTTCCCTCTGAAATGCTTTATTTATTTAGATCATCTAGTCTGTCACTTTAAGGTGTACTGTCTGTACTGGTTAGCATACTGATCATTTCTCTTTGAAACTACTCAATTTTTTCTTGAAATTTGAAAACTAGAGCACAGTTTGATAAGTTAACAAAATATAGTGGGGGAAGACCTCTCTGTTCTCCAATCTAGACCCGCAGACCACACTGAACTTCAGGATTTCAGGGGTATCTGCATTCTCACCAGTGCTGTAGAATAGGGAAATCAAACACACAGAGGTTTGATTTCACACATTTTGGTGTGGTTACAGGCCTGCATGTCCTGATGACATTTTTATCAGCAATGAAGTTAAATTGATTTGCCAACCTTAGGCATGTGCTGCACACATGCAGAGTTAAATGCTTCAGATGTTTGCGTCCAAACAGCAAGTGACATGTTCTAAGTGATGCTCTGAACTGTAAGTTCAACCTTGATTCCACCAGCAGAGAAACTACACTGAGAACAACAGTGATATGCTTGGGTATTTACATCAAGACTCCAACTTCAACTACAGACATGAGGTAAATCCGCACCTAAAGAGTACTCCTCTAGGTCACAGAGTCCCTAATATAGATGCACCTGATAAGATCCTGAGTCTTTCTGAAGAACAGATTCCCCAGATTGAGGCCTCCATTCATTAAATTGCACTGAAATGGAGATTCATTTAACACAAACCTGTTGAAATGTCCAGTCCATAAGTAGGCAACTACTACAAACGCTATCCAATATTGTCAGTTAATTCATCTCACCCATAAAACAAATCCTTCTTGATCAGCTTCCTGCTGGAGGTTCTGTGAAGCTACCCTCTTCAATTTCCTCTGGTTAGCAAGAATTCAGTTTTGATACTGTGAAACAATTTCAGACTTCTTAAATTCTGTACCTTAAATTCCACAGGTACAGCAATAACTCCTCCTTCAGAGGCTGATGAACAAAATTTTGGAACTCCTAGTCAAACCTTATAAAGACTTGCTGAAGTGAAAGAATGATTTCTTTTGCTCTTTAAGGTAAGGATAGGGTGAACATACATCCTGTGAAAGCCCTGGAACTTATGGGAAAATGTTAACCTGGGGATTATGTTACATTAAATACTATGACTTTGATGGTATAAGTATGATGGTATGGTTTGATGGCCATAAACTCTTTACAGTCAAACGTGTAACTTCACAAGAGTCTAGTGTGAAAGAATGTGAGCCAAGTCACATTCATCCTAACTCCCAAAATATTGTTTGTGCACTAAGTCTTGGACTTCTTTATTTGTTTTTATCTGGTGTCTTTTAGATAAGATAGCTTGCTGTCAAAAAAATGCCGTAAAGGTCACCAAGTTGCTACTTCACATAGTCTTAGCAGATGAACTACTGAGAAATCTTTGATTTAAAAAAGTGAAAAGAAAACTGAAACACAGTTCTTCTCCCTCTAGAAATAATGGTAAATGTTGAAAACATCTGTAGTTAAAATTTAAAAAAATTGCTTTGTGGTTTTAAGTTATCAGAGGCAAACAGAAAAGGAGGCCTTGTAATCTGAAGTGCATACAAGTAAAAAGTTGCTTTCCATCAAGCCCAAGTCAGACTTTATCTTATGTTGTATTTCTCCTCATTAATCTCTGGGGTATAATCCTACACAAGTTTATTAGCAGGGTCACCCCTCTACATTCAGTATGGTTATTCTTCTTTTCTACCAGCATAAGCAGAAAGCTATAAGCCCTCCTTCCCTCAGGGCCAGTTTGGGTTTCATAGTCATACGAGTTCACAAAACAAGTCCAAAAAAGAGCAACCACATTTCTTCTTGCCATATAAGAGCTGATCATAGCCATGGACATTTTTTTCCAACAAAGTACTATGAGGAGAAACATGGTGCTTAAAAATAATACATGGCATGAGAATTTTGAACACTTTTTAAAAAATCATAAAACTCAAGGTTTATCCTAGCTTATTTTAGCATTTCTTTGATGAAATAACATATAAATTAGTACACTAATGTAGGTTAACTTCTATTAATTTTAGAAAGTGAGGCAAAATGAACCAGATTTTACATTCTTAATATGCCTTTTATTTTTGTCTCTCACAGCTCAGTAGGCAGCTATTGTTGCATCCAGGCATGGCACTGCATCTCTTGACGTGTTTTTCGTCAGACAGAGCTGGTATGCTATGTCACTAAGGAAGCACTGTATCTGGAAGGAGACAAACTTGCTTCTGGATTTGCCTAATTTTAAGATTAAAGATATAATAAACTGTTCTCTGGTAGTTAAAATACCTTATAGCCACAATGAGCTACCTATTCATGGGCAAGCAGTTCACCCACACCAGGGGTTTCATACTGCTTTAATACAGCAGCTACGCAATGTTTATCTGCATCTGTCAAGGGCTCACAGAGAAATGTTTTGTCTTTAGTGCTCTGCTACTAAATTACTAAATATTCACCAAATAAAGTAAAACTATTTTTTTATTATTATTATTATTATTAGTCATTGTAAATTTTCATGCAGGAATGTTATTATTTTCTTGTGAAATTTGTAGGGAATACTATATAATGTGAGGAGGTACAGTTAGTTAGGTAATCAGTTCTATGTGAGTGTCATGGTTTAGGCTGGATTGGCCAATCAGAATGACAGATGGTCCTTCCCATCCCCCACCCCCACCCCCAATAGAGGAGAGGAAGAGATAAGGAGATTTACAACTTGAGAATGACATAGACTAATGAAGTATTGTTATTAAAATCAAAAAGGAAATAAATAATAGACACAAGATATGCAAAATTGTATCAAACTCCTAGAATAAAGTCACCAGCAGGCACTGGTGAAGTCCTAGACTGGACTCAGTGACAGATGGGAGCTGGACTCCAGATTTGGAGTCAAGAACACATGGACTGGGATCAAAGGCAGATGAACTGACAGGGTCCTCTTCAGACATTGGCCACTGAAGAAAGAGTGCTGAACTTTTGATCCCTCAGCTTTTATACTGAGCATGGGGTAGATGCGATGGAATACCCCCGTTGGTCAGGTTTGGGTCCCCTGTCCTGTCCGCTCCTCCCCACAGGTGGAACCCTTCTACACTTTTCTGTTTCTGACCCTCTAACAGGGCAAATAACAAAGTCGGCTGACCTTGGTTTTTATAGCAGTAAGTATAAGCAAGAGCCTTTCTGCATACCATTCCTTGGTTTAATCAGGTCTTATCACTCTGAGAACAGGCAGTTTTCTTCACAATATGCTGTTGACTCAGAAGATGCCTAGCTAAAATGTAAAATTATTGAACAGAAAGTTGGTTCTGTTTTACCTCAAACCAGAACAGGGAAGTGTCTAGGAGACTTTTTGTCCCTGAAAATGCAATCAGTAAATTACTGAATAGCCCAATGCTCTAACCAAGATTTTTGTTACATCATATTCGTAGCTAGAGGAATAAATAGTCTCACAAATGGAGAATAATGATGGAAGGAGCAGGCAAAAGCAGCAGCTGGGCTGTGAAGGAGAATGTTATTAAGAGAATCTTGACTGTCTGACTGCAATAATACAAACAATGATTGCTCCAAGGAAATTACTTTCTGTAATCATATTTTCTCATTGTAAGATTACTGTACCATGAAAGTCTCCTTTTCAAGGACCTGTGCATAGTCCACACTTTTTTTCGCTTTGACCATGCAGGGTGGAAACTACATACTTTCTCTAAACCCTAAAATAACTCATATTCCCACACAGTGACCCAAGCAACCATGGCATAATGCCTTCTGATGTAGCTTTTTAGGGTCCAAAGGTTTGCAGTGGTGGAGGAAAACGGATAGAGGATAAAAAGAGTTGGATCAAATTCTTTATTATTTTGGTAGTGCATTACTCTAAGACTTCTCAAAACCATATCATGACTGAGTGCTTGAATTCACCTTTGAAAGAAATACTTCAAGCAGATGTTGAGGGGGCCTGTTCAGCAAAGAAGTGGGCAGGAAACTGGAACTAATACAAGAATTTCTAACTGGCTATGAGAGAGCATATTTGTCCGGTAGAGACCATTATTTCAGTGACCAAGCATGACTTTATCATATCTTAAGTGTTATCACACAGCCTCTAAATGACATTTTTCCTTAGTGGTAACTTTTGAATAATAAGGTAGGAGGGAAGACAGCTGGAGCACCTACGGTGGAAGCACAGTCTGATCACCAAGATCATAGCTAGACCAGATGCCATATTTGTCAACATATATCATAGGTATAACAGTGATCTCTACCATTTTACCCAAAGCAGCAGAGGATAAACAAGTTAGTAATGTTCAGTAACCAAGGCTGAGCTTGGCTATGAACAATGATGAAAAAATTGAAAGCATTTATATCAAGCCATACTTACCAGATCAAAGCTTTTCTTCTTCAGAAAAGGGAACTTGAAGACACTTCAACTAAAGGAGGAAAATTCTTTTATTGAACCTTTTTTCTGTTTGGATTTTTTTTTATTGGGTTTTGTTTTTTTTTCTATAGCCAGAGCATAGCCAAATCTCCTGGGGCTGATGGCTTCTAGCAGTGATGTTTGTATACTATAAAAAATTAGGAAAAACAAATGCTGCCTGAATAAAACATCATCTGTAGATAACAATATATTGGCTCACTTTTTCAACAGTAATAACCTTTCTTCTTTCTCATGTCCTTGATTTTGTTTTTTACAGAATGTCTTCATTTCACCAGGATAATCAAAGCAATACTTTTAGCCTGCAAAGGTTCTTAACCATTTGTAAAAAGATGAAAATGTTATTGGCTGTCTCTGGATGCAGTCCCACTACTGTTGCAGGAACCTGCATATAATTTGAACTTTCCCTAATGCTTCAATTGAAAAGTTCTTTTTTATAAATTTTATTACACTTCTCCTTGTAAGTTTTTATAACTTCTGTGTTGTTCTCTTCATTTTCAGAAAACCTTAAAGGGAGGCTTGAGAAAAAATATATTCCAAACTTAATAGTTAAAAATGGGTTTTTTGAGTTTCACATACCTTTACTCTCTTACACAATTAAATTATACAAAATTTGGACCCCATACAGTCATTTACAGTTGTTCAGCTCAGTCATGTTTCTACATCCATTTGTGTAAATCAAAGTAGGCATGCCAAGCTGAATGACACAGCTGTTTTTGTGTATGTTTCGTTCACCATATCAATTCTTTACTGAAGTTTCTTATAACAGAAGTGCCTAGAGTATAATTTAGTAAGAAGTCCCATATGATATCAGAGAACGCTAACGTTCCTGAAAGTTAATAAGTTTTCTTGCCAGAAAAGCTGATAAACATTTGTCCAAAAGAACAAAAATCCTTTCAGGGAAATAATATCACAAAATTCTCAAATTTCGGATATTATGTTCCTTATCTTCAATGTAAAGACATATATCACGTCTACTATGACTTGTCTTCTTCCATGAACATAGTTTATTTAAAGATTGCAAAACTTAGATGGGTGTTTGAGGGGTTTGATTTTTACCTTTTCTTGAAACTTCTACAACTCAAAAAGGAGATGTCTGCATTCAAAGCAAGCTTCTTTTTATGCTGAGGATCACAAAAAAGTAAATGAAACAGTAAAATCTTCTGCAGTGGCAAGCAGAAATCTGTCTCCTCTTAAGAAGGCTCTTGTCTCCAAATTATAGTTGTCCTACAAGAAAAATGTTACATTCACACTGAAAAAGCATTATTTGCAAATGCATATAGGCATAAACACATAGAGAACAAACACATGCTGAGTAAGTATAAAATTGTGTTCCTTAAGGAAAAAAGCACAGAATATCTTAAACCAGAAGAAGTATCTTCAAAACCCTAACAGATATCTTTGCCCTTCAGTAAATAGGTGCCATCCTACTGGAATATTTGCTCTTAAGTAGACAACGCATTTCATCTTCTCTCACCAATAGCAACGTAAACCAAAAACAGAGTCCCTACTGAGTAGTTAGCTACATAAGGAAACATCACCTCAGTAGCAAGCATATCTGGTTTTACGCACCGGTGCTGTGCAGCAACTAAAGTTTTGAGTAGCCTTAACTATGGGCAAAATAGAGCACTCAAATAACACCTGAAATTAAACAAATCCTTGCATGTTTCACTGTCTATTCTACACAGATACTTCTGTTGCTTGGAAAAGCTGCTTTGCGAGCAGAGCAAAACTTCTTCCAAAGCTCTACTAAAACCACCTATTGCAGAACTGTAACTGGTGAAACCAAGGGTGAAGTAGGCTCTGCACATAGTATACAATGTGTCCATACACTTAACCTTAATCTGGATCTTTATTCCCTCACCTTGGAGTTTGTAAAGAAAGCAACAAACCGCAGTATTATGGAAAGACACTCTTGCCAGATTTTTCAGCTGATGACAAAGATACATGGAATCTATCTCTTAATTCTTAAGATACTGGAAGTGTGAATGGTGTGCCTTCAACTGGTGTTAAGCACACACACTCCATTCTGGAGCACCACCAGTGTGCCAGGTGTAACGCAAGTAACAAACATTACAAACATAAAGAATATACCTTGTTTTGGAAAGCACAGCTCAGCCACAGGCAAAGTACACAGGGAGAAGAAGGGAGACTCTGTATGATAGATGTGTCTTTCTATTTTCTTTTGGTTTAGGTAAATTACTTTTATTGTGAACATAATATTCATAGCTACTGCAAAAATATTTTTTTGGAGCAACTTGAGCTATAAGTAATTGGATTTATATGGTTTTATATTGGTTTCTAGGATCATTTTGCATTTGGAATGACCTAGAATCGTTTAAATAGTTAACAAGCAACTATTCTAACTCTCATTATTATACAGGTCATTCCGTCTTCCTGCATCACTCCTTGTTATCACCTCAACTAGGCTAATGTATTCATACATTTTAATCTGCAGCTGTGGTATGCAGTGAAGTACTATTTAAATTAAGTCATTATGCTATTTTTCTTTATAAAGTCTTTTAACTGGAGTGAGCACAAGTCAAATCCCTTCAAGATTTTCAAGTTCAGACTTGAGGCCAGATCACAACACTGAAGCCACTGAAGACAATCTCTCATAGTAAACAAAGGTGCTTGCACAAGCTAGATGTGATGACCCTGGACATTTTTGGAAGTTCAGCTTTTGATTCAATTACAAGCAAATTTCCCCTTCTAATTTTCATAACCTGCTTCTCAAATATACTTTATTTCAAGAATCTGCATTGCAGTGGAGGAGCTGCTGGCAAATGAAGAATGTTGTAAATCATACGACCATAATGGAAGGCGAAAGCCACATTAAAATTCACAGTGCTTTTCTACAAAGATTTGTAGCAAAGGGTTGAGTAACGTAAGTTCACACATCTGAATTAAATTGGTCTCTGCTGTACACCCATCCATTACTGCAAGGGAAAAAAGTGGTGCTTAAATAATGCATGGAGATTCCACAAATGCTCAGGACAGAAAGTAGATACCAATGCCAACCAGTTCAGCCCACAAGAATGAAGCTGAGAACTGTACAATTTCAAATCATAATTTTGTCAGAATAGCAGGACTAATCTCTGTTCTGAAGCAGAACTAAAAAATATTAAAAGAAAAAAAGAGAAAGAAAAACATGCAGTGGACCGTGCTGAGTCCTCAATAATGCCTCTAAAATCAAAACACCAGACACAAGCAATATGAATTGCATTAATACTAGCTCAAGGTCTCATGAGAATAAATTTTCCCGATTACTGAAATACATGCACAGTGCCTAAGAGCTCTTTTACCCAGACAGTGATGGAGCACGACTTTGTTTATTTAGGAACTGGCCACTACTTCAGCATTATGGAAATGAAAGAAAATAGGAGATGACAAATGGAGTAGTCTCACCAAGAATGCTGTATTATTGTAAAGTCCTAGTGGTTTTGTGAACTTTGAGTAACCCCTGATTGTTCCATAAGTTTCTCACCTTTTTATTCCCTTTCATTTTTCCTCTGTTCCATTTCATTCCTTTTTGTTTCTCCTGCTTGTAATTACAGAGATATCATAGGAGACAGTTCCACATGACAGGAACACAAATTGCACAAAAGTTAGACTCAGCCTCGATGTAACATCATTCCACAGATTTCAGAAACCTTGAAAGAGTGCAACAATGCCAAAAGATGAAGATCAATAAACAAACTATGGTTTCAAGTGCAAATAATTCAAAATTAAAAATTACAGCACAGAAGTGAAAGACAGAGGCAACTGAACCACAGGATCTTGCATGGCAATAGCCTAGTAAGTACGTTAGCTGTCTCCAGCACAGGACTACTTCATACTGGGGAGGAAGATAGCACCCCCTGTCCATACCATTCGTCTGTCCAGCACAGTACATTGACACAGTGAGACCTTTCATGACTTCTAAGTTTATGTCCTGAAGTGTGAGGTTTGATTTCCCTTATTTTATTCTGAATAATATTGCTGGTAATAAGTCTACCATTTTTCCAAATCCGGTACAAGTATTATGTTGATGACGTCCAGTGGAAACATATTCCAGACTCATATTATGCACTGTGCAAAAAAGGTCATGCTTTGTAAGATTGTCTATTTGTTACATATATATTCACAATTTTGAAATGTACCCCAAGGATACATTTCATAGACATGGTTATATTACATGTGTTATACCTCTTTTATCCTCTCACTTCATATGCCTCAAGTCAAAGTTTCCAAAGATGCTTCTTTAATTTTCCAATTCTGCACAGCTTCAAAGAGCCATCCTTAAAAAATATCTCTCTGATATAGATTTTCTCCCTCACTCCCTACATATGCATAATACTAAAAGAAAAGGGAAGATAATGCATGCAGCTCATGTACACCAGTTACTAAAACTTCATGTCTATCTTTATATCTTTGGCTTCACCCATCAAAAAGTGATAATGCTGCCATCACCCCTTTAAAAACACTGGCATATTGCAGTTAATAAACTAACTTAAAACAGCTAACAGTAAATGTCGGGTACTTAAAAGGTACTTAAAAACAGATTCAGTGTTTACGTTTGTAGTTGCTAAGAAAAATACTATTCAGGTTTTATACCTTTTGGCAATCCAAAGATTACACACTTCCACTGACATACCTTAAGACACGTAGAATACAGAGTATTTATGTCCTACAAGAAATGTAAGGTGACAGCCCTGAAAAAATCACCTCTTTTCCCTTCCCAAGGTCACAGATAAGGCCAAGAGACTCTTCACTGAGGTTCATAAAAGCCTACTAAATTATCCTTATTTGCCTTTGTCAGGCACATCTGCATTAAAGAAAAATGCAACGGTAATTATAGTCCCTACCTTTCTATAATTTCTATGTAAATTAGACATAGGGTTTCAAGTTGTTAACTGAAAATAGGCTTGAAATTCTTTTGCACCTGTGAGCTCCTGTGGCAGGTGTCATCTTCAGTAATCATGGAGAAACCAGACTCACCCAATCCTGTATTTTTTTGCCCTTAGGCAGTAAGGTAAATATTGCTTTTTTTGTTTCTTGCATGCTTCATTGTTTACAAAACTTTGTTTCTAGAAACTAAGAAACAAATTGCCACTGATTATCAAAATTTCTTACATGTTTGGAAGTGATAAATTATATCTTCACATCTTTTATACAACTCCTCTTTGTTTAAGCTATTAAACTGTGGAAAAGAGGGCTGGCTTTTCTAACATCTGAACTATGTAAAGATGTTATTTCCACTTGAAAGAATAACAGTGTCTTTGTGTTAAAGAGAGGGATATATAACAAAATGGATGATGGACTTGAATAGATCAGGAGCAATGGACTACTAATGCTTTTTATGCCAGATGTAATTTTTAAGCAGACAGCCATATCTGGAAGTGCTCTCTAGCACTTCTGTTGGGATCTGTTGAAAATCCATGCATCATCTGGTAAAACTGTTATAACACCACATGCATGTTCTTCCCATTTACCCAAAAACAAAGAAGAGATAAAGAGTAAATCATATAGTAACCCAGTAGTATTGATATAACTTCTTGAATGCTGACAGTCTGAGGCATTCAGAGGCCACACTGCTCTCCTTCAACATGACAGAAAATTAATTCTGTCACCTGAGCAAAACGTGAGTATCTGCAACAAATATTCACAAAAAATTAATAGCAGGAGCTCTCTAATGTGGTTGGTGGTCTCTAGAGTTTCAACCTGTATTTCTCCATTCAAGAAGGGCAGCTATATTCCATGGGTTGGCCTGCAGAACAGTAGATGTACTGGATCTGGAATGTCCTGTCCTCACCTGAGCAAATGCTCGGTATCCAAAACACTCTACTTGCAACAAAGATTCTCTCTGTCAGAAGCAAGCATAGTGAGGCTCATTAGTCCAGCTTATTACACTGGCTGAGAAAGCTCCGTACTCAGTGTGCATAAACAGTGACTCACACTTCACAGTTACTGGCGTCCCATCCCGCAGATGTTTGTCTAGTAATATATTACTGAAAATGTTCTTTGATTTGGAGATTTGCCAAGCCTGACAATGAAAGTGGCAAAGGAAGGCAACAGTATCTCTTCAATTCAAGCTCCCTAGAGTAAAGGAGAGAAAACAGGAACCTAATAAAACTTTAACAATCTGTCATGGTTTATCCCCAGACAGCAATTAGGATCACACAGCCATTTGCTCACTCCCTCTGTCAGGATGGGGGAGAGAATCAGGAGAACAAAAGTGAGGAAAAACTTGTGGGTTGAGATAAAGACAGTTTAATAGACAGAGCAAAAGCCACATACACAAACAATATAAAATAAGGAATTCATTCACTGCTTCCCATGGGCAGACAGGTGTTCAGCCATCTCCAGGAAAGTAGGGCTCCATCTCACCTAATGGTTACTTCGGAAGACAAACACTATGACTCTGAATGTTACCTCACACTACGTTCTTTCCCCAGCTTTATACACTGAGCATGACATCATATGGCATGGAATAAACATTTGGTCAGTCATGGTCAGATGTCACAGCTGTGTCTGCTCCCAAATTTTTGTGCACTCCCATCCTACTCACTGGCGAGACAGTGTGAGGAGCAGAAAACACCTTGACTGCTTAGCAACAACCAAAAACATTGGTGTGCTACCAACACTATTCTCATTGTAAATCCAAAACATAGCACTACACCAGCTGCTTGCAAGAAAGTCAACCCTATCCCCAAAAAACCCATGACAGAATCCAATAGTTTTCCAAAAGGGAGAACATCCTGAGCAATTCTTTGCTGGTAATGCTGAAGTTCACTTCATGTCTTAGAGTTAGGAATGCTGAGCAACCTGGTCTAGTGGGAGGTATCCCTGCCCATGGCATGGGGGTTGGAACTCCATGATCTTTAAGGTCCCTTCCAACTCTAACCATTCTGTGATTCTATGATTCTTCAAGTTGTTTTAATGAGAAAATTTTATATTAGAAAAAAAAAACTTTTATTTTGTAGTGAGGTAGTCCTTCCAGCTAAAAGACCAAGAACATGCTGCTAATCTATCTGATTTCCAGTATAGTTTCTTTACCTTAAAAGAAAAACTTTTGCAAAATGCTAACTTCTAGTCTTTGGCACAAATAGACAACAATATATTTGTTATTTCTTCAGCAGCTTTCCTCTGAATGCACCTGAATACTTATTAAGGACAACATAAGTTTTATATCACCTGGAAAAATACTTCTATCATATTACAGTTTTAAAAGCTAAGACATTAAGGCTACAGTTTTTGGAAGTGAATGCATATATCTTGAATGATTAGCAGGAGGATTATACTGAATTAAAAAGAAGTTTGATACATCTTATGACCAGTTGAATTTTAGATACTTTGGTTATGTGGCATTAGATAACTAATCTAAATGCACATTCAGAGTTAAAGAGTAAGCAGAGAATCTTGTGCTCTGTACCTTTTTTTTTGTTGTTGTTACAGTGTGAGATGTCTTGATGAGTTCGATACATGAACTCACTACGGAAACAGTTGCGATATTTGAGACATAAATAATAGTGACAACTTAATCTACCATCATTTCTGTCTCCTGATGTACTAAAACTCCCAGTATCATTCCAGAGCTAAAGCTGGAGCAGCAGGAAGAGGGGAGGAAAAGAGACTTCTCATGCCAGCTAATACTCTCTGTTTCCAACAAGCTTAGTCTTATGCCATCTGAATTATCTCTGCTTTCACAATATTGCAGCTTCTCCCCTTACTGTAAAGGTCTTTGTCTTATACAGCAACTCAATCATCTCTCCTGCTTCTTACCATACCCAGCAGCATCTCCATTTTCTTCTCAGGTCCCTCAAGTTTTGGGAAAAGGAGCCAACAAAACACCTTCTTAGGACACAAAGTTAAATATAAAACAAATGTGATAGCTGCTCAGTTAGAAAAATAAGATGTAAACCAACAAATGGGACATCCCAGACCATACAGTTCTTTTACCTTTCTTTGGTTTCCAGAGAGCCTTTTCTCATGGGAGGATGTTCAGATCACAAATAGCAAAGTAAAATAAAAAAATATACAGGAAACTTCATACTGTAATAGACAACCTGGACAGAGATAACCAGAACAATTAAATGGTCAGGGAAGGAGAATTATTTACTATGTGATAAACTGTCAGGGTCAGGGGGTAATATACTGTCAATGCTATTCACATTTTATCTGACCTCTTTAAAAGGGAAATGGGCTGCAAGTCAAATCAGATGTTCATTTTCCCCTAAATGCTGGCGACACAGGAAGCTTCATAAATTTATTGGTTGTGTTATACAACAGAGAAAACAAAATGTATAAGGTGTAAAAAATTAAGTTCAACCTTTTGATCCTTCTTGAGAAAACAATAGGCTTTTCTTTTTGTCAAAAACCAAACATTTTTTGAGTCATTATAGATTAACATGGCTTCAGAAAAACTGGAGGAGCATAGGCAACAGTAAAATGAAGTGTGTTGCTAGGAAAAGAAAAAGGTGAGGTTTGGAAATTATGTCATGTTCTTGCTTTCTGTTCTAGGGGGAAAACGATATTTCGAGTAATAAACTGAATTATTAAAAAGAGCATATTGATTCAGCCTGCCAAAAAGACACTGTAATATTCATTTTTCATTAACAGCTTTTTTTAATATACCATGTGATGTATCCAACAAAGGTGTTTATCAAATCAGTGCCAGTGTGTGGGATTTTAATAAGGCAAGCCTTCAGTGTCTCATAGATTACACCCGTTTGTTATCTACTACCTCGGCCAATTTGAGTCTCAGATCCCAAAACAATCTGCCTCCAGCTGTTATCCAAATTGGTCCTTGTAAAATGTTTCCATCGATCCTTAAAAACTGTGAAAAAAATAGTGTTATACCACAACATGATGAGGACAAGAGAAAAAGGCATATTTGTAGCACATGTAAGGTAAGGTCTTACCTAACCAAAGTCCTCATGCAGATATCAAAATCTTTATCTGCAAGTACATGCTAAAATTCTAGTGACTTTAACAGCAATTTACATGCTACTTAATACTTGCTGAAACATTTTTCAGAACTTAACTGGTTTTAATCATATGCCCCAGAATCAGGATGGTAGTGCCTCTGTGTGCTGGTAAAGTAAATGTTAAAGTAAATACCACCAGTTACGCCTTTCCATTTTATAAAACTGAAGCCATGATGGCCAAAATATGAAAAGAAATAGCCTCTTTTTTTTCCTCCCATGAAACACAGATAATCATAGAATGGTCAGAGTTGGAAGGAACATAACAATCATCAAGTTCCAACCCCCCTGCCATGGGCAGGGACACCTCCCAGTAGACCAGGCTACTCAAAGCCCCATCCAGCCTGGCCTTGAACACTTCCAGGGACGGCACATCCGCAACTTCCCCGGGCAACCTGTTCCAATGCCTCACCACCCTCACAGGAAAGAATTTCTTCCTAATATATAATCTAAATCTCCCCTCTTCCAATTTAAAACCATTACCCCTTGTCCTATCACTACACTCCCTGACAAACAGTCCCTCGCCAGCTCTCCTGCAGGCTCCCTTCAGATACTGAAAGGCTGCAATAAGGTCTCCCTGGAGCCTTCTCTTCTCCAGGCTGAACAGCCCCAGCTCTCTCAGCCTGTCTTCATAGGAGGGACCTCACACTCAAAGGCCTCGGAGCCACATATTAACTGATTCTATCCATCTACTGCGGCCAGTATCATCACCTGCCACTGGAGGGAGCGATGAAAAGGCCACCTGCACCCCAGAACCCTTTATCAAGCCTCCCAGATCCCTGAACTCTATTGCTTTTGGGCTTTGAGTCACTGTCTCCTCTCTGCCTACATGGAATATCAATGATGGATAATAATCTGATGACTGTACCAACCCAGGAAGTTTCCTGGTGACATCTTTCACCCGAGCTCCAGGGAAGACAACAGACGTCTCTCAGAGGAGGGTCAGTGCGGCCTATTGGGCCCTCTGTCCCTCTCAGAAAGGAGTCCCCAACAACTATAACCCTTCATTATTTTTTTTTTTGTGGGTGTGGTATTGATCCAAAGTGTATGATTTTTGACTGAGGAGGCACCTGTGTGATAGGGTGCTCCTTACCTACTTCTTCACCAGACTGGACATCCTCAATCAGAGCCTCATATCCATTACTAAGAGGTACTCTATAGGATGAGATGGGTAAGGTGGGAGGTTGTCTGCTGCCCCGACCACAAACCTGCTTCCAGTCACTCTTTTCTTTTACACTTTTGCCTGCCCTTTCTTTTACACCTTTGTCTTCAGCCTGCCCAGGGTTGCCTACAGGGCCTCCTAGACCCTTGCTGCTTATATCCCTATTACTGCTTTCCTCCCTATTGCTCCTCAGCCTTTCAACTTCTTCTTGTAGCTCTGCCACCATGCTGAGCAGATCATTGACCTGTTCACATCTTATACAGCAGGTCTCACAGCTAACATCTGCTACTAGTAAAAGGTCCTGGCACTCGCTGCAGCCCGTGACCTGGACAGTCACATGTTTCTGTGGAAATTCTGTCCAGGTTCCTGCCTCCATCCTGGTTCAGGATGAGTGCAAGACCTTCCTCCGGGTTGAGACCATGGCTAAGCTCCTATCAAAAGGGGTAATGACCACCAGGAGGACTCACCTGACAACTCGACAGAGATTTGAGTTCCTCTGTGTACCCCTTGGTGCTCCTGCACTTTCCCGGGTGCACAGCAACCAGTGGCTGTGCTCCTGAGAGGCTGCTTTTAGCCAATGGGGTCTGTGGTTCCACCCAGGCCACCTACGCAGCCTGCCCCTCAGCTGCTGGGTTTTGGCACTGAGCAGTCACCTTTATCAGCTTCAAAAGTCCTCAAAAATTGCTCCTTGTCAGTCCTTTTGAGGTTTTCTGCTGCAAACCCTTCCCGCAGTGCCTCTTAACCTCCACTGCAGCTAGAGGTAATACCTCCAGTCAGCTTCAAGTACAGGATTAAGGGCTGCATGTTCTCAGTTGGTAATATTCCCAACTTTGTCTGTGCGTCCCTTGTCCAGACGGCATTTTTTGCTATGAGGCAGTACTTCCCTGCCTTTGTTCTACCTTGTCGTGGTCCTGACCAAATCAGAAAAGATATATGATGTCCCTCCATTTTAACAAAAAGAGAGGAGAGGAAGAAATTAAAGGGATTTGGGAGATTAGAAAAAAACTAAACTACTTGAATGAAAACATAAATAATAATAATATAATAAATAATAAAAAGAAAATGNCCTTGGTATAATCAGGTCTTATCACTGTGAGACAGAACAGTTTTGGGAACAATGTGCTGCTAATTTCAGAGTTTAGTTAGTTAGAAGAGGCCCAGCTATAAAGGAAAGTTGTAAAACAGAAAATTAGTTCATTTTATCTCAAACCAGGACATACCTGAATGCATTTCACATGGACTAAATAAACTAAAATTTGGAGCAATTCCCATGTGTTCATTTCCTTTGGTCTCACCAAGAACTTCACCCAAGTCTTGCAAACTGTGAGGCCATACTTACTATCACAATAAAATTCTGGCTTTTTTTATGTTTTGATGTTGTTTTGAACCAATTAGGTCTGGGCATAAGAAACTGAAGGGCCCCATGAAAACTTCTCAAGCCAGGCTCAGGAGAAAGTAGACAAATTTCAAAGATGGCATTTAATTTCAGGTCCACTTTGAATGAGTATTTTTTGGCAAGTTGCTGTCCTACCAAACTGAATTTTTCATAGGGTATTTTGAGATTCTGCTGTCTTTGCCCTATACATGTGCCACAAAGTAGTCACGGAGGTCAAAATTTCCCCTTCAACTCCGATGAACGAGGACGTCCTATCTATGTCAATTAGTTAAGAAGCTGATTACTCTTTATTGAAAGCAAATCTAGAGGCTCCTCTTAATTCACATCTGTTAAAGGGGAAACATATAAAAAGTTAAAATTAAATTAAGGCTGACAGCTTTCTCTGTAATAGAATTCTAGTCATTGCAAATACATGATGATTGCAGCTGGATATCATCTCCTCTCTCCTTTATATCACACAATGACACGGTGAGTTCACCTTTTGGCAGGTAGCAAAAGTGTTGAATTTGCACTTTGGGAGGAAGGGTAAAGGGACAAAAACCTGCATGTGAAAAGATAGCTCACAGCATGGATTTCTCTTGCTGGGAAGAAGAATCGCCCTATTTCTACCAAAGGAAAGGCCAACCTATGTAACTATTAATTAAGCTGAGCTCATTGACAATGCTGGAGGGAGTAAAGGGTCGTGGAAAAAGGACACTGAAAAAAAGTATTTAAAATGGAAAAAAAACAACAACCCATACTCAAAAAATTCAGTTTTAAGAATTACTGTGTTGTGCAAATCTGTTCCTTTTCTGCTTATGTACTGTTTATGTACTGCTGTGGTCCTTATTTAGATCATCTTTGCACTCCTTCGTGAACTTTGTGGATGATACTCACATAGTGAGCTGCTATTAAGTTTTTTGTTTAGTCCTGATGGTTCAATGTGCTTCTCTCCATGCATTGTACTCAAGCCCTGCTTGTTATACAGAAGTGTTCACCAGGAGTTTTCCAGGGGTAGTCCCATATATCGTTATTTCGTTATTTTTGTTTTCTTTGGATATTCCAGCTGCAAAAGTCTAACAATTTTCTTGTAGGTGTAAATCAACTCCAGCTCAGGATTATGTGGTCTGGGTTGGCTTTGCAAGGCCATTTGCTGGCAAATTTCACAGCACTTCTCTAATTCATTGTATCTTTCACATTTCTTTTTGGATAGAAAGACATTATAATTCTTCTCTGAAGTAGCTGAATATTTAAAAAATATTTTCATAGCCTGCCTTGAACAGTAATTTGGTTGGAAAGCTTCAGGTCAAACAGGTAAAATCTTGCTAAATTATATATTCCAAAATAATACCTGGACAGACTACGTGGTGTGCAACTAAGGTTGCCTACTTCTTATTGTAAGACTATTTCTTGCAAGAAATGGTTCATAATTAATATCTTTGTTCCTCCACAGGACTGCGGCTAACATCTTAGAAAAATGCTAGTCTTGCATTTCAGTGAACTGTACTTTCTTCATTCAGTATGAAATCAATGTGGTGAGCTAGCACCTTGTTTTGTCTTTTAGATGATATTTGATATGAACTTCCTCACCACTGTTGGTCATTAAAGAACATGTAAAGGTATCTTCACTTTTGAAGGGAACTTTTTAACTTTTTTCTCTGATCTAAAGTTTTCTCTTCTATGGGACTTGACAGAACTTTATTCTTCCAGCATTTCATGGGTTCATTCTTGGGGGAAATTCTTTTAAAACTATTCTGGTTTAATGATTTTCCTCTGAGTTTCTTTGTCGTTCAACAGTTGGAACCGAAGGTTTTTAATGCTGGGTCCAGGCTGGCCCTGGTCTTGGTCTGCTCTCTCCAGTCTCTCTGCAAGGTTAGAGCATGGCAGCGTTAGAGTGCATGAACCAAGCTTCGTGATCAGAAAAGATATTAGCAGGAAAATATCCAAAAGATGATGCAGAAGAGGCAATCTATACATATACCCACACGTCTCTGTACTTACCTGTATGTCCTTCTATATTACTTTGCTTTGCAGACTTAGCATTTTTTCTTTTCAAATTTTCAACTCTTGAAGTTAACAAAAACAGTACTTTTTTTTTCTTTTTTTTCTGTCTGTTGTAGTATTTGGGGTAAGTTAATACAGTGATGCTTTTCCTGCATCCATGCCTTTTGTGGCTATGACGAAGGCACCAGAAAAAGAAAATGACTTGTTCTTTCCCCACAGTCCAGTGTCCCTGATAAAAATAGAACACTGAAAAAGAAATAGTACCAGAAATCTATTCATGAAAGACTAAGCCTCTAATTGCCATGGTTAAACAGGCAATTCAGTAAATTCACTGTAACCCCTACAAAGCCTTTAGCAGTTATATATATGCAAATAAAACAGTTTTGTTATCCAGTGCTTTGTACTTTAAATAAAGCATTTATAGTAATGTTTTTAAAGCATTTAACATTTATAAAAAGGAAATAAATGGTTTTCCTTAAATACATATGTTCTTAACAGAAGTCCCATGGGTCAGATATTCTGAGCAATTAATGAGAAGGTAGGAGATAACTTTTTTGTCTCTATATCTGGACATGTCCCTGTGGTAGTTAATTACCATCAAACGGTTTACTCCTTTCCAGCAAAAGCTATAAATCTTTTCCTATTGAAATCAATGCCAAAGCCCTCCCTTGCTTGCAAGTTGTCAATGCTTGGAACCAGTAATATGTGCAATCAGGCAGTCAGTAAAGTGCAGGTTTTCTGGATGTCTGTGGAATAACTGCTGGATCCTTTACACTTAACTCAACTAAGATAGCATTTTAATTTTCTGATCATGAGCATAAGTATCATGAATGTATATGTATAGGAAACAAGGTATTTATTTGTGTTAGTAAAATCAGAAGATTCTTGTTAAACACAATCCAAGGTTTTGATATTTCATGGATCTCTGAATAGCCAGAATGTTATTAGCATTAGCATTTGATTTTGAACAACTCTCAGTGACCACCATTCTTCTGTTCCTTTCTTATGATCAGTTCTGAACTTCACAATGTATAGTCACTTCTAGTTATTGAACATGTGCCATTTCTCCCTATCTGATATTTCATTGTGTTCCTGGGTTACAATATGCAAATGACTCAGCATTCACGCTTAGAATATTATTTAAGTAACTTTCAGAAATTGTCTTTCGTGACGATGACTTATTTGAATCTTAGCCCTCTGTTTAGTTGTAGGGAACACTGCAGAACGCATGGGTATGAAATTAATGTTGTGACCCTTACAGGGAAAAAAATTCCCCGAGCAAAAACCTCACAAAAACCAAACTGATAGCATCCTCTCAGGATAATTACCTGGTTGCATTCGGTGACTGATTCATGTTGATTCCCTTTTTTTTAATTCCTCAGTACATGTATAGTAGAGGTATATTAACAACCTAAATATACTTTTTTTCTTACTGCAGTTCTTTTCAATCTTTTAATTTCCAGAGATTCTTCATTAAAATAGTTTCAGAGTCAGTATTTAGATAATAGAGTTTTGCTCCTGAAATTGATGTCTGCAATTTTATCTCTAGAGCTTAAATAATACTATTTTGAATTGTTCTGTTTCTAATACCTCAAAATCTGCAGTATTATCAGACAATCAGGAACTCATAACACATGTTTATCAGCATTAAAAAGATAAATTATAGGGTTAATTTCTTAAACTTCAGACAAATAGTATCAAGAAATTAAATACATGACTAGACATTTGTTCAACACCAGCAAGCTGAGGAAGGTCCCTAACATAGCCTCCGCCACCTGGGAGACAAGACACAGCATGTGAGCACAGCTGTCACACAACTTTCACCCCACTGGGAAACACAGCACAAGTCGAACCAAACCTTGTGGATTCTTGCCCAAACCTTTCTCCAACCTGCTTCTGCTGATAGGGAATCACCACCATTACCAAATTTTTCCTCTCTTTGTGCACCTCCAGTTTCTTCCTGCTCTCAGCCCTTCTGAAATCAGGTTCTCACTTGGTTCCTGTCCATCCATTCAGCACGTTGCAGCGGAGGGTCCCCAGATTGCCAGCACAGGATGACAGCCAGAGTCCCAAGGCTTCAAGCAGAAACATAAGCGGTCACTTAAGAGTCATAAAAGGAGTGCAACATTGAGTGTTGGGCAGAAATACTTTTAGGGCATAACAAAGAAACCAAAGAATAAATGTCCAAAGAGCAGGAAACAGCCAGTATGTCATAAAAGCACAAAGGAGATAAAAACAGTACTGACAGCCCCCCTGAGAATGAGGACAAAAGAAAAAGAGATAGGTAATATTTTCCTCAGTTGAGGACACTGTTCTGATCAGCACTACTATATTCATGTCAGCAGTCTTTAACTCACCTTTAGGAGGAAAAAGAAAACCACTTTGTTGATTTGCCACTAGTCACATTTTGCCACTCTAGACTCAGCAACTGTATATAAAAGTAGCAACGTTAACTTTATAAACGAGGTTAGGTAAGTCAGAATTTTAAAGCATATATGCATGTTTGTGCTTTCTGCTTCAACCTTTAGACACAGCATGGTAGTAGAGACTGCAGCACTAAGAGTAAAGTTGGATGCAACACTATCACTTACCTACTCTATACCTTCACACAAATGTTTCCCCCAAATCCCATCACTGTTTAACTTCTCCTAATGAATATGCCGACACCATCTAAATTCTGATTGCTAACCTCTGTTTGCCTTTCTGCGTCCATTCTTCACTAAGGCAAAGCGTCGGCCTAGTGCAAACTCAGCTGTGATACTCAGCTCTGCTTGACGAACTTGGTTCCTGAGCAGCCTGCACAGGCACTTTACAGTGCAACTCTGCTGGAACAAAGGGTATCATAGCAAGCACAGGCTGACATTAAAAGATGGTCATGGGGACATGAATGATGATAGGACCTGGATGACGAAGTTAACAGAGGCAGAGGGAGAAGAAAAGGAGAGACTCCTGTGCACTGGTAAGATGGGCACTTTGGACAGGGAGGGAACTTCTAGTACATGAATGAGGCTGACTACACTTTGAGATGTGAGGGTGGAGCGACTGGCATAACTTGAGGAATGAGATGTTAGTTGCTTAATTTCTGCATGGAACATGAATCCTGCCCTAATATTGCTAGAAAATTACTGTATGTTTTACTTTAGTGTGTTTCTCTGGTTGTCATCTAGCTCACTGCAGGGCTTGTCTTAACTTTCTAAGTCAATTCCATCTTAGCATACAAGAGTGTTCCACTTGGGAATACATTAATGTGTTTCTTATTTGACCAAAAGTGCTCTTAACAATGAACTTCACAAGAAATGATGAGGAAGAAAGAATTAGAAACCTTATAATGTTGCACATTTAGACATATACAATCATAACACACAAGAAAATACAGTTTTTAAAATGTATTTTCATATATCTTTTCCCCATGAAAATATTCAAATTAGTCTTACAACTATGACTAGATAGTAATATGTGTTAGATTTATCACAATGTATCTAAAAACATATTTTCATTTGTCACATACCAACACTAATTTTCATACCTGTTGTTATTGCACAAAATTGTAGTTGCAGCCATAGTGGCATGACAGAGTCTATAAATATTCCAATTATTAATTAAATATCATTTCCCTAATGTTCCCTACATTAACCTGTGATTCACTTTATTCTTTACTGAACTTAATTATTCATTCAAAGCAGTAAATAACTCAAGTTTGAAAAACATTCTACAATAGTAAGATATGGCAGTAGGTAATAGGTTCTATTAGTCAAGTGTCTTAGATTTTTAAAACCCCTTGATAAGCTAACAGTTTATGATAGTTTTGAAATTGAAACTTACAAACTGGTATCCATCAAGTTGCTTTTTCCCTCCTTCCATTTCTGTTTTCCCCTACTGTTAAAGTTAAAACAAAAAGATAATTGGTCTGATCTGATAAGAAAAAGAGCAGTTAAGCCAAATCTGTGGTCCTG
Source organism: Thinocorus orbignyianus (assembly GCA_013400375.1). Taxonomy (NCBI): domain Eukaryota; kingdom Metazoa; phylum Chordata; class Aves; order Ciconiiformes; family Thinocoridae; genus Thinocorus; species Thinocorus orbignyianus. The sequence continues at coordinate 196,618 of VXBW01008502.1, forward strand.
ATGTTTTTTTCATATGTAAATGTATATGTATTGTAATGTATGCACACACACACAGATATGAGTGCTTGTATATCCAAAGGCAATTTCACCAGTAATGAATGCCAGGTAAGTGTAATTTAATTTTCTGTATCTAAATCAGATCCACACATAACAAACAAATCTGAATTTAATTACTGATTTAGCTCCATCTTTGTCCCCTCTCTTGTGTTTCTCTAAGCAAAGCCTTCATAGGAGCCACCTTTCTGGTCTGAAGGAGAAGGGATGTCAGGGGAGGGAGGAAGATATCCATGCTTGTCTCACTCTCAAAGAGGAATTGAAGGCAGAAGAAGCTGGAATTATTACCAGAAGGAACTCTGCACTGCCCCCTCCCTTGTACCTCTATACTTTATGGAGCCACAGCATAAACTGGTTTAAAAGAGACTGAAACAAGATTCATCCGTTGGGTTATTACAGCCCTGCTTATACAACACCATAAATCAACAGACCAAATGGATTTTAGCTTATCCAGAAAACCTTCCAGTCAGGATATATGACCTGTAGCTCCACAAAGACTTAGAACAATTTCCTCAAAATGGAGTGTTTACTCTTCACAAGAAGAACTAAACTAAAAGAAAATAGATTTAACACAGAAAATGGTTTGCATGTACTTGACTTACTTAATTTAGTGGGTTTTGCAAGCTAAGAATGATCTAGGTGCTTAAAGAACTACTGCATAGTCTCTTTATCAGCCTCTTCGCTTGAATCATGCCCTCTATTTCAATTCTTCTGGGACAGACTTTCCCCTTAAAATTTCTTTGTTCCAGATTTATAGTCAGAATTATTTTCTCTTTTCACCTCCTCAAGACCATCACTCAAACCAATTTACTGCTCCCAGTATGACAGATATAAAATTTCAAAGGCATCAAGTCCTACTCCAGCAGGTGCAAGCTGAAAAGATGTTGAAAATAGAAGCAAAGGAAAAAATTTCTGTAACACAAGATATTTCCATGGGCTCCAGAAAATGAAGATTTTTAAAAGTGTATAACTACGTTGATTAGATTATTGAGTCTCAATGTTTAACATTTACAAAGTCAGCTGTTTTAAGGGTAAAATCAAATTTTAGTTCCACTTTAACCACAGAGTGACAACTACTCTCTGCTTCACAGCAAAAATCTTTGCTTCCACCTGCCTGGCAGCTCTCAGCACCATTTCTCCTAATCTCTATCCACATGTATGCAGCTAGTAGTTATAAATGCCTTATCTGCAGGAATCTGGTTTTAGAATTTTTTTAAACAAAGTACCGGTCTGTCATATGAATACATCAGCCGAAATGTGTTCTGCCATTGCATCCATTCCAGCGCTTTCCCCAGTGGGTGCTGCTCCAGCAGCAAGTGGCAGTAGAGTGGGGATGGGAAATGACACTCTTCTTGGACCTAACAAGACACCAACCAACAGTCAAATCACACTGTGAGAGCAAGCATAACAGGATTGAAACCAATTTTTGTAAATTGAGAAAATTAGGTCTTAAACACTTTGATTGCCTTAACTTCTGCTTCTGATGTTTTGTTGGGGGCTGCGGGTAGAGGTGTGTGTGTTGTCTCTCAGAGATTTTCTTTCCAAAGTAGGGACTGTCTTCCTATTAGTTGCTGCACACTCATAAAATTAATTCCCCCCGTAGGTATTTTCACAAAACAATCTCATTATAAGAAGAAAGAGAGTATAAACAGAATAGTTATTTCCATCATCTTAATGCCCTAAAACAATTTCAGACTCTCTATTTTTCTGTAAACACCACTTCATTGTATTGACTTTCTCTGCAGATTATATTTATTCTTGTACAGAGGAGCCAAACAAACTTTTCCCAATCATTTGTGTTTTTTGAGTGAGACAACATAACTATCATTTTGGCATACAAATTGAGAATTTATATCCTCAGAATTTACTACTTTATCCTTGAGCTACCTGAAGCCAATAAGCCCTTCTCCGATTGGACTTATTAAAAGCTGTGATTTTCATTTTTAAAATTCATCTCATTCCCAAAGACCTGCATGAGCCCTGACACTGCTAAACAAGTTGGTATTTCTCTAAAAAGAGTAATTCCTACAGCTACAGAGTGAGGTCCTGCACAATACATGGCTTAAGGAAGAAAGGTTACTGTCCTTGAAATTACATTAACATACCATTATCAGCACAACTAGTATAGGTATCTTAAAACAGAAGTGAATCTTGTGGTGTAGAGTTCCAACAAAACTGCACTTCTCAGCACTAGATGTGAGGCAGATGAGCCAATGTAAAATCCAGTCTCATGTTGTAGGAATGTGATCATCGTGTTAGTAACAGTCAAAACATATAAGGCTGTATGGGATCAAACCAGTGATTTGTCTACTTCAATAGCTCTGTTACTGATTTCCAAAAATAGGCATTCAGCCTTCCAAGATGCCTGTTCACTTGTGTATGTTGACACCTTCTACTGAGATTTGCCTTAAATTAGGTCTTAATTAGGTTGCTTTTTTGGTTTTTTTGTGTTTTTTTTTTGCAGGAAACTTACCAACAAGTCTCAAAGGAAATGGTTTGAATTCACATCCACGGGACAGAGATGCTTCCTAATAGTAATCCTTTGGTAATCTGTGCACGAATATGAGTACTCAAGCACTCATTAGTACATCTTTTACAATCTATCTAAGAAATTTACTATGGTATTTGTATTGCTCATCCAAATATATCACCTTATGAAATAATATTAAACTCCTAATTGCTAAACTGAGCTTCTCAGATTCTTTTTCCTATTGGAAAAAAAAGAATTTCTTTTGTTATTTCAAAAAACATTACCTTTCACTTTCCTTTATAACCTCTGGTTTTAACCTTCAAAAAAGGTCAGTACTGTTAACCCCTTCTTGAAAAATTTATTGCTACTTTGATTCCTTTCTTTATCCTTTTTTTTTCCCAATTTTATCAAATTACTAAAGACATTATTTTAACAGCAACCTCTGAAAAGCATTATCAAAAAAAAAAAATAATGTTCAAATAAACCAAATTAACTAACCCTCTAGTCAATTACAAAAGAGGAAAGGAAGTCTTCCAAATAGGGAGTATGCCCTACTGTTTGTTAAGTAAAGTACTGGGTTTTGGCTAGCTTTTGGACATTGTAAAAATAAGAATAAATTCACTGGGGATTTTTGTTAGAGCTGATCAATAAGCATTTCTGTTGTACACAAGTGATCAACTTTTTTCTGTGTACATGAAAGTTAAGAACATTTAGAAAAATCACCCACGCAGATTAGATATTCTTGCTTATTTCATATGGTATGCTGCATTGTGACTTATATTTGGCAGTCATCATGTCTGGATAACAGGTGCTGTATATGTGGTTGTGCCTAGTATTAAACATAAATAAACCTTAGTTATAGAAGTTAGATTTAAAGCAAATTTTTAGCTGCTTTGGTGAACATGCAATATATTAGTTTCACGTATTTTAACCTATTCGGTATTTGAAAGCTACTTCAAGTAAAACAAAGATTGGTGAAAATATTGAATTCTGGCTATATAATGTATTCCATAGAAAGTATAAAATTTTCTCATTACAATTAAAACAGCTACTTCCAGGCACAAAAAGACCAAAATCTGGAAAAAATATTTGTATATATCCTTTGAGAACACAGGAACAGATACAACCTTTTCTCCATGAGGCAAATGCAAATGCATACTCACAGAATTGCAAAAAGGCAAATGTGGATGTTGGAGCACAGCATACCTGCTCCTTCCCTGAAGACTTCAGGTCCTGTTCTGAGACAAAATACAAGTTTGGGGAAGAAAACTCTTTTGGAGACATGCAGAAGATTCAGGAAATAGCAATCCTTCTTGGCTTCTTGATAACTCGGGAATTACTGTTTTAAAGAAAGGCAATAAGCTCTAACATTTTGATGAATATTAGAGAGAATAGAAGAGATTTCTATGCCTGCCTTTCATTAGATGGTGGCTTTGGTGGAACAAGTTACCATTTGTAGGCAGATTCCCCTTTGCAGTCTTCCAGGAGAACCAGAAAGAATAAGTTTTTCACCTTGAAACTTATACTGAGACAACCTTGTCCTGGAAATGATTCATCCAGCCCTTTTGATTACAGAAGCGTCATTTCACTGCTTTGATCACATGAAATGTCTCTGTGTAGAAACAAGGTAGCATCTCACATACTAAAAAATAAATAGGCATTTTCCTTAAGTGAAGGCAAGATTCCTTTCCCTTTTTGGGTAACCCATATTTCAACATGAAATTTCTCTTGCACTTTGTACTGTACTTGGTAGTTTACCAAGCATTGTGGTCTGCATATTAGCACATACAATTGCTGTCTAACCTCTTGAGTGAGATATGTTTTTCATAGTCCTTTATTGTCTTTTGAATGAGAAGAGACACAATTATAATTGATACATTTGGGGTGAAAATGGATTAAATACGTTTGAAAATGTTGACTTCTCCTCAGTAACTTTTTCCTAAGCTATAAGTAAAATTCCACACTTCTAGTACTAAGGTGATATTGTGTTCATCTTTACACCAAGGTGAACTTAAACATCTGAGGGACTCTTGTAAACAAGATTTGCCAACATGGAGTCACTAAGGAAAATAATCTAAAGGTGTTCTTCCATAGTATTTTTTATGTACCATGTTAAAGACTAATTCAGAATTAAAGTGGCCTTAATTAAATTTAGCTTTACTATTGTCAGGGAATTCAAGTGAATTGCACTGCACATTGCAGCTGTTTCTATTCTGACTTCAGGTCTTCAACATTGCTTAACTAATCCACTTAGAAAACTAATTAGGCTTAATTTTCCTGGATGTTCTCACATAAATAGGCTTGCAGATATGTACTGAGTAAATCCTACCTCGTATAAAACAACAGAGTGGAAATACAAGAATGGGAATGCCTAGACCTTGTTCTATGACAGGCGAAAAAGACTGATGGTTGCAATCAGCATCACTTCAAAGAGGTAAGGGGTAGAAGAATGGTAGGAAATTTCAGTCAGAAAAACAGTGGGAAATTTTGAATCAGAGCTATGCTTCTAACAAATTTCATTAGTAAGGAGAAATTTGAGACATGATTGGAGACTATCAGGAAAGTTAATATCAAAATTGAATAGGTTCAGAAAAAATAGAAAGCATGAACTGACATTGAAATAAATAAACCTTTTAGGAAAATGGAAAAACAACTTCTTACTTACCAAAAAAGTGATCAGAGTAGGGACTAGATTTTCTAAGGTATGTAATAGAAATTCAGTTTCAAACAAGAACTGGAAAGAGGGGAGGGGAAGCACACAGTGTGAGAGACGAATTTTAGAGATCTGCAGATACCTGGGCTTTGATAGATTGTGTCAACACCTGATGCCTTAAAAAAGCCACTCATTACTTGAAGAGAGACAGACAGACAGACAGACAGACAGAGGATAGTAAGCTAAGCAGAAAGAAAACTTACACAAAACGAGTTTGAAGGAAAAACATGATTCACTGCTAGCAGAAGTGAATTCTGCAATGAATGGACCAAGGTGAAGACAAAACATTCATAATTGAGAAATTAGTACTGAGGTTTAGGGATGAGCTGTTTCATGACAGTCTGAAGACAGTCTTGCAGTAACAGTACATTGATTTTCTGCATTCAGGGTGAAGTATTCTGCTTATGGGAAAGAAATACAATAATTGCAGCAGAGCAGTTGTCTTACATTGTAAGATCAAAGGAAGTATACAGAAACTTTGGAGCAAAACAGAGTAGAAATGAGTCCTCTGTAGCCCCTGAATACTGCTTTTCTTTCAGGGTTTTTTGTTTTGTTTTGTTTGGGGTTTGGTTTTGGTTTTTTTTTTTGGTGAAAGTTTGGAGTACAAATCCTAAATTCATGGTTTAGATTTCTTTATCCTACATGTAATTTTGGATACTGTAAACACAACAAATTATAGTAGTGATAATTCTGAAGAATAAAAAACTATTTTGAATAATAAAAACTAATGTACTGAGTTGTTTCTCCCTGACATAAGACTGAGAATATAATTGAGACTGGGTGTGGCAAAAAAGACAGTATCTTTGTATGTATCTTTATATATATATGTGTGCGTATGTAAATATTTCTATACGCGAGTCATTAAGGTAATCCATCGTTCCACAGGAAAGCATTTCCACGCCTCCTAGTGATTTTATGACCACAATTGGATGTGTGCAATATTATTAAAATATGTCTGCTACATAAAGGGGACATTTGGAGCTGGTGCAGACTGAAAATTTTGCAACCAAACTAGCTAACAGAACAAGTTCACTGCCTTTTTGTGACGAACAAGATGTTGTGAAAGGGTCTCTGAAAGGCACAAAATGTGCAGTTGGAACAAGTTTCAGGGTAAATGGCATTACATTATCACAAGTTATAGGTTTTCAAATTAGCAGCAAATTAATTTGCTATTAAAAGAGGAAAGACAGATGGCAAGTGTGAGCACCATCATCTACAGTCTGCATCCACTAAGGAAACAGAAGATGAAAAAAATGTTTCATCATATAAAGAACTAGAATGAAGAAATGGAGGTTATCCAAAGAATAATAAGGCAGTTGCCTGTAATTGTTATAAAGCTAAAGACAGAAAGTCAAAATTGTAATGAGAGATTTTTTTCCATACTAGAACTAATGAAAATAGAATAAGAGTAGTTAGTTTCATCACTCAGAAAAGATGATACTTAAGAGCATGATGTTTCACCAAGGCAAGCTCATCTGGATATTCAGAAATTATGTTATTTCCAAACATAGTAGGTAATGGCTGCATTACATTACATTATGAAATGTACTACATTTATAACATAATGATTCAAATCGGAAGAGATACAAAAGGGAAATCAGAAGCCCAGCCATCTGTTTACCAGACATGTCTTGTAAGAGCAATATTAATTTTGCACAGCAACAAGCATGAAGTTAAATGAGTTCAATCTTTTAGCAAATGTAGACTCTTTTAGCAAAATAGAACGTTAAGGGTCATTAGCAGGTTTTGATCACCCCACTTGTGTTGGCATATTAAGTACTTTAGAGTTCTCCATTTATTATACCAATATTATTTAAAGAAAGATTATACAAATTCACAGCAAAGTATCTGGAAAACAAAAAAACATTACCCAAAAGCCCTTAGTGCAATAAAAAAACAACAACAATAAGCTAAATTGCCCTGTAGAGTTCATCCCCTACAATGCAGTTTTGTCAGTTGTATGACTACTGTGCTTGCATGGTGACACTTTAATGACTGAATTTCCTTTTGTCCCAAACTACAATCATTAATTGCAATCATGCCTTTAACTGGAAATAACAAGGATTTCTACTGAAATAACACTGAGATGCTTAATGTGAAAGCCTTTTTGCATGTTAAAGCTATACACTGTTTAGCTAGCGAGGAAATGAAAGCTAGATTCAAGATTGCTCTTCAAGTCACCATCTAAGGATATTATTACACCAGGAAAATGAACACACTTTTTTTTTTTCTTCCCCATTAAGGCTAATAAGACTTATGAATGTGAAGTAGAAAATTAGATCTAAGCTGCATTTATTCACATATCACCAATTAGTTAAGAATGCTATGGGCTTAACTGAAGACAAAATATAGTCCATAAGTAAAAATGGTTAATGTACGACTACCAGGATGTCAATAGTATAAGACCAATGTTGGACCTCCTTGGCTCCACCCTCGCCTTTGTGTAAAGCTAGTCCCCAGGCCAAAATAAGTGCCCAAGTCAATTGCTTCCACGTTGATGTGCCCTTAGGATTGACTAGTACCTGCAGAGGAAAAATCTCAGGCCTACTCAGCACTTAGTGTAACCTCCAGTGCACATCTATTAGTAGCACAGATGGTGTGACATACAAGACAGCCTCCAACCCTCTTATTCACCTTTGCAGGAACAACCTTTCCAGACAGTGAAATACCATCAGCCCTACAGATCAGTGCTGGATGCCTGCAGTAGACAACACTGGAATCAGAGAGTAGTAGCACACTAATCAAAAGGAGGGGGGGGGGAAGAAATATTCCCTTGGGCTTATACCACCAGATGACACAATATCAATATGATAAATCTTTAATGGTTGCTCTATTGCTCAAAAGTGCATTACTTCTATTCCCTCTCCCATGGGGCCACTGCCCATACTTTGTCCCTGTCCATGCAGCCCAAATGATTGTACAACATGCAGTGACTGTGAATCCACCACTGGAAAGGGTTTATTTCCATCAGGTGCAGAACAATCCAGGACATAGTGCAGACTCCTCTTCTTCCCTTCCCTAAAGCTTCCCTAAAGTTTTAAAGAGGCAGAAGATTATGAAAGAAATGAGTGAGGGACATGGTGACAAATGTTACTTTCTTTCATTATCCTGCATTTTTCTGTGGATTAGGTGGAATTGGTGAACAGCTTGCCCCAAGAAGTTGTGGATGTACCATCACTGGAAATGTTTATGGCCAGGCTGGATGGGGCTTTGAGCAACCTGCTCTAGTGAGACGTGTCCCTGCACATGGCAAGGGAGTTGAAACTTGATGATCTTTAAGGTCCCTTCCAACTGTAACCATTCTATGATTTTAATGCTCAGTGCTGTGCCACCTAATCAGCATCCTTATTCCAGAGGCATCATCAGAAACCAGTGTTTATGTGCTAAGCACATTCTGAACATTCAGAAAATCGTTATTCTTTCATTGATGGATGCACAAAAAGAAGCAAGGGCAAAAAGACAAGTAGACAGATGTGAGAAAAGCAAAAATAATATGTAATTTATATATGTCAACCTGATTCACACAAAGCAAAACAACGATGGCTGTAATGAAAAAAAAATTTACATAAACAGCTGAGGTGTCATGCAAATAATATAAAATAAATTCTCTATTGGAAGGAAATTGGTAGAACAGAAGTGGAGGTATAATTTCCACAAAACACTGTGAAGACCAAAAAGATCAAAGCAAAAATGTTACACATAGGTACAACATGGTTTAATAGTTACAATGGCTAATATGGATAAAGGAGAGGAAAGATACAAAGGTCAGATGCAGGGGGATCCGGAAAACTGCTTGTTATGTCCTCAGTGAAGCTAAGGATACTCTGGTTTGCTCCAGTTACACTGAAGTTCATAAAACACACTCAAGAACAGAGACCCATGAGACAGTTTGGACTGCAGGACCGAACAGAGGTAGATGAGGTAGTGATGGAGAAAGATTGTAAGTCTTTAGTGAGGAAGACAGCTGACCAAAATCAGCTCAGGACAAAACATGATGAATGAAGAATTTCAGAAGTGTCAACAGCGGAGGACACAGTTGGAGGATGACTGCAGGGGACCTGGGCACAGACTAGGGGTACCCCTTAACTGTCAGTCAGGCTACCAAGTCTGGTTTCCATGTGTTCTTTCTGATACTCAGCCTGAACACAAAGTATGGTATTAACACTCACTCATGCCTTTCTATCTTTGCACAGCTGCAGCACAGGTGGTTCTGCTCCACTGTCAGCTTTTGAGCACCTCAGCAGCTCACAGAGCCTACAGCACATCTGCAGCAGGTGGCTGCATCCTTGCCACAGACTCTGGAAATCAGCCTCCACAGCAACCAGTACAAGCCTGAGAGAGTGGAGCTGGTGCTGCCTGTCAGGTTTAAAAAGGGTACATCCAACCTGCAGTGTAGACTTCTTCCTGAGTGCAATCTTTAAAACCAAGTTATTGCTTGCTTGAGACTTAGAAGTAAGGAAGGTAATGCTTTATTCATGCAGAAAAATACCACAAAATTACCATTACTTATCAAATGAAAAACAATTCATATCAACCAGCACAGCATAAGACACTTTCTTTGATCAATAGTACTTTATACAATGATAATATCATTTCTTTTAAATGAAATGTAACAGTAAATAACAGACTAACATCAAGAATCACATCAAAAATACAATTACCTGCTGAAAAAACCCTGCAGATAATCTTGAGTTTATTGGACAACTATTTTATTTGCAGGAAAGTACCAGGAATAAAGAATTGTTCCGGACATGTATGAAGGAAGGAAGAAAGGAAGGAAGGAAGGAAGGAAGGAAGGAAGGAAGGAAGGAAGGAAGGAAGGAAGGAAGGAAGGAAGGAAAGTATTTTTCATTTTCAAGAAGACAGAAAATTTTCTGCTATGGTAATACATTTTCTTGATACTGATTACCAAGAACAAAATGAGCTACCCACCTTAGTCATTATAGAACTTTCTCTAGTGAGAAAGGCACAAAAAGTCTGATTCTTGTTTGCAAAAAGCTACTTTTCAGTGCTCTGTCTCTGAAAAGATAATTTGCAGCTGTTTCAGTGCCCTCTTACCCTGCCATGTAGGTTTGAGTGGATTTAAATTAAGAGGATTTCCTTGGTCCCAAATAACTTTTCAAGTTTCTTGCATCTACTAAAAATTAAAATTCCAAGTAAAAAAAGCTAATACTATTTAAAAAATATATCAGTTTTAAAGTGAATTTATTTATTCTTTTAGAATACTTCTGTTGACATTTTCTAGAGTCAAAACACTACTCTGACCACATTCAGGCTTATTTCACTCCACAAGATCTCATTCTGCTTTTCTCTTGTCTTTGTGTTAAGCACACATTGAGTTTCTTTTTGCTTGTTTTTAAAAGTTATTGCAAAGCCACAAAAAGCTCATCACAAAGAGAAAAGAAAGACAGCTAATTTGACCATAGGTAAATCCATGTTTTAGAGAAGTTTAGACCAAAATCAATAAACAGGTCAAATCCCTTTTTAAGTATACACAACTGAGATCACATTTAAGTGATCCTTTACAGTTTAATGATGCAAAAATGAAGTTTTCCCAGCTCTTTCCCTTCCTAGACTTTATCATTCTGGTCTCTATGATATGCTACGGAAACCAAAAAGATCTCACAATGTGATTCTGAAATACGTGATACTGTGTGTTTTAAAAAATAGAGTCAGATAATTAAAGTGAGTAACCACTGGGTCTTGTTTGGTGGGGAGTGGGAGGAGATGGGAAAGAGACAGAAGATTTACAGGTACATTTGGTACTCTTAGCTTGCTAGATGGCATTTTCGGTTGTGTTCTCTTCCTCTTGCATTCCTTGTCACTTCTCTCCCCAGGTGCTTCTGATTGTGTTCTCAAATACCACAGTCAATGACCTCTTTTCATTTAGACTTACACTGAATACTCTTACAAGCAAAGAATTAAAACTCAAAAGATTATATATCAGATTCAGAAATGCCAAAGATCAAATTCAGAAATGCCAAATATAAAATATGCATTTACCCCACACTTCACCAAAAGTAATCTCTTTTTCTGTCAGCTTGCAGAGCAGCAATAGTATGAGCTGACAGTGACAGAACAGGCATAGGCTTCCTAAAAACTGGAAGGCAGGCTGATTCCAGGTTTGGGAGATCGTGTATCGCTAAGCCAGGGAGAACACCCAAGCATTCCAGAGCTGTTCCAAGCACACCCTAACATTTCCAAAAGCTGCATAATATCTTCTGCTTAATATTAAGCACGGTAATTAACACAAAGCCCCTGGTCATCACATCTTGTGCTTGGGTTTCACTGTGCTGAAAAAGAAAAGAGCACCCCCCAGCCACACATTTTGACATCAATCTATAGGACCATCCCCCTTAATCAGACAGATCAAGTTCCCAAGAACAGATCTCCAACTTAGCAAAATAGCTTAGGCAAGTGTTTCAGTGTAGGTACTTGTATTATTGGGGTCAGGGACAGAAACAGAACTCACAGGTGTGATATGCATACTTGGTGCGTGAGTGGGCAGCTTTTGTCAATAGAAATAGGGATCCATGCCACAGGCTAAGGATGTGGCAAGTAATTTCCAGAAACAATCACACCGCAGGGTTGGTAGTAAAATGCAAGGTTGATGGTAAAAGACAAATGGATTTTACTTGTTTCTCTTCTGCACATTTATTGCATAAGGTTGGACATATTACTCTGCCAACCTATATCATAGTTTCCCAGATTCAAGCTGAAGATAACTATGGTGACTTAAATTTAGGACGAATCTTGGAAGGTTTGTTTTAAAGATTTTTACGCATATCAAGTAGGAAGTTTGAGTAAAAAGTAATCTCCATTTTACAGAAATAATATAAAGCTGCATACAAACTGAACCATACCTTCCACAGTCTGTACCTTTCTCATTTGGTATTGCAATCAAACGTGGGTCTGTCAGCAGCTACTGCAAACTATACAACTGAAGAGAGAGAAAACATCAATATCTCTTTTTGGTTCATTTAAACAAATATTGCTTTTAAAAAAGGAATGTTCATTTGTATTTCCAAATTATATCTTTATCTTGCCACTGGCTATAGTAATAATTAAGTAGAAAAGATAATTACAGAGCCAAAGGGAAATTTGCAGAGAGGAGTTGTTAGTTTATAAATTGATTAGCATTCTAACAGGATTTTTAGTATGAGGTCTGTGTAGCTGTTGGGAGCAGGCACCTGGAACGTGGTCCATGGCTTTGTGCCACCCTCAGAGTTTTAGACCATTACAAAGCATTACAGTTGTCAGGAGGCGAGGAAGGAAAAGGCAAATAGTTGTCTTTGCTAACAAGGACAATTTCCAACCAACTATCATATTTAGCACTTCCCACAAATGACAGCAGAAAAGTCTAATAGCACCAGTGAAGTAATGCTGCCTGTCTTCTGTTTTGTCAGTGTGGGTCATTCATTCACTATTATCTTGGGCTGCAGCTGCCTTGTCAAATGAGGCTTAATGAACTGTCCACTTCAGCTCTCTGACATCACTGATATACAGAATTGAGTAATATAGCACCACTTGGAAAAGTAGATGCAAAACTGTGTTGAAGTAAATGAACCTGCATATCTGAAGAAGCACAGCAGGCAACACGCTCCTTCCTGTTCTCATTTGATCATCTTTTCCTGCATGTTTCAAAAATTTCACTTGCAACATTGTTCAGTTTCTCATGTTGCTATTAAAGATCTTCTCTGTCCAAGTTCCCACACTATGTTTATCACTGTAGGATCCATGTGTCTGCAGAAACAAGTAAATAACTAGTTCTTGAATAAAGCTTTAATAACAGTGGTTATTAAACATTCACCTTAACCTGCCTTCTCTTGCTGTTAAAAAATTTGCAATACTTTCAGTGAATATTTTCAAGGATGTTAATTTCTTGGTAAGTCAGTGATTTGCTCTAGTGCAGAATAACAGGACAAAGACTACTTAAAGGACACTTAAAACTTTCATATTGAAGATTATGTGAAATTGAAGTGACAAATAGGTTTGACATTAGTATTATAAGTAACAGTCTTCTCACTGAGCTGGAGTAAATTGGTTACAACTGGAAGGCTATTCCACTGAAAGGGGAGAAGTCCTTGGGCAGGTTGTTGAAAACACTACAGCTTTTCCTATCTGACTGGCCTGCATAGAAGTCCGGCAAGACCGTATGTCCTCCCCTCTACACCAGCCACACAATGGAGAGCAGAAAGAGTCCTCTCAGTGAGACCTCAGCTGGTATAGAAACAAGCAGGACCTGCAAGATAATTCACTTTGTCTATCTGATTCCCAGTGAGGAACCACTACAGTCAGAATAACTTTTATAATAAATTAATTTCCATTTTAATACAGTATCAACAGGGACAAGTATCTTGGGCTGCATGAAAGGAAGCATGGCCAGCAGGTCGAGGNTTGGAAGGAGCTTTGAGCAACCTGCTCTAGTGGGAGGTGTCCCTGCCCACAGCAGGGGGGTTGGATCTTTAAGGTCCCTTCCAACTCTACCCATTCTATGATTCTAAGTTTGCCCAGGACTCCACTAAAATGATCACATCTGGTCTGTAAAGCCAAGATAACAGCATACAAATTTTACATGTGGAAAAAAGTACTTTGAAATACCTGAATATAACCAGCTAATCTAGCTAGATCTATCTCTGTTTAAGGGCAATAAATCACTCTAACACATGCAGACTGACTCAGTTCCTGCTGAATTAAACAGTGGGATCTAATTTGTCTTTAGTTAATATCAACCCATGATATATTACCTCTGACCACAAAACCAGAACTCTAGGTTTATTTATATCTATAAACTCAGGGAAAGAACATTTATCTAAAGGGCACTGTGTCAAACTCTGTAAATTATTTGTTGACCCATTTTGTTATAGGAGAAGCCTGACACACTTTCATAGAATAAAGAAAATAATAACAAGATGGGGAAAACAAGTTTCTGGTTGAAGAGAGCAGATGAGGATAAATCTATTTGACAGACATTAATGAGTATGATTTGATGAATGTTCCTCCTTTCAGGATTCCGAATAAGTAAAGCAAAGTACAGGGAATACAAACCACACAAGAATACTTTAAGACAGAGGAACATCACAAAAAAGCATAGAAGGGAATGAGCATTATCTGAGCTCTACAGCTATATTCTTGTGCTATTGACTGAAAATACACCATTGCTGCATATATACAATAAGGTGTAATAAAGTGCTGTATTTCCTGAATTTTTTTTCCTGTTTTATTTTCCACTGACTTAAAAACCTACTCTGAAAGAACAAGCAGTTGATGGAGAACTGTATAGCTGAAGTTACCATAAAACCGCAAGCGGAGAAAAATGGCCTTCCCCAGAGGACAGAACAGATAATCTAAAGGAAGCTCCACAGACACAGACTACAGGGACTCATCACCTCAGCTAATGACTAAAAGTTAAGTAATCTGAAATGTTAATTTCGACCTGAATAATGTAGAACTTTAGAAAAATTCAGTTAATTCCCAGGGTTGAGGCTCCTGGTTTTGGTGTGCCAGTATTGTAATCTGATTCCAGAGAAGTTTGAAACACTTGAATTGTTGTTCCGTTAATGTCTGCTGGTATTTAGCTTGCCACTAAATTAGGTTTTGATCCCAATGGGATCAATGGATGCTCAGAGGAATAAGCACCCAAAATCTTAAGGCACACTTCAGAGAAATCAGTATCTTCCACAAGATTATGTCTACTTTTACATACAAATATAACTTCTAAATTCTGGCCTTTATTTTCTCAAATTCCCATATGAATTAGTTTGAAATTGGAATAATAATTACCCATCTTTCAAATGCTTTGATATTCTCACAAAGAAACCTCTATGGAAATATAAATTTTTAATATTTCTCAACACTTCTGCCATTGAAAGTCAGTATTTTTATTAGCATGATGTATCCCATAGGAGCAACCTCCTCTTATGTTTCATGATACCAGTAATTAATGTTTTTATTCAACTTATCTGAGCCTGTGAAGAGTATTTCAAGTGGGTTCCACCCTCACCGAGCTGGTACCAACCATATGGTAGGAAGGAATAATTACTGTTTATTAAGTCTACATTAAACTTTTCAGAGAACAATTTTATGAGATGCCATAAGGTCGTATACTTATTGCAGTCGTTAATCTTCTCTAGGCGTCTTTAATCAAGCAGCTCTGTCAGAACCATTAAATGATGTTAGGCCTAAGCTCTTTAATTATTATGCAGATTTTTAGTTTTAAGAACCAATGTGTTGCTGAATTATTTCACATGTGAAATTGCTCTGTTTCCAGCTTTGGACAACCCTTAGAGTCAAGTTCACCTTAAAAATATAAAATACATTTCTGAAAACAGCATATGACTACAATACACTGGTTTTAGAATTACAGTAGATTATTCATGTCAGGAGGTCAGGAGACAGATACCACATTTCTAACACCAAGAAAAATAACAGAAATCAAACAATAACACTTAAAACTGGTAGCCAAAGTTCATGGAAGACATGGGTATAAAATATCCAGCCCTGAAACAATGAATAGAATACTTTCTGGGCTAT
This sequence comes from Thinocorus orbignyianus, assembly GCA_013400375.1. Lineage (NCBI taxonomy): Eukaryota > Metazoa > Chordata > Aves > Ciconiiformes > Thinocoridae > Thinocorus > Thinocorus orbignyianus. The sequence continues at coordinate 212,388 of VXBW01008502.1, forward strand.
TGGCATTGCTGCATGGTACTCACAAAGGAAGCCAGAATAAACACAGTTTTCGTTTGTATTAATGATATCACTAGATAGATAACATTTAACCTTCCAATTCATTAAGGATTCTCTTAAATGAATTCTGGGTCCCTAGAGCGGATTATATGCTCATAAATTCCGGTTCCCTCTCAAATACTGCAGGTTCAAAGTAGCTCTTATTTCATATAAATCAAAAGGTACTTGTTGAGAAAAAACAATTTCTTCCTAATTACAGATCTGCAAATAAAATCTATGCATTACCTCACTACCTGATGGAACAATACAGTGTGGCAAAGGAACCACACAAAGACAGACCTAAAATATGAAAAATAAATCCAGGATATATTTTTCTTAAAGAATTAAAAAATGTTTTAAAATCTTGAGGTTTGTGGAAGAAAATAATATTCTTAGTGATTTTGAAAGACAAATTATTTCCCGCAATGATAAACAACAATATTAAGACATAAAGAAAGCCTGTTGGTTTTTTTTCCAGTTGTCTGCCATAAATTCTGAATAATTACAGCAATATATTCTCAAGAATGAACTTTGTCACTCTTTATTTCCTAGTGTGGGGGAAAAACAGAGACTTCCTTATCAGTGTTACTAGCACATGAGTTCAGTTGTTAATGTTGTTGATGCAAAATAAAACTGTTCATAAACATAGGATCTAGAAAGTGTGTATTGACGGTGTGCTCTACGTATGACTTCTTACACTTCTTTTTATATTGTCTGGGCCTTTTGATGACATAAATTTTCCTATTAATAAAAATGTTAGAATGCTTTTTGGTAGTTATTCACATTTTAAAATTCTAAATGTGAAAAGCGTTGAGAAGCATTTCTTCCATTTCATATCTCTGAGAAACCTGAAGTTTTTACCTCAACATTTTCTAGTGTGGGGTGGTGGGATTTTTGTTTTTGTTTTTGTTTGTTTGTTTGTTTTNTTTTTTTTTTTTTTTGTTTTGGGTTGGGTTTTTTTTTGTTTTGGTTTTTTTTTTTTTTTTGTTTTTGTTTTTTTTTTTTTTGTTTTGGTTTGCTTTGGTTTTTTTTTTTTTTGGTTTTTTTTTTACAATTTTCTGCATCTGAAATTTAAGAAATGCAACAAAAAAAATTAAAATATGTTGGGTTTTTTTATTGGTTCTGGAGTTCTGGGTTACTTGAAACATAAGGCAGGCTCTAAACCAAGCTGAAGAGCTAGATGCTTAGGGAAGGAGTGGCCACAACAGTTTGCAGTCACTCCATTTACTTCAGCCAGATCCCCACAAAATTATTATTCCCATCAGCAGTCTCTCAGCTATTTTGTCTTGTATAAACAAGAACAAAACAGGCACTTGACACAGATGGTACATCCAGAGCAGCCACTGCGAAGGTTTCCTCCAAACCTACAGCAAGGTTTCCTGTACATTTGCTGAAAACAGACTCGTTTTCATGCTGGGGTAACACATCGTTTTTGTCAGGATGATAAAGATGCCACTTTGTACCAATCAGGCTGGTGGGTGGTTAATTGCATGGGCTCCTAGATTAATATTCTAGGAACAACAGTCTCAGAGGGAAATCTGATGTTCATCACTCCATTTCCTTTCCCCATGAGCACTTTTCAACTTCATTAGATTTTTTGCTGATTTGTTTTAATTAGCAAATTGTCAAAAAAACTAACAGCAATCCACTTCTGAGTCTTTAAACATTGCTTTGTCAATGATGTTGACTTCTCAATGTTGCAAACAAGAAATCCCAGGTAACAATATGGCTAAACTTGGTAACAACTGTGAAAAAAGTAGTCAAGAGTAGGGACAAGTAAGACAACATCTTACTGTTTGAAATGGCAGAAGTATAAAGGCCTTTAGGAGAACACTTTGGTTTTCTAACCACTACATGCAGCACAGTAGTGTTGTCTTAAGCCCTTATTTCAATCAGTCATTAAGAATATACGTACTCACACCAACTATGCTCACACACTTTTATCATTTATCCTCATGTAATTTTTTTAATTACCAAAAAGGTTTTCTTTCCCCATATTCATGTTACACTCTAACGTAGTTAAAAAGTAATCTCAGGAATACTAGGGGGTTTAGTCATCTCAAATTTTCCCTTGGAACAAGGAAGTCAGGCACCTCATTTTGAAATGCAAGAGTAGGTTGGTCCTTCTGAAACCAGCTCAAGGGAGTGTGACCTGGTATTCCCCTAGTCAGAGGGATGGCGTGCTTGTGGCCACCACCACCTCCATCTCACTCTTCCCACAGTTAGAACCAGCCTGAGTGCAATCATAACCTGCTGTGAAGAGAAGCAGGGACAAGTGCTACTCTCACACCAACCTGCTGAAGGAGTTTTACACATCAAGGGCTAAATAAGTGTCTGGGGAGAGGCAAAGTAAGGACAGAGTATGAAGGAGTGAACACTGCCAGCAAGGATATTGATGGCACCTCTGCAGTCCTGAAAAGCGTACTGCAGATGTTGATATCTGTGTCTTCCTGCTATGCTCCACCATGGGGGAAATTGGCAGAAGATGGTTCTGTTGTAACTCTCATGTGGACATTATAACTTCCATGCACAGAACAGTGAGAAAGCCTGGAGGAGGCAGGCAGGTCTGGAACTTGGCCATATGCTTTTTTCTCACAGACAGTACTACCTTTCCTGAACAGGCTGCCGTGGCTGCCACACTTCAACAGGGAATTCATCTGGTGCCACAAAACATCAGTCAAAATATCAGTGCAGTTAAATACACAGGAATTAATTTGGATGGAAATAAGAATGATGGGCATCCAAAACCAAAGAAGAAATTAAGTAAGTAAAAAACTGCCTTCCAAATGTCAGTTAAAATGTCTTTTCCTCTGGGCTCCCTAAACATTGTTAGAGGAATTCCAAAGGGGACAATAACAGATGTCAATGGAAAGATTAGATCCTCTGAAGAGAAAGTGTTATCAAAGAAGGTGAAGTATGGGTCCTATTCATAATACAATTTTGGAAATGCATAATCAGTCCCTTTGAGGAAACTGAGCTAATGCTAAGTGAAGGGCCCTCTCCATGCTAATGAAGTTTCCAGAGCTCCCAACATCTAGAAGTTACTACCAAAAGGAAAAGCCTCCCATACGGAGCACATGCAGTATGTAAGAGAAAGTTTCCTTTGTGTGAGAGACACTCCCTTGCAAGTGCTGTCTCCTAAAAAAAAAAAAAAAAAAAAAAAAAAAGATAGGGGAGATAGGCAGGATCATGGTGCCTAAAGACCCTGAGATATTTGAGTCAGGCAAGGCAGGGAGCTGTTGTCAGAATGCTGATATCCAAAGTGTTTTCAGATCTCTGTAAAAGGCTGATTACTTGAATAGAGTATAGATTACCAATTATTTTCCTTTAATAAACTGACCTGGAACGTTTTTTTGCATTCTTTTAGAAAGTGAAAGCTTCTATAAGGGATTCCATAGGAATCAGTATTTGGTAGCCAATAGTATCTCTACTGGAACTTAGTTTAAATATCATTATCAGTGGAAAGGCCACGAGAGCAGGACGGTAATGAGGACACAACAGTCATGAAAGAGTTTGGATTTTGACTGTTTGGTTGTTTTGAATAGTGTTAAGTCACATATTCATGAATAAGGGATACAAACTCACCTTATCCTGGAAAGCAGCGTGTTTGGAAAAGATGCAAATTTCATATCATTCAAGCAAAAACATTCATGTTTTCAGCATGATGCTTCATTAAAAAGGATTTAAACAAATCCTAGCAGCGTAAATAAGTCTTATGACCGCTCACTAGATTCCCCCTGTATATGAGACTAAGTACACACCACAGTACTTCTACAATGTATATAATCATATTTTGCTAACCATGCTTGAAAAAAAATATGCTTTTCAAAACACACAGTTAATGAGATCTGAAGAAATTATCTAACAGAGAAAGAAGCGAAGAATTTAGTGTGCTTAGTTTATCAAAAGAAAATTGAGAGATGGCTCAACAGAGAATAAGTACCTTTGTGGGCATGAGAAAAAAGGATATGAAAAAGTTTTTGATATCAGGAACCGGGATCCATGCATAAGAGAAAAATGACCCCACATCAACACATCTGGATTTTTTCCAAGAATATCAAATGAACATTAAAAAAACTTTCCTTGCAACAATCAATATTAGTTAAATGAGTCATGAAAAGCTAATAAGCATAAAAAGCTTTTTTCTGAAGCATGAAACGAATCTTATAGACGCAAATAGATTTAATTCGTTTATATTTGAAGGTTCAAGTAAAAATGTTGTATAAATAACCCTGCACTCACTTGACATTAACAGAGCAGGAACACTATACTCCACTCTACTGAAGATGTGTTTTTATTGCACCTGTAAGTATGTGATAACATTCAAACTTTGGTGGTTGTTGGAGGTAAGGAATTTGGAATGGCACTGGATTATTTATTTTAATTATATTCTCTTCCTTCATGTGATGATGATACACATTACATTCATTAGTGGTGTGCATGTTATTCTGAAATTTTTCTTAGAAAACTTTACTTCCCACAGAGACTTTAGAGATTACCAAATAATCACAAATTAACATAAATACAAAAAAAAAATAGGATAAAGAAACGAGAAAAAAAAAAATCAGGTTAAAAAGGCAGAATTCCATATTTCCAAAGGACACTGAACAGCCTTGCGAGTGGCAGAATCTTCGGAGGAAAAAAGTTACCCACTAATTAAACAAAAACATATAATAAAGAAAAAGACTTAGCATTTGAAACAATAAAAAAGGATAGGAAAAGAAATCATTTGAAGCAAATTCACAGAATTTGCAATGGAGTTTCAAGAAGATGTTGGTAGTTCTGAAAGAAACCTTTTTTCCCCCTTTTAATAATCAAGAAGATTAAATAAAAGTCAAGAAGTTTGAATAAAAGTCAAGAAGTAAGAATTACCAATATTATTACAGCAGTTTTCACACATCAAAAATCAGCAAATGTGAAAAAAATCAGAATCTCTTTGCAGAGCACATAAACAGTGGAAAAGGGTCTCTAGTCAAAGAACAGAGAGAAAGTATATTGTGTAGCTACTTAGACAATGCAGTCATATAAAGTAATGTTTCCATACATATATAGATTTGATTTAGATGCTGCCTTTATGTAGCTCTCATTTTCTGGCCTGCAGCACACAGGCTGCTCTTGTAGAATGGTCCACACAGGATTCATAAGAACATTACTTTAAAATTACTACAATAAGTATAATCGTGCTGTCATATAAAACAGCTGAACACTTTACTGTGTAAAGCCATTTTGTCCCCCAAAGATCAAAAAGACAAGGAACCTTGGAAGTAGTCAGCACTGAAATTAGTCATGGGAGGCAAGTAAAACTGATTGCTCAAGAAGCACTGTACAAGAAAGCCAACAGCTAAAAGCAGTACTATGAACACAGAAAGCACAGGTATGTACTTATCATTAACTCTGATCAAGTAGAGAGGCATGTGACCAGGAGCTTCTGGCCATCAATATAAAATGGGGACATGGTATTTTGAGGAGGTGGGGAAGAGAGATTTTACCTTGTAAATTTATGTTTTCCTACATAATTCTCACTATCTTAAAAGCTAGTAGTCTGTCCAACTATCTGTAAGATGAGTGGAAGCCTTCTGTTTTTTCAGCTTTCTTTCAGAACTCTAGCAGTGGGACTGCAGTGGGTCAACTACTTTGAGGCATTGCTTTGGTTACAAAGCCTCCAGAGTTCCCAGGGGATAAATCCTGGTAATAATTGTGTTCTACCTGTGTCTGTAACAAGCCAGAGAAGTCGAGGTCATGTTTACATCTCTAATTCCCCACCAGTCAGTCCTTGCTGTGTGACTGGTGATTTCATAGGGTCCAGTATATAAAAAACAGTATAAAAAAGTTTCTCAGCATGCAGGCCCGCTACTGCCCAGCCTTTCAATTGCAACAACCACAATGAGAAGACATGCTGGAATACTGCCACTCAAACTGTGCTCAGGGACCTATCTGCCCTCTACCAAATTCTGCCATTTCTCATATTGTTGCAACACAATCACTTTCTCATTGTATTCATTTTGTTTAGCTAGATGTTGCTCCTTTTTCACTTAAAAAGACCGAGACTAAATAAGTGTAATACAATTACAAAGTATTTTAAATGTTTTTCCTTAAGGCAACAATTACATCTCAGAAACTTTACTACTTTGTAAATGAGCTTTCAGTTTTGACTGCTTTTCTGTAGAAAACATCTAATTATTTAAGTCATTAAATATACATTTTCTAAGTCATTCCCTTTCCCAGAAAAAATTGTAATCATAATTATTACCTTTCTTTCATTGATTGTGATTAGTCTGTGGATCTTGTTTAACTGAATTAGTCTACTTATTTCTGTGACCCCATGAATGCCTAGACTACCTCCCAAGACAATGTATTCTTACAATGTGAGCACCCATAATTCATGATTGATCGATGCAACAAACCAATCTCTGAATTAACACCTGTATAAAAAACTTTTCTAACAGTGTCTTAAAGTGCTAATATCTTGAAATTACAGAATAGCCAGATAAAGTGGATCTACTAATATATCTTTTATAGAATTGTTATCCACTAACTTGATATTAGAAGGAAAACCAAAGTATTTTTAATGAAAAGGAAATCTAAGTTGCTATGAAATGTGACAAATGAAGATGCCACTGTAGTAGCATTTTCACTTCTTGAAAAGCCAATGCTGCAAGGAATCAGTAAGAAGCAAGACATCAATAATGGAGTTTTCAGACCAATTAAAATGAGGTCAAATACAACATAGCTAAAAGGAGAAATTACTATGGAAAATCATTAAAGTGCCTGCACCGTGTTAAAAAGATACCGGATGCCTTTAAATATACCAGAGAATGCTTCTGTTCCACAACACAGTAATTTGTATGACTGACTTTAAAGGGTTTTAACAGAAACATGTCTTTACACTGCAAATATCAAAAATTCCTTTAATTCACAAGTCCTGAACTGGAAAGAGTAACAGAAAATAGGATGTTTTCAGTCATGCCTTTACAACAACCAAAAGGCACAGGCAATTTTCCTTCCACACACCCTCATCCTGTGATTTTCCTTCAGCAAATCTGAGGAAACCCATCCTTTGGTAACAGAAACTGAGCAGTTTTAAATGTATTTGCTTCCAGTTGTGTCAGGGAACTTTCAGGGGTATTGCACACTCCAAGCATTCTCCTCCCCATAGCACCATAGGGAGGGACACCACAGAACAAGGTAACAGGAGTTACCTCGATTTCAACAGCTTCAGTGTTTCCAGGCATTTTCTCGTTCTCCTTACTGACCATCAATGGTCCTCACAGTACCTGATATCTAACACTCAGTTTCAATACAGGAGGCATTTGCATTTTTCATGAACTCTCAAACTAATGCATGCAAAATGCTGGAGCATCTACAGCGTTGACTGACTGAGAAGAGATTCCAAGATGAGGATTTATAATTGTAAAGTTTATATTTATTTTATAAGTATTAACGAGATGATTCTGGTTTCTAAAGAGATGCAAAAGCTTTCACATGAAAGACACAACTTGGGTTGCTTTTTGTGTCACACTGTCAACACATAATTATTCTTGAGGAAAGGAACATGTTTACAGTCTGCAAGAAAGAGATCAGGAAAACCAGAATAAAATTTTTAAATTTTATTTTATTTTTTATTAGAACCCTATATACCAGAGATTTCCACTCAGATGAAGTTAATTGTTTACCTTATATTAAATTTCTGGAGAAGATGCCCATAACACTGCTGCACGACAATGTCGTCATTATACCAGAGTAGTATTGTTACTACTTTTCCATTCTATGATATGTGAGAGATGCATAAATTGCACATCTTATCTCTAAGGAGTGATTTTATGGCCCTTACAGCAGCTTTGTCTCATCCCAAACATTTCCAGAACAACATCATGGAAGTTCAAGAGCTGATTTAGCAGAATCTGTACAGCACTCAATGAAGTCCTCAGTGTCACTGAGGTCTGTGCTGTCAGCATCTCCATATGCTCTTCCCCATGTGGAAAGTCTGCCACTTCTCAAAATATTTTCTGATCTTCATACACAAGTTACTTTTCCTGGAAGCAAAAAATAAGTTAATACAAAACAAATCGGTGTTTAAACTATGAAAAAATAATTTTAAGTGGATTTTCTGTAAGAACATGTTTTTTAATATTCTATCAGAATCACCTGGCAGCTCACAGACACAATGGCCTTATTACCTTATTTTTGTATGTGTGTCGTCTTACAAATATTAGACAGGACAGAAGAAAAGAATGAGACCATTGAAATAATTTAGAAAATTGTGTACATACTTTGCAGCCCTCCCTGAGGGATAAGCTTTTCATTAATGATGAAAACAAAACTCCAAATTGCTGACCTAATAAGCAATAAGAGAATGCTGATAGGAAAAAAAAAAAAAAAAAAAGTACATCTAAATTGCTTAACACTAAAATATCAAATTCTATTATATTTTTCTTCAGAATAAGGGTTCATCCTTGGAATTAGCCAGAAAAAAAAATAATTATTATTTCTGGTTTTAACATGGAATCTATACTTTCTATCAGTGTACATATTTAAATAATTTAAGGAATACATGATGTGGATTCAGCTTCTGAGTTCTCTAATCAAGAGTAGCTTAAAAGTACTGAGAATAAATATGTACTGATGTTAAATTATAGAGAATGTCAAATTATTTATTTTCTAGTCTTAAGTATTTAGGACATTCTAACAAAAAAATTTGAAATTAATTTGTGTGTGAAATAAAGGCTTTCTGTACAATAAAACTTGTTTTCATTGTATATGTAATATTTGTATATTTCATTTTCATTTACTCTCATAAGTATACTTTGCAAAATCAATGTCTGATGGTGTTGTATGAGATAAATCTTGACAAGGTGACAACGTGCATTTATTAAAAGAATATTGGACATTTTCACTGGCTGTTCTTTCCAGATATAAGCATAAACACTGTGATAGTGATGTGATAGGTTACAGGAGGATCTTTGGGAAAACAGAAGGTAAAGTTTACGACAGCTGACAGAGAGCAGAAGAAAACAGAAATGAAAGCAGATTGTCAAATTTGTTTCATAACAGACTTCTATTAGAAGCACTAACACTTCTGTTAGACAGCACTACAATCTCTTTAAACAGTCACAGAACCACAACCGTGGCTTTGTCATGTAGAAAGTATATACTCATTCTTAACTTTTGAAAGGAGTTGTTCTTCTCCTTTTCATGGATGAAAGCAATAAAATTTAAATCTTAGAATTATTTTCAAAATTTTTAAGAACTTAGGAATTTATTCCTGGTTAAAAAGAAACAAAACCAACACCAAAATATTTTACACCACTGCTTAAAACCCTTTCCATTTCCATTACCTTTCTAAATCACAGTATACCTCTGGGGGGGGGGGAAATGCCTAGAAAGACTTTTAGGGCAGATACTAACATGGAACAGTGGAATGGCCATACTATATAGGACTATATGGACATGCAGCCCAGCACCTTGTATCCAGAATGAGTTTCCTCCATGACCGGATGTTTAGGAAAGAATGAGAACATATCTGATGTCTCCCTCTAACAGAATGAAAGAAATCTTGCCTGGATAGGACTTTTGGATGTCATTTACATTCAGTCTCCCACGCAGAGACGAACTTCGAAAATCTCCAAGAGTGGGGGATAACCTGTTCCAGTGCTGCACCACCTTCCTAGTGAGAAAGTTTTCCCTAATCCAGGCTAAACTTCAGAAGCCACTATTTAGTCCCTTTTTCCTTTGTACATAATCTAGCATGACCAATCCCATCGACTCTCACCGAGACACTCATGATTTTCCAAACTTCTGTTATATCTGTATCATATTATTTAGTAGTAATTCATATATAAAAATAGATTATAATTTATGTATATTTATATATTTATAATAATTGTTTTATATATAAAATTTCTACCATACAAATTACGATGGCAAGACAAGTTTCCACAGAGGTTCAACCAGATACAGAACCTGATCTTTGTTAGGAGAAATTGAACAAAAGAAGAAAGCCAGTCATGGAGGCACTGTCTTTTAAATGCTTCAAATGCTAACTTGCTGACGCAAAACAACAAATAAAGCCACCTTATACAGGAAAGGTGAACAAATGACGAGCAGGTACAACAAATCAAAATAGTAAATTAATTTTAACATTAAAAGGTGATTATTCAAGCCTCTAACAAAACTAGGTATGAAAAGGGATTATTATTTACAATTATAAATTTCATTCTGTAATGAAATTAAGCTTTATATTTTGCACTGTTGACTTCCTCCCCAACAAAATTGCCTTTAAAAACACAATATTGACATTTTTCAAAGGTAATTCTCTTTGGAGAAAAACAGAAATATTTATCACACCACTACTTTCCTCATCAATTTTTAGAAATGAAGATGCTATTTTCCTTAGAAATGTATTAACTTTTGGGGCTGTATCATATTATTGCAACCATTACTTTAAGAAAACATGGTGGATTCATATTTTCACCTAAAATGTAAATAAGTATGTGTTTTAGAAGATTCAAAATAAAATAACCCTTTTTTCCTAACATTATTCTTAAGCTGCTTCTACTTAAATCAGACCATCTTGATTAATTCATATAATATTAAAAGAATACATATGAATTGCAAAAGCATTATACAGAGACATCAACTTTTTCAGGTCAAATTTTGAGTAAGTTAATTTCATGTTTAATACGCGTTTAAGAGAGTATTCACCATGTAATAGCATTAATAAAGTAAGTAATTGTAACTGTATGCACCAACCAGCTCCTTTTCTATTGCAAAAAGAGTTAATTCTTCTCCAGTTAGTACTGATGCCAGAATTTCTCTTTTCCAGCCAGAAAGGGCACACAGACTATGGCAGACAGGAGTGTGTTCACTGCTACGTAACCAACTCTGTCATACACGCATAGTGCAGACAGTCAGAATACATGTGGTAGATTTGAGACTTCCCTAAACCTCATCACATACATTACTACTTATATGTTTCTCAGTTGTCCTTGGGTAAGCATGTATCTGGAATAATGCTCATTTTGTCATAACAATTCATTTTGCCCAGCCTTGTCCATTTACTTCCATGAGGGGTATTCAGGATTGTGTAAAAGTTTTGTAGGTTGGTTCACTTACTTGTTCAGGTATGCCACCAAGTGCCTCCTATATTTATTTGGAAGCCTTCATTGCTCCCATGCCACTGGATACATACATATCTCTCTCTGCACGTCAGGTCCACAGAAGAAAAGAAGGGAACACACAACCTAGAAATATGGCACCCTAGATTCAGCAGCCCAACCCAGAATTCATCTTGCCCCAATGAGTTTTCCATGTTACTTGTGCATCAATTATTGACCCACTGGCTACAGCATTGTTTGTTTCTGGAGCATACAATAATTGACATATGGTAAAGAAACAGGGACCTCAGAAAACAAAAATAATCCACATCCTGTTAAAAAAGCCACAGAAACATACAATGAGCATTCAAAGGCAAAAAGAGCAATCAGATAGTGAGACTAGGAATCAGGGACATCTGAGTTTCATAAGTCTACAGACCACAAGCACAACAGAGAAGTTTGCCTACTGCTTCTAGGTCCAAGTTGGTCAAAACTATCTCAGCATAGATATTTCTACATGCAAATCATGGTTAATCTGCAAGCTAGATAATTGAACCACAGTGTGTCAAGAGTTGATTTTATACGCAAAATGTTAACTATAAAACAGCTTTCTCCATAAGTTCTTTTCACAGTTCTGTTTTTTGCAGCTTACATTGCCCCAGTTGACAAATCAAGCAGCAAACAATAAGAGGAAAACTTAATGTGAATTATTTTCTAGCAGTTCTTTCAGGCAGAAGCACATTTGGAGCAGTATTACTCAGATTAGTCTCTCAGAAGCTTATTTTAAGCAGTCTTTTTAAACTCTGTTGGATTCCTATGGCAAGGAATTTATAGCCTGCATAGAAATGATCTGGATGAAATGTGCATATTAGTCTTGCAAGTGAATTAATTACCTTGATTTATTTAAAAAAAAACCTCAAATAACTTCAGATAAGAGACTACCGCAATTGCAGGCTGCAGAAGGATTTCTTACAAAAACCTTGTATTTACAACAAAAAATTAATTATACATCAGTTCCATGAAGCACATAAAAGCAACATTTTTACAGACCATAAATTATATATACTTTGGAGATCACCATGAGCAGTCAGTACTGGAAAGTCTCTAACTATCCTATATTTGCATACCATTTAGATGTCAAGAGTCATCCACACAGGTAAAGATTTAGAAAGAGATTAAAAATAATGATTTCCATCTGAATATTAACCACAGTGCTCTGGGACTCTCCAGAGGGAATCTGCAACCAGTTGTAGAAGTAAAATTTAAACAAGAAATAGTGTTCTAACATATCTCTAAAAAAATTACGTTGTATTTTTCTCTGAGATAATCCGGGATTATTTTGGCTTTTTATATAACCACTTCCAACTACTGTAAAGTATGTGATATTAACCTCTTAATATGTGGCAGGAGCCTTAGCAAATAGAAAGCAGACTTGCCTCATTACAGTCAAGGATAGTGAAGGCTGAGCCAGGCACAGGCAAATTCTGAGATGATAGGTCTATCTTTACATTTTTATATTCAAATTATTATTAATTCTGCACTTGACCAAGCATCAAGAACTGGTGAAGAAAAGAAATTCAGAGTAACATTGTGAAGCAGTTAAAACCAGCTCAGATAAAAAAAAAACCCTCATCAAATCTATGAGGCCACTTATTCTAATATAGATTTAGATACCTAAAATGTCCACAATGTTTTACTTAGCACCTGAAATTTTATCTTCTTTGGGCATAGCCAAAAATCAACTGCCCAGTATATGGTCCAGTCATACTAGCAGTTTATTTTCTAGTCAAGGGATGTATTTCTTTCCTTCCATTGGGATGGACCCCATAATAAAAGGATATGCCTTCTTGTCAGCACTGAGCAGCTACCTAATTAATTTAACTTCTTATAAAGAAGCGCCTGCAAGTGCCTGAGTATCAGCAGCTACAGCAGTACGCAGTCTGCTGCCAGAGGGCAAAGCCAGTAACACAAATGAGAAAACACAGATGGTCAGTTGTCATTCTTTCCCTGGCGTTGAGGTAGTCAGGGAAGGCACTCCTTCAAAACGGGATGCACTTAGCCTAAATTGGGAACGTTGCCACAGGACAGAACAACAGCCTCTCTGGATGCCACTGTTCAAGCCAGATGTCATCCATCCTGATACCCTCCAGCTGATCTGCACAATGGGCACATTCTGGCTCAAAGCTGAGAATTAAACTTTCTCCACAATTACTGCAATTTATTAATATAACAACAGTTCATGAAATTTTATTTCTTCCATTTCATTCACACCATGTTTTATTCACTTTTAAATCTTTTCCAGATTTTAAAAAAATGTCAAGCCATTTAATTTTATTTTCCCATTCCTTGAACTGCAGGAAGCAATTCTGTCTTTGTAGAACTGAGAACGTCCACTTACCAGGAGTTCGTTATGGAGGCTTGATATTCCTGGATACTACTTAACTTCACTATCTACTTTATCATTTTATAAACACTCAAAATTAAATTATCCATCTTTTATTACAATGCATATTTAACTGTAATACAGTGAAGTAATTTCTCAGAAGCTTTTGCCAGCCAATTCAAGTTATTTTCATGTTCCTGCCTTTTCTTTAGAAAACCTTCAGGCCTACTGACATAATTATCACATGCTAAAATAAAAAAGCTCTCCCTACATTAATGAATTTTACCTTCCGGCACCGTGCATTAGAGAATATGAAACTGCAGGAATCAGAGGACTTTAGCATAGTAACTGTTGAGAGAGAAGGGAGTGTGACAGATTAGGGTTACCGTCAAATACCTAATCTTAAATAAATTCGTATCAATGTTCTAACATATCTCTAAAGTTTAGCAGGAAGGAGAAAAATGCTTGCGCTAGTCATGTACTTCTTTTGCTCATGAGTGCAGTTGTTAAATAGAAGGATATTTTTTCTTCAAAGACATCAAGTGAAGAAACAACTGAAACACGTGTCTTTGTCTCACACAGCAAGCTACAAAAATGCTAATGTTTTCCAAAGATTAAAAGCAAGCATATTCTCCAAAACACACACATTGTGAATATTGATTAAAAATTTTAAAAAATATTATTTGTAATGAAATGGAGCTTCAGGGATTTTATGCAGCAGTAATTTACTGGAATTCAAAAAAGAAAAGAATAAAATAATAAACTTCCAAAAAGCTTGGTACGTATAAGGTCAACTGACTTGTCCTCCTACACATTTTTTTTCTTCTCAGTTATGCTGCTTTCAGATAACCTAATAAGTAGGTAGTGGATGAATTTTTTACCTATACCTATTCTGTTTCTGGTATTATCCTACTGAACCTGTGACATTTCCTGTCCATATACTGAATTTATGTACAGTATAGTCTTCTTGGCCTTTGCTCAGGCTTTCAGCTCTTTAAGGCTAGAGACTACAGTTTTGTTACTAATAGGTACGGCAGTTGACACCGTAAGACCTCAATTCTCGGTTTGGATCCTGACTCTCACTTATAGCACAAAAATAATTTTAAAAGAAATTATGAAAACCTCAAAAATGAATCTCTATCTGCCTAAAACAAACAAACGAAAAAGTACCTCATAAAAATTCCAGCTTTCAACATCTTTCATAAACCCCTTTTATAAAGCTATTTTTAGAAAAGCATGTTGTCTGCATACTTTCAAGACTTTGTACAGCATCACAGAAAAATACTTGAGATATATTTTATTTCACATGCTATTTTTTTTTTAATCTTGTTATTTTTTTCTTTTACTTCTAGGCTTTCCATGCTAGAGTACTTTGCAAGTGAAAGTGTGAGGGGAATCATCCAGTGCCTCTGAAGAGGTGGGAATGTTATCAAAGAAGTTACAGAAAGAAACTAATAATTCACGAGCAAAATGCTATTATTCATTAATAAGAGTCCTGTAACAGTAGGAAAATACTACAGATTTAAATATGCAACAATTTAAATAGCACATTAGTGGACCAGATGAAGAGATTAGACTTGTAATAATGCACAGGGCAAGGACATTACAGTGTCCTTTCCTTGTCTTCTATTTTCTGTTATTGTCTCTGTAAAAAACACAGACTTAAGCTTCAAAGTTTTAGAGAGAAAGGAAAGACATAAGAACAGAGCATTGGGTGCAATAAACATCAGGAAACTCAGTTTTAAGTGGAACAATATACAAAGAGGTAACAACTTCCACAAAGGAATCACATCTCAACTACTTTTGTGCACTGAAAGGAAGAGGAAATGCCAAGCTTCAAGGACTTACAGAAAGTCTTCAGCCATTGAGGAGGGGACAGCATGAACCTGGCTCCAGAGGTCTGCCAAAGCCAACTGACATCCTTTCTCAGCAGTGAAAAATAATCTTGCAAACTCTAATGAACGAGTTCTTAGCTGTAGGGATTTGCTTCTGTGGAAGCTACAGTTAATTCAATAAATGAAGATTTTTCATACTTAAAATGAAACTTTCTGTATCACCATATAATCAGTAGCTTTAATCCTGAAATCCTGAAAGACTCTAATGTCTGTATTTGTTAAACAGCATACTGGATTCAACAACAAGGATGCCCCAGAAGCTTTGTTACACTGAAGCTGAAACATATTACTATTATTCTGGTATTCGCCTATAAAGTCCATTTGAATTTGTTTTCAAGTCAAAGGGATCTTAAAATATCAATCAGAAGCATCAGCTACACATTTCTCAACAAAATACACAAAAAGAAAATAGTGTGTGAGCCTGGGTATCACATGAAAACTATTCTCATGTTGTACACCCAAAAAGGAACATCACACTGCAATCCCCCTTTTCTAAATCTTAGGTACAAATCCCAGAAAGGCTGATTAAATGTGTTTTATGCAGTCATGCCAATTGGCGAGGAAACAAAGCTGGAACGAATACTGCAAACCAGGGTGTGTGTGCTTTAAAACCTGAACAAATTGTAGCTGCTTTACCTGTCCCTCCCACCATCATCAGCCTTCCCAGCCTCTGGCCTCAAGTATTTCAGAATTTGAGAAAATTTTACCAGAATCCTCATAAGGATGCCAATTTCAGAGTAGGAATATTCAAAATCTTCTGAACTGAAAGCCTAGCTTTTAAGAATAATCAGTATTTTGAAATTATTATTTCTTGAGTTATGATTTTTCTTACTTATAATTGAATATCGATACAGCCAATTTATTTTACAACAGAAAATGAGGTGGAGGAACAGAACAAACCACTTTCATTAAGGAAACAGCAGCTTAATCCTGTTTTGAAGCAGATATAAAGAATTCAGGGATTAATAAAACAACTCCATAACAAAGACCTCAAATGCTACGAAAACCATCTTGTTTCCATTCTGAATCTTTCTTTTTATTTGTAAAGACTGGCATTACAATTGAAAAGGACTCAAAATGGAGTGATATACACATCATTGGTGTTTCATGATGCAACTGATGGAGTCCCTGAATGGATATTGCTTCAGCTTTGCTTTTAAAAAATAATTTAACAAGAAAATCTTCAACTCCACTATCAATCACAGGTGTCAGAAATGAAAGAAAGAAAAATAAAATAAACCAAAACTACCGTCAAATTCATAACATATACATTGTTGGCTGATGACACTTGTTCCAGATGTACAATAAAGCCCACAACACTTTATTACTATGGATATAATTATTGTGAATGTTTTTTCATGTTGATCAACTTGCTTCTGAAGGCTGTTTTTTTGATTGTTTTAAACTTGCATAATAAACATGCAATGAAACATTTCTTGTTAAAGTGTTTTTTGCAGTCATCTTGTTTTCATACAAAGATTTCATAAAGTTGCAGTGTTGTAACAGAGCATTACCAAAATAAGAGCAAAAGCTAAAGAGGAAGGTAAATGTGAAATGAACTTGATGAGAATAACCTAATCTTGTCCTGAGACACTCCAGTCATATTAAAAAGATGCGCACAATCAAATCCCTTCCTCCCAAACTCACTAAAACCACAAAATAAATATTAACTTGGAAGAAAGGGAAGACAAAGAGAAAAAAAAAAAAAAGATGTCATCATGCACTCATCTTCTGCATAGCTCAACCCACATATAGTAAGGCACTATTTCCCCACAGCTTAGTGTCCACACAATCTTTTACAGTGCTCTGCGAACTACATCCTTGCAGGATGATGAAATAAACAGATTGAATGAGTGTTGCTACCATGTAACCCCAGGTGTGATCTTAAAGACAAGGGCATCATCTGGCAGTTTCAGATATAAGCTGTCACAAGTCTCTTCATATGTGTGCATGTTATGTATAGGGTTATCTTTTGTGTGTGCAAGTGGTTGGTTTATTTTCTAGAGTTGCTGTTATTTTTCACTGTTCTTTACTCCAGTGTTCTCAAAGCAAATACACAAGAAAATAAAAGTACGGTTGGGTCATTAAAAACAGAGCTTTGGTGCTCCAAAAGCACACAGCTTTGGGGGTTTAAGAAATCTGTTAGACATTCCCAAAAGAGGTGGGAAACTCATGGACGTATTTTTGTCTGGAAATCTTCATCTCTGCTTAGTTGAGCTGGTCTTCATATTGTTTTCGGAAGCAATCACCAGCAGGGAAAAACTCCCAGCACCGTTCTTGATACATTTTCCATACATAGGATTCCTGAAAGAAATAGTATTCAAATAATTTAACTGGATTCAGAGAGAAACCACCACTATGCCTTTTTTTTCCTTTTTTTTATATACTGCTTCACTTTTTTGATTCTGTGCATACTAGGTTGTTGTATATCAATACACAAAATCATGTAAATGATCTCATCATGTAAATGATTTTGATCGGTTTAGGGTAGCTTTTAGATTTTTGAGACCTAGTCAAAAAGCACTACGGAAACACATAGAAGAGGAGCATGAAAGTTTAGTTCTTATTGCGCATCCAGGAGCACCGTAAAGCTCA
Source organism: Thinocorus orbignyianus (assembly GCA_013400375.1). NCBI lineage: Eukaryota > Metazoa > Chordata > Aves > Ciconiiformes > Thinocoridae > Thinocorus > Thinocorus orbignyianus. The sequence goes on from VXBW01008502.1 coordinate 230,390, forward strand.
ATTAAAGCTGTTCATGAGACAAATACCAGGACAAATAGAATATTTTCTGTTATAGAACTTTGACTGAATTTCTGCATCAGTCATTTCAAAACACACCTACATCCAATACATAAACCAAAAAGCCTTTAAAGGTGTATCTTAGAAGAGCAATACTTTTGGAATCAGTGGTGGGTCGATTTTGGTTGGGTTTTTTTCTGCTTATTTGATCAGGTAAGGCTCTGCTTCTAGGCAGATCAGGGAACAGTAAAGGAGTATGTCAGTTTATTTCCATTTTAATCACACCACTTAAAATGTGATTATTATTATACAAATTTCATGGTAGAAAGGACATGTGTTACATATATGTAGTATGAAGTACTCTCAATTTACAAATTATCAGCTAATAGTATGGAAACTGTATATTTAGTAGAAATCTGTTTTTAGTTATTAGGACCCGCTCTATGCAAAGAAAAAAGAAAATGCAAATAAAAAAAAAGACTTATTAAAAATATCTCATGTAATATGAAATTCTTAAATGACAAATGGATGCTCAAAAATAGCAAAGCATATACATAAAATCTGATACTGGAAAAGGCTGAGAAGATTTATGCAAAGATGACTATAATTGCCCACCATATACATCAGAGTTCAGAAAGAATAAGCTACAGAGATTTATAGTAAATCATCCCAAAATCCGTAGGGCTATATATATGACGCTTTTGAGGTTTTTTCTTTTCTGATCTGCACCATAGAAACATTTGCTCAGTCAGTTGCATGACTATCACTAGAAAAACATAGTAGTCTGTAAATTAGATACATTTTTTTCATGGACTTTAAGTATACTTACAGTAAGTTGAAGGAAGCACCAGAAGTTTGAAAGAACAGCAGCAAAGAAACCTCCAGGGAAAACTACTATCCCAAGTTTGATTTTAAATATATCCACAAGGTCTTTCATATGTACTTATTTATATGAAAATATATTATTATATATAGATAATAAAAGGGACAAAGACTATTAAAAACAAATCAACAGGGAGAAATGAAGAGTGTTGATTTTACAGGATGCTTAAATGTTCTCATTACTTTTCTTTATAGTCTCTATTTATACTTTGTGGAAGTAACAATTTTAGAATAATAGGTCAGATAACAAAATAGGAATAGAAAACGCTACAAAATTAATACTTAATCTAACATTAAGCAACTAAAGTCCTAAGAATTGTTTAGAAGAATGAGAATTAAGTTACACACCACATAAGGAGCTATTCATCAGAATACTCTTAGTTTTGACAGCCTGAATGATTTTTCTTTTGGAATCAGTGCTATTTAATAATTGTTGAAATTGACAGAGTTCTTCAACGTACCTGGCCTGTATGCTCTGTTTCATCTTTGTTAATGAGATACATCAGAAAAAACCTGCAAGCAAAGAAACAGCTAATATGAATATAGTGTTTGGAAACATTAGGCAGCCCAGAGAGGGATGGATATTTTTCAGAACGCTGTTTACAGTCATAATGCTGCTCATGGACTTACAGAGTTCTATTTATGACAACATTCCCAAACTTATTAAATATACTTTCCTGACACTGTTGACATTCACTCATTGTTCAATGCTAGCTTGCTAAAATGCAAGAGATTCAGTTTGATTTACAGTAAATAAAAACTTGGTTGAAATGAAGATTTTCTAAGCTTTCTAGTCACAACAGACATTCTCATGCCCATGAAAACCAACCTGAAGTAGACAGAATATAGTCACTGGAACTATTTTTTTTCCTCTCCCTGCAATGAATAAGAAATGCTGAAAGTGATCAAGATATTTCTCTTCTTGAAATTATAGATGGGGGATATTTCACTTGTGTAGGTAACTCAATATCAACATAAGTAGAAAAGAACTTGCAATTTTTAAAATGCATTAGTCTTGAGGCTTTGAGATATCTGACGGACACTAAATGATGATAAATTTCCATCATAAAGGAATCCCCCCATATATAAAAATATGAAAATATGAAATATGATCAAGCACAAAAATATTAAAAAACCCATTTCTTCAGGAGGATGCACTTAGTCTAAGTATGCTGTAACATGTTATCTGTGTAGTACTTTGTAAGCAGGAACAAAACCCCACAGGACAGTTCTTTCAATGCATTTTGTTTGCACAACCTATTTTTCAGGTGGAAGTCAAACATCCCTATAAAGCACATACAGGGCTAGTTTATAGACATAAAGTCACAATCCCTCCATTTCTCCATACTGACAGCACTAGCATAAAATACACTTAGGCACTGGATTTTCATATGTATTTGACAGGAGAGGAAGAGTATTACAGTGATAGTGGACCTGATAAATGGTTTGATTTACAGATTTTAAAAGTTTGAGTTTAGTGGTTACTGATGTTCTACTTCAATTATGCAAAGGTGGACCTGATGCCCTCAGTCTGATCCTTCTCCTCTCTAGCTCGTTCCGGTTCCCTTACCTCTCTTTGTCCCGGGTTCTCTTAGTCAGCCTCAGCACAGCACTCCAAATATTTTGTCCAATATAATTTTTGCCTCTCTTGCCTTACTTTTTACAATGCCTCCACAGCCACATACTAAGTTCCCCAATTCCACCTCTTTGTTTACAAACTTAGTGTGTCACAACCAAGCTGGAAACAAGATCATGAACTTTGCTCATTCCTGGCTCCCATTGCCAGAGAATTATATATTCAGACAGCCTGAGCTCACATCAAAGCCAAACAGTACTGGCTCTAATGCAAGAAAGCTAATCATGTACTTGCAGAGGCTGCAAAGGTAACAAGTGATTGAGAAGTTAATTTTTACTGTACTCACAAATAATTGGCCAAGTTGTGCTCCTGTAGCGTGTGTGTTTCAAAGCCATGGGGAACTGTATCAAAGTAGTCATTTCCTATTCCACAGATAAAGCACTTTGTCTGAAAGAAAGAATACAGAGCACTTCAACACTGTATATAATCCTGCCCCCTTTGAGCAAAGGCCAACAGAAATGTAACCGTTCTTGAAAATGGCAATGCATCATGTAGAATATGTGCTGAATAAAAAGGCTTCTCTTTTAATGACCAGGACTGGATATCTCAGCCAAATAGAGGTTTAACTGCCATCAGAATAGCTTCTTACTGTTTAAAAAAAATAATTTTTGCCAGCTGTAAGCAAACAGGGATCAGGAGAAAGAATGGCATATGACCGCCACAGCTGATTTTCTCCTTTTTTCCCTTAACACTGTAAGTAGCAGTTACTGAAACATATGGGGATATTTACCTCAATGCCTTTTGTTCTTCTCTAGCTGAAAATGAATATGCTCAAAATTTAAATTACAAAACACTGTGGCTTTCCAATACTTTTTTTCAGTTCTTATAGTCATACTTAAATGACAAAACAGAAAACCACCAAGTACAGGATATTTTCACACATAGATTAACCAAAGAAAATTACTTCCAATATGAACTGTGACATGATTGTGTTAACATGCTGTGTTAGAAACCTCTACTCTGAAGATACAAAAGACTTAGATACCTACAGACATGTAATTCATTACAACACACGGCAATGTACAAAAATTTTTCTTGTTTACAAAAATGAAGATATAGGGATTAGTTTAAAAAGTGATAAGAAAACAAGCTGTTAGCTTTTTTCCTGAATTTTTGTTAACTCATCACTGACAGCAAAAAAGTGTCCATACTCGATCTGGAGACATTCAAAATAAAAAAATCCATACTAGGAACCAGAAAGCAAACAAATAATATGCTCAGAGCAGAACACCAGTTTAAACAACCTGGGTTTGTGTCCCATGCAAGGTAGCAGCTAGCACCTGTCTAAACATAGCATGCCTCTTGCACAGGAGGCAGCAAAGAGTAGTAAATGCTATTCAGAACCTGGACACCAGTAGAGCTTTCTCTTCATAAAATTGTCTATTAAGAATTTTCTTGGGTAATAACAGAATTGCTTACATAACCTACTGTATTTTAGTACGTACAAAAAAAAAGTTTAAAAAAATTTCTCAGTTATTATTTCCATCTAATGAACTGAGATGTGAGAGTAGAATCTCAGCCAGGACATTGTGTGATATTGAACCACGTACAAAACTGTATTTTCCTCTTAGTTTAAAAAACTATCCACTAGCTAGATCACATTTTGATTGAAAACAGACACTCATGGAACCTGAAAATAAGGTATGGTTCAGCACTTGGGTGGTCTTACCTCCATGTCTTCCTTAACTTGCTCTTGCTGATCTCTTAACTCACCAAAAGCATCAATAATTAAACCTAGGATTAAATGATAGTTAATGTTATAGAACAGAACTGTGATAAAGAATATTTGGAAATCCAAGGGTAACTTTTACAACAAATATTAAACAAGAACCTTGTGCAGAAATAATAGAAGCCTACATACATTCCAAACCCCACAAAACCAATGCAATATGTGAAATAAAATTAGCAAGTCAAAGAAAATGACTAACAGTAACACGGCTGGCAGTACTATTTGGAATTATAAAGTGGGACATGTAGAATTCTGCTTTATTTACAGTGCTCTAATTTTGATTGAATCTGAAGATTTGTCAGACATTCAAAAACATTAGATGCTGGCAGGGGGAATACTGACAGCACTCGCTACTGATTTTGTCCACAGCAGCTCATAAATAGTGAGTTTATGCTGAAAGACAATTTTAAAGTGATTTCTAAACACTTTTCTTTTTGATTACTTACAGGAGACTTTTAGAAAGGACAATGAGAAGATAAAAACTGTAGTGACACCAGTATTCTCACAACAAAGAGCTTTTTTTTGTTTGTTCGTTTCCACTGATTCAGTTAGAGCCTGTTAATTTTACTAGGAAGAACAGTATATGGAAAAAATCCAGCTGGGTGAGATTTACTACATAAATCTGTGTTTCATGATCTGCCCTGGTGACCTGGTTGAATCTTACGTGTATGATTATTATAGCACTAAGATATCAATGCTGCAAAAGAACACTTTCAGCCTCAACATGGGTTACAAGCATACCTTGAATAATTGCAAGCAGGATGACAATCACAAAGAAGAAGAAAGTGATGTCAAAGATAATCCGATAGATTTCATATTCATCTCCTGCTGGATCTTCTATTTCATCACCGATGCCTCCACCTGCACGCACTCCAACATACATGTGAAACATGTAGCACTAGAAAACACAAAACAAAGGGGTATAGAGTTTGTCTGCAGCTATAAGTGAAAATACCATTGCTGCAAACTCAGTAATTGGCAGAACTGGTCTGTGGTCTAGTGACTACTATGCCAAGTTATCTTTTTCTCCCATTTGAGGTTATGGATATTTCCGAGGGAGGTGAAATGTTGCTGTGCAGCCGAAGGTGCAGTTTCACATTCTGTCATTATGTAGCAGGTCAAAAAGATAAAAGGTTCAACTATCTTAAGCCCAGCACATACCATAATTCACACACAATCATTTCAGTAGTGTGCAAATAGGAAATTCCATTACCATCACAGTCATCTCCTTTTCCATCTTTTCTAACTCAAAAATGAAAGACTTTCCCCAGCTTTGGTGTCTCAAACAAAAATTCAAAAAACAAACCAGAAAATCTTTGAGAATGTTTGTGTAGGGAACAGGCTGATGATGTAAAAAGTCCGAGACTAATACTATGAAATTATGATCTGAAAAGTGATATAATAGGTTGCTTGGTACAGCTACGTGGGATGCTGACAATGCAAAATTTCAAGTTTATCATGTTATAACTTAATACAAAATTAGATCACTCTCAGAGGTCTGCAGCAAGGGATTGGCTCTTTTTAAGTAGCTTTGCAAACTGTAGTTCCAGGGTTCTGACTCCCTGTCAAAAAGTAGTGATGACAATAACCTAACCATACCAAAAATTCATTCTTCTATTTCTATGCCACTATTACCTCCAAATTTCCTTATGTAAGAAACTGGTATAGTAACATACAATGCTGAGTGACCAATGGCTGAAAAATATAACATTTTTTAGAGATAGTTTTTATTTCACTATTTTATACTATATCACACATTATAATATTGTACAGGAATTAGTTAGAATAGACTTTTTGTAAGTGTATTTTCAGAGAATTACAGAGCACCTCAGGTCAGAAGGGTTTTTGAGAGGTCTCCGGTCCAAACCGACTTTAAGCAAGGTCCACTATAACCTCAGATAAAGTTTCTCTGTGCTTTATCCATACAGGCCACTACAGCCTCTCTGAGCAACCTGATCCACTGCTCAGCCATCCTCAGTCAGAACACCTTTCTCCACTTTACGTCCACAGTCTTCTGCCATGCTCTGCTGTAAAGAGCCTGTATTTGACTTTCCAGTAATCTCCCTGCAGGCACTAGGGAACTGGTCCTACTTCCCCCACCCCAAAGCTTTCTCTTCTCCGGGCCGAATAAACCAAATTTCCTCAGCCCTTCCTCCAATACTATATATTTGTTCCTTTGCCTTTAATTACAGTCTTTTCTGTTTCTGGATAATGAGATGACTGCATGGATAGAAATCACAAGAAAGGTCACGGCAAAAACATAAGAGTTTAAGAAAAATGTCTAGAAAGCAAAATAAGACATACTGTTAGCATATCATCACATTTCATGTCTGGCATATCACCATCTTCACTCTTGTTGTAGAACTTGCGGAAAAAATTGAACGCCACTACCGTGTACAAGTAGACTACTACTGCCAATAATCCCACTGTGAGGACAAGCTGGAAGACAAAAGAATGGAAATAACACCACTGTGGAATTATGCTATGCAATTTTCTTTTCCAAGAAGAGAATGAAAGTAACAGAAATTTATATGTACTAACAGAAAGAATACTTTCTTACTTTTTTTCCCTCTCTTTGCATACATTTCTAATATATTTGGAAAATATATATGTATATTTGGAAATATATATGCATATTTTCATTCAAAGATTGTGCAATTCACCTGTTTTATTTTCAAGGAAAACTATGCTTCAAAAAGAAAGACAAATCTTGTAATATCTAGTGGACAGAAACAATCAAGAAACAATATGAAAAACACAATAATACAAAAATATCTGAAGGTTTACTACGTAAGAGTACTACTATTTAATATTGCCTATTGTATAATTGTAATATGGTATTTCTTCCCATTTAATACCTAAACAATTTGTTACATCTATAAAATCACATATAAAACAAATGGTTCCTAAAATTTTAATATCTGCCTCAGAGAAGCAGCAACAAATACCCCACTGCTCAACTGCATCATTAAAATTTTGTCTTGAGCTTTATGGAAAGCAGCTGGAAGTGAACTGCAATATGATGCAAATTGATATATCACTTGCCCAGGTGCCAGATCTAAAAAGTCACCCCCCTAAATAGTACCCCTTTTGCTTGATAGATAATTTCCTAAAACTTCAGGACTATTTTTAAAAGATTTAGACTGAATTTTTTTAAGGGCAAAAGATGCAGTATGCTGATTTTTGCAACTTTTCAAGACAATTCTTTTTATACAAACTAAATGTAATTCTGTCCCCTAAATTAAAACAAGTAACAGTTCGTCATGGTGTTGTCGTTCATACTCGAGAGTCTTCTATATGTCACATGCTGCACTAGCTGTTCTGGAATATAAAGTGTACCCATTTAAAAGTCTATTACTTTGTAAAAAAAGCTAATGAGAACACTGCATTTGAAGGCAGAGATAAATTTGCAAAAGAAAGGCTCTCAATCACCTTTTGCATTTATAAAAAGCCATTGCCAATGATATTATATTCCTCTAATATCAAACTTACTTAAAACAAAAGAGAATAAAACTGAAACCCCTGAAAAATAACTTGCTTCTTGTAAGTTTCCAAACAGCACTCACTACCAAACCCCTAAAGCACCTACACTGTACGCAGTCAGAAGTGAAGTTCCATCGTATTGTAACAGCACATAAGTATATATTACAGAGAAGATCTTCATGTTATCATTCCCGGACCACATGAATAAGAATTCTATTTAGTTGTCTTGCTCGAAAAATCTTATAAGGAGTCCAAGGATGGGTTTGTTTTTTTTTTTCATTAAAAATTGTTTATAAAGGTCCTTAGAACTAGGAATGAAATGACAGATCTCAGCAGATGAAAAGCCTTAGTTATTGTTTTTATTTCAATCAGAAACGCAATACAAGATTTATTACTATCAAAGAGTTTCTCAAACAGTCCTCTAACAAAAAGAGTAACTGGGTCTCAACTGGATCTTTCTTTAGATGAATCTTGAAAAGACTTTAATTGGTAACTTTATAACACAGTTGCTCAAAACAGCTAGAGACTGCCATACATCCTAGTCCTGTTTTATTACAGTCACAAATCCCATTGGCTAGTTTTCCCACTGACACAAGGTTCTAAAGGTCATGTCTAAAGAATAATTCTGTTGTCAATAGAAAGATTATAGATGACAGTTGATACCTGCTTGCCATTATGGGTCACTGATGACAGGATAGTTCGTAATGTCTTGAATCCCATTGCAATGTCAAGGAGATGCGCAGCAAAGAAAAAATTGTTGTAATGGCCAAGGACTGACATGGTCATGTACCAAGCTAGGTAAAGGAAAGACTAACAAGAAAACAAATACATCACAAAATCAACCTCACAACTATTATCTTTAAGTTAATTTAAAACACTAAGAAAAGGTAAAGATTGCTTTAATCGGTTTTTCTTTTAACAGAAAACAATATTTTTCTTACACAGATTTTGCAAGAGATCTTTGAGAATTTTCCTTTGTGCAAAAATATTAAGTCACCAGAGTTCAAAAAGAATGATCAAAACCGTAACATTCTAAATTGTAATTTATGAAAAATAATTTCAAAATTCTTAAAATCTCATTTGTTAAAGTTTCCAATGTAAGACATTTTTCAATTTAAATTAATTTTTTTTCTATTAATGTCTAAATAATTACATTAAAATATTAAAGCCCCAAGGTGGTTAGTGACAAACAAAACAATTTTTCAAGCCACAAAAGGAATTTTATAATTAAGTTAAACCACTAAAACTACTACTGATCTATTTTTGTTAATTTCACCTTTTTCTCTATAATTCAATTTTTATTGGAGTTAAATACATATTTAAAAGAGAAATTACAGCCTCTCCTTTAGAAATAACCTACTCCTAAACAAACTCTCTTTATAGATCAAGCTGTCTGTAGATCTGGAAAGTTATCATTTCACTCTTCCTGACTGTAGTCAGATTACATTCATTTTCCAGCAGTCCTAGTTACAAAACTGTATGTTCCCCAATCATTTTTTCCATCAGTAAAATAAACCGAGTTAGGCAAGTGTTGGGGTTTAAGCTTCCGATGGCAACAAAGAACCACATATCCGCTCTCTCAACCCACCTTCACCTCCCTTTGAAATACTTTTGGGTTAAAAAGTGTATATTGCTCTTGAGAAAGTGAATATAAGCATATATATACACACATATATACTGATAAACTTACATTATCAGTAAAAACAACTCCTAATTTCCACATCTGATACTTTACATCAATGGAATTTAGCCTGTAAAAACAAATAAAGACATTGCATCTTATATCAAAATGTGATAGGAAAATATGCAACACAGTCTGCAGGAAGAAATACCAAGCTGTATTGTATGTAATGGCATTTACTTTTTAGCACAATCAAAAATTAACACCATTTTTACGCCTAAAACTAAAAGGCAAACAACACAAGTTGAACATCTTGTATAAACATATAAACTCTACATAAATATAAGCGGAGGTACTACAACTGAAAGCCAGCATTAAATCAAAGTCAGATCAAGACCTCAACTAGTTTACAAACTATTTTAATTGAGAATTCATTTTTCCTTCTGAACTGTATTAGGCTACTTGAACAAAATGGAAAAGAAGAAGAAATGTAATAGAAGTTTTCTGATTTGTGAAAGATTTGATCCTTATTCTCAGATTTACACATGGCAGGTCTTTCACACATACACTTTCCTTCTATGCAGAAAACATTTAGATGAAGAAATAAATTTATAAGAAAATTTTATAGCCCCAAAATGGAATTATTAAATAAATCAAAATTTATAGAAACTCTGTCCTAGAAGATAAAAAAAAGGTCAAAAACGTTTGGAAGAGTTTCTCATTCAAATATTTTTCATTTAATATATTCAGATGGTAAAATGAATCAAAACCTCTTGAAATTTATTTATGCAAATATTACTGCAGCAAGTTAATGTCTTACTTTATTCTGACACAATACCACTCTCTTCTAGCGTCAGGGATATCTTTGTGACTACATTCCACTTACTCACAAATATACTTGTCTTACATATGAAACACCATGGACAGGAAGGATACTTCTGTTACATACATACTGCTTACAGACAGGCAGGATACTCTCTCATGAAATGCCAAAAAAAAACCAAAAAAACAAAAAACACAAAAAAAAATCCAAAAAACAAACAAACAAACAAAAAAACAAAACAAAACAAAAAAAAAACCAACCAAAAAACCAGCACCTAAAATAGACAATTGTATATTTTACAAACAGCAGTAGCTGTAGAGCTCCTAAAAATATCATGAATATTGACCTATATGGAAAAAGTAACTGTTCATTTTGTAGTTGTAGTAGTTGAACTTAGTGATGGCCAACAATGGCACAGTGTGCGAATGCACAATGTGAGTAAACAGTAAGAAACTTGTGAAAAATCGCCTGCATTACATTTGGCTGCAACCTGCACTAATATTTCATCACCTTCAAGACCTAGACTTTATACAGCTTTTTTCTTAAAGTCTACTGCATTCAGCTGTTCAAAGTATAACATAGTAGGTTTTCAAAAGTTATTCTCTCTTCTCTTTAAAAAAAAACCATAAAGTCTTCAGGCTTTAACCTATATAATCAAATAATACTAATGTTAACTGGAATCAAAAAATTCTGAACTTTTTATCCTGAATTATTTTAATGTTTGTACATCAGAGCTGTTCAGAGCAGCTACAGACATTGCCTGCTGAGAAACAACTATCATTACTTCAAGTTCAAACTGAAAATTAGCTTTGCAGCAGCCTTTAACCTTTTTCCAAAAAGGCAGAAAAACTAAAACTGGGAAGAGTCACTTTCAATTACTTAGCACTTTAACTTTCTTAGCAGACATGGAAATTTTCTGTTAAAGGTTCTTTCATGAGGCTAACAGAGGAACAGTTCAGAAAGCTCATCTTTCTATAAGAAAAAATTGTTTTGTTCATGAAAATATGATCATTGTTACCAATTAATGAGTTTCTGTGTAAATGTTTAGGAAGATCTGCTAATGGTACTATTTTCACAACAGAAAGCATCCCATCAGATTATAAACATTCATTATTTATTAATTGGTCAACTGGGTACAAAATATTATTATTTTTATCACACTGTGTTGAAACAGTGATCCTTTTGCACTAGGTACTGAACAACATCAGCAGGTGATACGTTACAGAGAATGGTGCCAGTTAACCATTACAAAAAGAAAGCATTGAACCAAGCCAAACCAAAACAATGAGTTACTGGGTGTCTTTAGGTTATTTGTCTGCCTTGGAGACACAGCACATAGAATAGTTTATTACTTTAAAGTATCCTACATGAAGACTCTGCAAGGATCCACTAAGCTTAAGATTCCCAAGGAAATAATCAAAGAAGAAGTATCCTACGTTAGCACCTGTAAATGAAAAGGCCTGAAGCTGAGTTTCCCACATAAGAGTCATTCATCTCAATGGAACAGGCTGGGAATTTGGACATAACACCTTCACAGTAACTACAATTGCCTCTCAACCATGAAGGTTATTTGCCCACAGAAAATTGGAAGAAACAATAGGAGCTAGGCGTCAAGGAGACAAAAAGAAAAGCTAGTTCATTTCTATCGGAAATGCAAACACTTCATGCTGCATTTCCCTTCTGTGTCGAGAGAGACATAGGTCTGGGCCATCTCCTGCTGGCACATGCAGAAGCAGAGGCACTAGAGCTTGGATCTGTATGTGTTCCCAAAAGTGGTGCAGTAAGAATTCAACTCCAGTGCTTTTCCCAACTGTCTATTGCACTGCAAATATATTTCAAATGCTGAATCTGGAGCATACCTAAATTTTAGTAGCTTCATTAGTGGTTCATTTCTGAAACTAGTAAAAGGTAGATACATGTACCTTCCTGAAATGTGAATTTAATGTGAATGGTTCTGTAAATTTCTATCATAGTTGTTTATTTTCCCAAAGCATATTCATCTGTTACAGTTACGGAATGATTTCTCCAAGGAGAAAGATGGATTTTTCACTGTGAGAGATGGATGAGGTTATAATTCTGTTTTTAACATATATAACATGGAGCAGATGTTGGAGATGTATCAAAAAACTGGCATCCTTCAAGTTCCATTCTGAAATTAAGTATTTCATCAGCTTTGCATTAAAATATATTCTCTCTATTTGAATATCTTCTTTTATAAAGAACTAGAAAAAACATTTTTGCAGTGCCTTATGAAAACCAACAGAAGGGAAACAAAATAACTTTCTTTTACAAAACCATAAGAAGGAAAACGCGTGCAACTACTGTGAATATCTAGGGACTTTTTTTCAGATTTGTCTCTCAGGTGATAGGCAAATAAACAGTTTAGGGAAAACAAATTATTAAAGGATTGAAGACTAATTATCCAATTTCCTAGATTTTACTGGTCACTATTACTTATACTCATTCCATCATTTCTTTACAATCAGAATACACAGTGCCAGTTTTGCCCACTCTTTCTAGCTGAGCTGAACTGAGAGAAAGATGAAAAGGAGTTTCCAGCCCAGTTGTAATGACACTATCAAAACAGTGCGAATGTGACGCATCCAAGCAGCTGAGCACTAAACTAAATCTTCATACATAAAATAGAGTGGAGCTCTGCATATATGTTTATAATGAAATGAATTCACTATTGTCATTCAACTTAAGAATCTTATTACTATACAAAAAAGAGCAACAAGAAAATTCAAATCAGAATTACAAACTTTGAATGCTTGATTTTAACTTAAGACAAGACACAAAACTTCCCCAAACAAAAAAACCAATCACACAAACAAACCAGAAGCAAATGCTTACACAGCAGATAAGGAGCTATCCTTCTTTGGTTTCTTCTTTTCTCGAGCATCACTAAAATCGAGAGCAGCTTTGTCCATTCCTAGTAACTCACTGATCCTGTCACGGCCATAGAACTCACCATATTTATCCATGACCTAAAGTTAGGAGAAATATTCAAGAGAATCATTTGGGTAGACTAGCAGTTTTTTAGGTTGGTTTCTGAAGACAAGAGGCTTAACATAAATGATCTTGTTCATCTATTTGTTTCCATCTGTCTACCGTATCAGCCAGTAATTTAATTTTATTCTGTTCAACTGTAATTGACTCAATAAGCCAAGAGACAGACGTCAAAGATAAGATGTTCCTACTCTCTATTCCATGTGCATGTATGTGAATACATAAATACACACAGACAAACAATTTACATATATTGCAACACACATACAAGTGTACAAAAAAATTCTCCACAGAATTTCTTGAATGCATTTAATTTCATGTTCTATGCCACAAGCTATATGTAGAAAAAGATTGAAAGGATAACCATCCAAACAAAACAAAAGTAGCTGTAAGCATGAAATGAAAGGAATTCTGTGTATTTTAAAATGGTAAATACAGAAATCTACAGTGAATGATAATTATATTTCAAAGTGCAGCCCGCATTTCTTCAAACAGGAAAATAAACATGGATTAAATCTTTATTTTAACTTCATACATATTTTAAAAAAATAAGCCTGACCTTTCTTTTCACAAATTTGTCCCAATAGTTATTTGGAAAAGACCTGAAAAGTACAGATAAACAAGATTACATTTTAGACAATCATGAGAACATGCAGTAGTTACTGAGACATCATAAAATTTACATGCTGATTTTGTTTCTAAAAGGATCTTTTTTTTTTTGGCTCTCACCAGCTCGTGAAGATTTGTGAAGTCTTTGGAATGGAAGTTGCAAAATACCATGTTAATCTGGCTGGAAAGAGTGGCAGAGCCAGGGCCTGCAGACAGGCTTTTAAAGCAGTTGGTTCACACAGTCCCACCAGGCAGGGAGTTGGGACTTCAAATATGTTTCTAAAGGAGAGCCTTCAAGAGACACTTAAAGGATCCCAAGAACAGTTCACTCTAGAACTGACAGCAATACATAATCATCACTGCGCTCGTCAAAAGAAATTCACTGCATTTTTTTTTTTGCTTTATGAAGCAGAAATTATTTTAAAACAAAAACATGGGAATGAAGAAGATTGAAAGTAATAGTACACATTAGCATTAACAGTGCCTGAAATACTTTGTCTGTTCTTGATAGAAATATATCCCTCACAACTGTTTATTTCAGACAAGCTGGATGATCAACCATATAATTGTGGAACTTGAAGAGCAATTCCTTGCAAAGCTATAAAAGTAAGGAGTATATAAAAAACTCACTGTGTGTTGATTACAAGTCTATCCCACTGTCCCTTAATATCATCTTCTGATGGCTGTTCAGTTATATAAAGCCCATCGAATTCCAATTTCCTTGCCACTTCCTTTTCTCTCTTAAAAATAACCAGTGGAACCTGCAATTGAAAAAAATATCAAGAATTACATAAAATGCACTGACATAACCTGCAAATTTTTAAGAAAAGTTGGTTGTTATGAAATATTAAGTATGTATCCTGCTTTGAGAGAGCATCTGTCATTGTTTAGTGGCCAGCCAAGCCTAATCTATGGCTCTACGAAAACTGAACAAAGCAAAAATAGTATTTAAAAAAATTAAAACACTTGACAACTGGCCAGAAAACTGCAAAAATACAGATGAACAAGGACCAGGTCATTCAGAATCATGTAACTACAGTATACCACACAGTTTTAAAAAGACGACTGAACACTCTGAAAAGGCATCCTTCAAATAAAAATAGTTCACAGAATCACAGAATTTTCATGGTTGGACAGGACCTCTGAGATCATCAAGTCCAAATATACTCACACAAAAAAACCCTAATAACACTCCCAACCCCCCAAAAAAACTGAACCCCACAAAACAAATTGCCCAAACCAACAATCTCAGCCACTAGAGTATACCCTGAAGTGCTACATCTACACGTTTATTAAATACCTCCAGGGACGGTGACTCCACCACCTCCCTGGGCAGGCTGTTCCAGTGCCTGACCACCCTCTCAGTGAAGTAATTCTTCCTAATATCTAATTTAAACCTCCCCTGCTGCAACTTTATACCATTTCCTCTGGTCAATGTACCATTCACCAGTGCACTGGAGCTATTAAAGACATTAAAAGTGAAAGACAACTAAAATAAAACTAATTTTTAAATGCTTAGAAATTCTAATTCCAAATGGGATCACACTTCTGGATTGCACTTTGGTACTCAGAGGTGTTAGAGGTTGCCTTTTATTTTGTTAAAGAACTCTTGAGGTTTCACAACAGAAGGCAAGGTGGTTTCACAGCAGAGAGCAAAGACTGGAAGCAGTAAAAAGAAAAATCCTTAAATAACATTCACATTCCATATACTTGGTTTGTGCTCTGTAGTTCTTTGCCAGCAGCTGAGATATCTGAGCAGTAAGGATCAGGTTTTACCTATAATTCTCTTTTATCAGCTGGATGACATCCAGAAGTACATCCTGAGAAGGCAGATGTAACTACTGGTCCCAGTGGAGTGGATTTTGCTTAGAAATCTGTTACCAACAAAAAATAAGCCCTACTCTTCCCTGAAATTATTTCACAGGTCTCCAGAATTTACCCACCCTGCATTACCCACTTTGACAGTATTACTATGCAGACATAAGTATACTGAAATAGCAATAATAAAAATTAAGACTACTCAAGGAACATGGTGATTGCATTAGATACAATAACAATAGTTCCAATCTTATTTTCACGCTACTATTTGAGAAAAAAAATAGTGGATTTCATGCATAGTGATCTTCAGAAGCAAATGTCATACACAGACCTGTAGTTATGAAGAATTTTCAAAATTGGAAAGAAGACAATTCATCATGGCAAATAATGACAATAATGCCTTTCCCTTCTAGTCATAGAACAAACATAGTTTGAAAAAAACAATGAGGGAAAGTAGCATAAAAAGTCATAATGTGAAAAAAACCTACAAGGTGGGAGAGAAGGACATCTCAAAAGCCAGAAATTAAAACTTTCATGCTGCATGCCAACCTGTGAAACAGGAAAATGTGTTTTAGTATTTATCGACCTGCAGAGACACTTCAGGTGGAGATGAAAATCAACCACTTAATGCAGTAGTATGATGACCATTAGCCTCAACTAAAAATGCGGATTGTGTCTTCTTAGCACAGAAAAAAAATATTATCCATTAAAAGAAGGAAAGGAAAAATAGCAAGGACCCCATAAAACCTTAATAAAGGAATGATAACTGTAAGGACAAATGAGCAGCCATACTGGGTCATAGAAAAGGTCCATTCAATTTAGTACTATCTTAAACTTTGACCTACAGTTTCTGCCCCAGGAAAAATGTAAAAATGGGGAAAGAACATCTCAGAAATACTCCTCAGCTCCAGAGATTTATGTCATTTGGTCTTCCTAAACAAGGAGCAGCATTTTGACAATAAAGATGGTATCTTTATTTCTTACATACTTAACAGAGATCTTCTGCAAGATATTCCTTTAAAAGATGCTTAAGTTCCTGCCAAAATACTGACAACTAGAGCGTGTATTAAAAGTAGACATTGTCTGCAGCCACAACATGCAGTAGCTACATGCTTTTCAAATGACCCAGCTGACAGACGAGTAATGCAGACAGTCATCCAGCTTCCTCTGGCCACGTGCATTCACAGCTTGTCTTTGACAGTCACACGCAGCCTCTGAAACAGGGCACTGCTGTATTGTCTGGCTGACATGGCAATGGTGAAAACACTGATCCTATGATCCAGCACCAGCCCAGTGCATCAGGTTCTGGCCTGTAACTTCCTGAATTCAGACATCACCTAACATACAATTTCTGTGTACGTTTCACTAACAGAATAATGTTTCTTTACATGGTTCCTCAACCTGCCTAAGCAAAATTGCTATGACTTTGTTCCAATTTATATCACTCAATGGACAAAAAAGTTAGCAGCTAGAAGAAAAATCGATGTTCAGTTTTTCTTACTTTCAAACAGTAATACCCTATGATGCAGAAGAATGAAATGACTGTGTGTAGGATGGCCAAAATCCGCAGCGTGGGTTCCATGTAGCCACTGCTTTCTTCTAGGACATAGTGTACTGCAATGACTCTCTCGTTGTCACTTTCCAGGATGTCCAGCTTGGTACTTTCACCAGCAGATACCACAGGAACTTCCTTTTCTTCTTCTGTCACAGCAGAGGTGGAGACCTGTTTAAATCACTCGATCTTAATATTGCAGCTGTATTCCTCTAACAGGAGCTTTAGATTACTACAAATTAAGTAATATAACTGAAAACAATGATACCAAGGACAACATAATTGTGGAGAAGTAAGTAATTTTTTGCATCAAAAAAGAGACCTTCTCATCTTGTTACACCATTCTGTGATACAATGCATTTTGTCTTTTTTCCACTCTCTGCCCACAGTAGTAAATTTGGGCCATGCTGAATTTTATTACCTCAAATTGAAGAAAAAGTATAGCTCTTCTCAGTAGAAACCCAGTAAACTTGACATTCCCATACACAGTCTTCAGCAGCAGCGCTCTGCCAGAAACTAATTCAAGTCTAAAGACTCTAGAGTTATATTAACAATACTAAAAGACTGGACAAAGAACAGTGATATTCTAGGTATCTTAGGATGATGTGACTTCTCCTTGCAGTACATACCCTCTCAGGGGAGTATAATGGCACAAGAAAACATCTCAGTTGACATGTATTAGTTTAAGTTGCCAGTGCAGGTTGGGTTTGGCTGAGTCACTGTACTGTGAAATGGAGCATTTGAGGCACAGGTAGGCATTTCAGTCTGCTGCCTCTGTCACAACACAGAACTCGGTAAATAGTTATTTGTGCACTGGAAGTCTACTATTACTTCAAACAAACACTTCTGCTCTTACCACGTTAGTGGCAGCAGGAAGCAGGTATTTAAACTGTTAGGCTAGGCAGTTTTACGGTAAAACATAGTATGTTGTCTACAAAACCTGAAAGCTTTTCAGTATACAACTTTAAAAGTAATATTTTGACAAGATTACCTTATAGAAAAGCAGGATGAAGTTGATGGCAAAAGCAACAAACAATGCCAGCATCCTCATGTTGTAGAAGTTTCGTGCAAAATAATTCTGAAAATAGAAACAGAACATAAACACACTTTGCCTAATAATGATACTGCAGTCATTATTATTATGTTGTGGCATGTGGGGTTTTTTGTTTGTGGAGCTTTTAAATAGCATCATAAATCAGGTCAGGGGGGAAATCAAATATTTTGAGTGATGTATTGCACAAATTCTCTCCTAATCCGTATGTGCAATAGTGGATAAAGGACCTTTTGTTTCACTCAATACAGAAAGGGATGAAAGATTTCCAATTGCCTCTTACACCTTTTCATTATCATCTCAATACATTTAGAGGCAACACAGAGACAACACAATGTAATAGCAGTAATAGTAATGCAGACGTTTGTCTTCCCTGTTCCTTAATATTCTTGCATATTGCAAGTCTTTACTTTTACCAAGAAACAAAAATGCCTGGATGTAAGTTTATTTTAAATCCTTTTCTATTCAAAAATCAACTGTTTTCATCAGTTCAGCAAAAAGTTCATCTGTGACCTAAGGACCACGAGCAGAAAGATTCTATTACATTATGATGCTATCAAAAGATTGCAGAAATCTACCTTTTCCCTTCTTGATGATTCACAAACCTTTCTAGAATCTTTTTGAATGCTTTAACTCTCACACGGGAACTCCTCCATTTTACAGTCCTAACCATAGATGATTATTAGGTGAATTATTAAATGAAACTATTAGAAGAAAAAGTAAATAAAATTCACGATTAGCCTGAAAAGTGAATCTGAGTTCAAAAGAAAAACTTAAACACTTAACTCCTTAAGATTGCTACTGCAGTTTTATAGTTTTGCTACAATCCTCATGTTAGAAGTAGGTTGTCCCTACATAATTTTATCTGCTAGATATATATAGCAAAAGTGTGTATCTCTCTGCTTTGCATTTTACACCACCTCTTAGAGTATATGTGGAATCTCCTAGCTAATAAAAGCATGGATTTTAAATAGTTCTAGAAGAGATATAATATTCTACTGAGACACTCTCAGATAGAGCTATACTATTTTAATTAGTCTTATTTTCCACAGGTTTTGACACATTTCTAAAATAATAACTTGCTACTTCAGAAAAAAATCTGTTAGGTATTTTCTTATGAGTTTTAGGCTAAGAAATTCTTTTATAGGAAAGCTTGTCATTCGACAAAGTTGTGTCTCAAGGAAAGATAAATTCTACATGCAAACAAGGTGCTGTGACAATATGGGATATTTATTCACCTAAAAATGCATGGCTGTTTCCCATGATGGACAAGCATCTCTGAAGGTCTGGGTTTTGGACAATAATTGTCTTCCTAAAAATTATTATCTTGTCTACTAAGTTATTTGTGCATTTCTGGTCTCTAACATTCCAGCTAAACCTTCATTTTTATGTCCTTTTTGTTCATAGTGGTGGATAGAAAAATGAGATTCACCAGATGCAAATTTGTTTTTACACTGGTAGAATAATACAGTGTTAGACTTCCTCGTCGACAGCTAAACACGTAGTTTAGAGAACAACTTACAAGAAGCTTCTGTTGGTATGCAATGATTTTCTTCCAGAAAGCTGATTCCTGAACTTCTGGTTCTCCGTATCTGTGAGTATGAACTTGTCTTAATTTCTGTTTCCCTTTGTCTTCTTTGGCTTTCTCTTCTTTTTCTCCATCTTCTCCTCTTAGGACACAAACGAAGCCAAAATAATGCAGCAAGTTAATAAAATTGCTAAATGAAAAACTAAAACCACACCCTGAAAGAGGCCATTGCATCTTTTCATGATGCTCAAGTAGTCTTGACTCATGAAGTTCACACACATGAATAACAAGATGCCATGTCCCTCTTCAGCCCAAAGCGCTGGCAAGGATAACAAACTGGTTAGGTCTACAGATAATTAAACTTACTCATATGGCACCCTGAAGGGAGGATGCTAACTGGTAGAGGCAGCTAATCAAGAATCTGCCAACCTTACTACCCGAGGGCCTGCTTCATAACTCTGCAGCTAATACTTGCACTGACAAATGTCTGTAAACTGACAGTTGTGTGCCTAGCTGACTGCCTGTATGTCTAAGTGCTCCCCTCTAACCACATGCACTTTAACTACTTGGTTCCCACACTGGTTGCAGAAAACTTTGTTTCTTCTTGCATTTATAAGCCAAACCTAAAATTTTAAATTCTGTTTTTCTGCCCACCTATGGAATTCACAAGTACCTGTTTAAAGGGAAGACAGAAATGAGAAAGCTTGACAGCATTCAATGTGCGATTATCACCATGCTACCCAATTACTGAAAGTCATAGTTAGTGGGATGCCTTCTCCAAGCACATGATCTAAGGAACTGCGAATTATCTTGGAAGATAATTTGACCTGACAGCATGATATGATAGATGAAAGGATCACAGAATTCCATTTGAAGCCAAACCACAGTGAGATGCAACTTATAAGTTACATTATTAATTTATCTATACCTATCTACAAACAGAATAACTGATGTACTAAGCTGCTTCTCTTACTAGAATACACTCAACAAACTTTCACTTGAAAGTTTGTCTTAAGTTAGGAGTGGTTTCAGGACAGCTAACAGTGCCAGGCACTGCACTCCTCACAGAGAACACAGGTATCACTACAGCTCACACTGTCAAGCAGAGCAATCAACAATCAAGTGACCTTCAAACGTTAGCAAGATTCTCCTTCATTAAGTTATACTGGCTTAGTTAGAAATTTGCTGCAGTGATTAGGAAAAAGTTTTTCCTGGCAAGTCTTTGACATCCCAGGAGAGCAATAAGGACAGAGCTTGAGATTAAGAGACCTGCTTAGAATTTTGACAGTGATATATCATCGACATGAACTGTACATGTATCGGAATTGCACATGTCTCAGGAACCATAAAATACAGGGATGGAGTGCCATCTTTTTATTCATTAAAACCAAGTACAACATTCCACTATTTTCATTACAATCTGATCTCATTAACATTAGATTTTAACATATACTAAAAAAAGACTCAGATGATCATTTATCAAATGCTAACACTTGTTCTTCATAAAGATGTGAGTAATCAGTAATTCATTAAAATTACATTGGAATACTAAGATTTTCCAAGGTCCAAATAATTCAAAACAGGTTATAGCAAATGGGAGGGGCAAAACCTCCCATTAAGATTAATTAAAAGATTAAGTCTCTACCACTGGTGCATAATGTGTCTCTGGAACCAGATGCTCTTACAATTTTTCCAAGAGATTTTATTCTAGCTTTCAGACTTGCCAAGGAAAACTTAATCAAACAGATTATGAAAGAAATTAAATCGACATCATAAAGGAATGCTGCTGGAAGAGGGAAATCCATAAAATCTCAAGTGATGTATTTACATGGTATTTCCTCACAAATGTGTATGGATGTGGAGGAAAGTTGAAAAAAATTCTAACTGTGGAACGTGATTGGACATAAAATTAAAG
This sequence comes from Thinocorus orbignyianus, assembly GCA_013400375.1. NCBI lineage: Eukaryota > Metazoa > Chordata > Aves > Ciconiiformes > Thinocoridae > Thinocorus > Thinocorus orbignyianus. Next base: position 252,043 of record VXBW01008502.1, read on the forward strand.
GTACAAAAGTAAGTACATATTGAGTTGGTTTTTCAGGGAAAAGAACCACATTTTGTAGGATCATGGGTTAAGGTAATACATACTCTGCTTTTTCAGGTTCAGATTTTGTTTCCTCCTTCTCTTCCTTTTCATCTTCTTTCACCTGTTCCTACAGAAAGTCAGAATGAAGAGAGCATCTAAACTTTATTATACAAAAGATACAGAGTGCAGAATTTTAAGCTTTTTTTGTTAAAACAATTGAAAACTTGAGAGAAGACGGTCTTTCATTCACACTAACAAAGATTAATTTTAACACTGAATTAAAAGCAAACCAGAACAACATGTATTTCGAGAAGGCTGTGGGAATTCAAGTTTATGACATCAGAGAGGGTAAACATCAGTAATTATATGTGATTCCTTAAGCAACATGTCACAAAACCCAGAAAAGCACAGACACAAGTTTGGTTTCAAGATTATACTTAATATATGAAAGAGAGAAACACACAGCAGAAATAAAAGATACGGTTACCTGGACTTTTTCCTGCACCTCGGGCATTGGAGCTAAAGAGGGAGTGCTCAGTAAATCACTCAAACCAGCATTTGGATTGTGGGGGATCAATTTATACTGTCCACCTTCTCGTTTCAAATCCAAACCAAATATATCTGAGAGTAGATCACTCTCTTCTGATAAAGTTCTCAGATCTGTCAAGTCTTCTGTAGGCAATGCAGCTTCTGTGGGCTTCCTCTCCCCCTCTTCTCCTTCCCCACGCACCTCATCCTGAGTGGGATCTGGCATATTAGCTAATAGTTCAGCCACCTTGATTTTCTTTGCTCCTTCTACTAGGCTACCTCCAAGTAGCAAACTGCTTATGATGCGAAAGAAGCCCCGGACGACACTACAAGCAAAATGTAGTAAGCCCATCAAAATACTCCAATAGGAAGAAAACAAAGCCATGACCATGTCCTTCATAGTCATTTTCTTCACTTTTTTCATCTGCTTCTTCAGGCTTTTCATGCTGAGCATTTTCATAAGAGTCATTAAATTATGCTTGAGAGCTACTAATGCTGACTTCATGGTCACAAGAGAGAAGAAACCCATTCGAGGATCCTGTTCCTCAGGCTTATCTTTCTCATTCTCCTCTTTATTTGCTGACCTTTCATTCAGATCTGACTCAGAGATCTGGGCAGCCAGTTGCATTTCAAAAATGGTATCCTCACAGAAATTAACAAAAAGCTCCATCTTCTCTTTCTCTCCACCTTCATTTACAACATCAAATATAAATTGCCTCTTCGACTCTTTTACCTGAGGTTTCTCCCACTGAGTCCGACTTGACTCACTTATTTCAAAATAAACTCGTTCAATGCGCTTTGCACTGCCCATGATTTCTATGCGCCCAAGGAAAGGCTGGAAGTAGTTCAGCACACTCTCTGACAGTTCAAGAAAAGTCTGCAGGCGAGTATCATGGGGCATGTGCTCTGACAGGTTGGTCAGGAGAACAGCAACATTGAAACCAATGTCTTTGGCAGGTTCATGGAATCGTTTCACAAACTCCTCATAGTCCAGGGTCTCATTCTCATCTGTTTCAGCGCATGACAGCAGAAACTCAGTTTCAGACTGGGTGTAATGCTTATGGCTTTCCATTGCCTTGTGAAAATCCCTCTTTGAAATAATTCCTTTACCATCAGGGTCATATTCTTTGAATGCATCAGAGGAAGTCAAATCCTTCAATTTTAAGAACATATCAAAAAACTTCAGAATCATCTCCACATTGTTGGACGATTCCACAAGCATATCCACCATCTGCTTGCCAATAGTTCCATTCACAACATTACCTAGATGTGATGACAATAAGTTAGAGCAAAATATTTTGGCAAAGTGTATAATAATGACTAGTGAAATAATCAAACAGAAAGAATGATAAACTATCGGCTAACACACTCACTGGACAGCCAGCTGTAAAATCAAAAATCTTTTACTAATAACAGTACCCTAAGACTTGGAAAAAACAAAACTGACAAAGTATTTCCCATTAAAGAAATTAAGAACTAACATGTCCTAGAGAGACATGTCTGTTATATCAAACATGAGGCAGCACACTATGAATTTTACACAGAACTAGCATTACATGAGTTAGACGAGCTAAGTAAGATTGCTCATGGAGTACAGTCCCCATTACTAAGAACTTTCACTGCTCTCAGTACCTTCTATGAGCAAAGCAGTAACAGTGTAGCCCACACTGCAACCTATGCTGTATTTACTGCCCTCCCAGTTCTCAAAAAAATAAATTTGACAGGATACATGTAAAAAACAAAGAGGAAAACCAGATCTTTGTATCATCTAAGCGTATGTCTGGCTTAGTCTAGTGTTGGAAACACTAACACAATACCATGAAGGAGATAAAGAAATAATAGCATTTCTTGATAATGATCACATTCTCTGGGGAATTATAATTTCAGGTACTAGCTATAAAAGATCTTGAACCTAGTCACTAAACAAATCAAAGCCTGTTCTTTATGGTCAAGATCACTATCAAAATAAATGCAATACAGTAAAGGTGTTAATAAAATGACTGATAAATTATTCGGTTCCTAGAACTCAAGATTCAGACTTCAATAGCAAACAATATCTTCGCCTAAGCCAAATGTGCAGTCAAGTTAATGGAAAAATTAAAACTTCTGCCAGAGTTGGATTTTATATAATTATGTCATTCTGAACTAATATAAACTATATCAACTACACTATATACATCTCCCATTTGCTTTAAGACCTAGCAACTCTTCTCACAATTGAGACACAAAAATCAAAATCCCAAAGGAAAATGGAGCATTATTTCTCACAAGAAGACAATCATAGAGGTGAAAAGTTTTAAAGAACAACTCTAAAGGAGGATTTCAAATTAATTTTTTATTACCTTCCAGCATAGACAGCAACATGACAACCATATCCTTCTGAAGATCCATCAATTCCTTCAGTAATTCAATTTGACTGGAATCCTAAACAATGAACACAATATATGTAATGAGATATCTATTGACTTCTTTCACATCGATATCTGTGCAGGCATATTTCACCCTGTCAAAATAAGACTTAGAAATTAAGAAGCTGGTCGTGCTAAAGCTTGCAATACAGTGAAAAAAAAAAAAAAAATTTACTTGAGTACATTTACAGGATCAAACATTTACATAATCATCTGTTTAGAAGACAGCAATTTAATAAAGACAAAGTGAAAACTGAAGGTGATGCAAAAATTTAAAGCAGTAACTGGGTATGTCAAGCTCACAGATGATGCCTTTGTAATGTCTTATGTCAGCTAAATTATTGTCATTGTTGGTGCAATCAAATTTACAGCTACAAAGACTTGTAAAACCAGCAATGGCAGCAGCACATAATGCTCAAAGTGGAACATGAATCATAGTGAGTGCCACAGAACGTTTTTGGGGAGAAAGAACAGTTGAAATAAAATTTCAAAATATTTACAAACAAAGTTCTACCAGTATATCCTTAAGTAGACATGATATTGATTCTTTTAACAATCCTTTATCTCATTCAGCTTATCAAGTTTACTATTACACTTGACAATAATTTCAACCTGGAGTCTATCTGAATAGATTTATTCAACTATCTAATTTCTTCCTCAGTGATACATAGCTGCATCATCTTGTTGATAAGGCATACTTTAGCACTGCTGGATTTCAGTGATTAGTACAACAAATTCAAGTACTTCAAGAAGTATTAACAATATCACCTTGTTGCTTCCTAGTATAAGACTAGAGAAGGAAAACGCAAAAAAAAGAACCAAACAACCCAAACCAAACAGTCATTTAGTTTTGTTCCTACTTAAATCTTATTTCAAATATTCTCCAAAAGTGTCCTGGAAGCTTCTGATTTAAAACAAAAATAAAATTCTTAGTCTACGCAGGCCCCTCTTACAGACAAAACCCACACAGCAGTTCCTTATAAATCCATTTAGCCACACTCTACACCTTTAAAAAACTAGTATTTCAATAGAACCTGAAAATCTTATTATTAATTTATATATTCTTGCAATAAATATACATGAAGAAAAGAGTTCACATCCGTTCCAGTCTTTCCTAAGGCTCTGCTGACCTACTAGAGGAGATCCCAAGAGCCAAGAGCTTGAGCTCCACACAAGAGCAAGACATCATCACTATCTATCATACATTTGGAGTAGACAGTGTTTCTGTAATCACACAGAACACCATGAGTTACTCCACGCTATAATGGATCTTGTTGAGCAAAGCTTCTTGGCTCTCTCTGAAGTGGGAGGATGAGTGTCATTATTTTCTAGCTGCAATAATTAAAAGATGCTATGAAGCCACTCTGGGGACAGCCGAGACTATAAAGTTGTCACTACTGTAAAAACAAATCTTGTCAATAGCCATACCATACTTCTCAATCAACACATAGCCACCGCATATTTGACTCATTATCAGTAACTACTTAGATGCTGCTTTCCATGCTGCTTTATAGGTACAGGAAGAAAGCACAATAGCCACTACTGTGGCCTACCCAAACATCAACGATTTTTTTCAATTCTTAAACTAACAAAGATGTTCCAAAATCATGACAATATCTACAGACACCTAAAAATACATTTCAGTAGAAAATCAATGCATCACTCTTGAAAAGCAGGTTTCACTGTGATGTCATTTGTTGCACGACATTTAGCCATAAAGAATGAGCATACCTGTAGCTTGAAGTCTATAAATATATGTAATCAGCCTACTTTCAGCCATAAACTCCCAAGGGCAAGGAGTAAAGTCACTTGAACAAGACTACTTCATGCAAAGAATACTTACATGGACACCTTTGGAGCCAAATAATAAGATCTAAATTCTTTTAAAAAAGATAAGAAGTTGAAAAACACCCTGCTTAAGGACAGGATCTTCCTCGCTTAATTTTAACCCCCTAAAGAGCTGTTTATGCCAGTTCTCTACACTATTTCTATAGTTTATTAAATGATTACTCACATTCAAAATTAATGCATTATAAGGTGTGATTAACTCTTTCTCTACTAAGAGCAGAAAAGGCTTAGACACTGACATACACTGAACTAGGGTTTGGTAATGATGAACAAGGGTTCAATGTGTGACACATCAATGAGGTTGTGTCCTGCATAGAAGGTTCATGCAAAATGGCAGAAAACAGAGAACTTTGTTATGAAAGACAGGAACTAGCTAGTTCTTTCTGAATATCCATGATATGTTTCATTTGCAGCTTGATCAAATCAGCTTTGTGCCTGTGGCCAGTAATGCAATTACAGGCTTGCTATTCATGCCCACTATAATTTTGTAATTTACTCCTTCAACTCTATCATATTCTATCACCTCTATCTCTCATTTTTTCCACATATTTCCCCTATTAACTGCTGTTACTAATGATGTGAACATATTACAAGTTTGTTTATCTTTTACAAAAGAGTTACTAACTTTAAAAGGAAAAAGTAAAACAAAAAGATACCTGAGACAGCTTCATCTGCATGTGGGCAAAAACATGCAGAAAACCAACTACAGCATCCCATAGCCTGCTGTGTGCCAGACTTTGCTGATTCCCAGTGCACGGCCCCTATTGTTTAGGGAAAAAAAAAAAAAGAAAAAAAAAAGTAGAGTTTATTTGCAAGAAACTCAACAAGAACAGGAAGGAAGATATACAGGCAGTGCATAGCTCAGGGCTGTCCTTTAGAAACTGCTATGAAATATTTAACATATACAGAATTATCTATTTATTAACATCACTGACTGTAATCAATGGCTTTTCCTAGTAACCATTCTGGCTGTGTTTTATCCAAGTCCCAATTTACTATTTCAGAGCCACAAAAAGTAAATATGCTTGCAACTTTAAATTGCAAACTCTAAAATGGTACAAATCTTCAAGCTGATTCTTCCCTATGTAGTTCTGCAAATTAGGAATAACTTTATAGAATCATAGAATTGTCTTGGTTGGAAGGAACCTGTAGGATCAAGTCCAACCATCAACCTAATACAGCCCAAACCACCATTAAATCATGTCCTTAACTGCCACATCTATACGTCCTTTAAATACTTCCAGAGATAGGGACCCAACCACTTCCCTGGGCAGCCTGTTCCAATGTTTGATAACCTTTTCGGTGAAGAAATTTCTCCTAATATCCAACACAAACCTCCCTTCGCACAACCTGAGGCCATTTCCTCTTGCCCTATTGCTTCTTACTCAGGAGAAGTGACTGACCCCCACCTCACTACAACCTCCTTTCCAGTACTTGTTGAGAGTGATACGGTTTCTCCTCAGCCTCCTTTACTCCAGGTTGAACAATCCCAGCTCCCTCAACCGCTCATCAGACTTGTGCACTATAACCCTCACCAGCTTTGTTGCCCTTCTCTGGACTCGCTCCAGGATCCTAACGTTTTTCTTCTAGTGAGAGGCCCAAAACTGAACACGGTATTTGAGGTGTGGTCTCACCAAAGCCAAACACAGAGGTATAATCACTTTCAAAGTTCTGGTCACCACTCTGTTCCTGACAGAGGCTAGAATGCTGCTGACCTTTTTGACCACCTGGGCACACTGCTTGCTCATATTCAGCTGGCTGTCGACCAACACCCTCAGGCCTTTTTCTGCTGGGCAGCTTTTCAGCCACTCTTCCCCAAGCCTGTAGTGCTGCACAGGGTTGTTGTGACCCAGCATTGTTCTTGTTGAACCTCATACCACTGGCCTCAGTCCATCGATCCAGCCTGTCCTCATCCCTCTGTACAGCCTTCCTGCCCTCAAGCAGGTCAACACTCCCGGCCAGTGTGGTGTCATCTGCAAACTTACTGCGGGTAAGATTTTGTCCAGATCATTGACAAAGTTACTAAAGAGAACAGACCCCAAGACTGAACCCTGGGGAACACCATTTGTGACCAGCCAGCCACCAACTGAATTTAACTCCATTCACTACCACTCTTTGGGCCCAGCCATCCAGACAGCTTTTTCCCCAGCATAGTGTACTCCCATCTAAGCCATGACTGGTCAGTTTCTACTGGAGAATGCCATGCAAAATAGTGTTGAAGGTTTTACTTCAGTCCAGGTAAACAACATCCACAGTCTTTTCTTCATCTACTAAGCGGGTCATTTTATCATAAAAGGAATCATGTTTGTCAAGCAGGACATTTCATGAACCCGTGCTGACTGGGCTTGATAGATCACCTGACTGTCCATAATGGTACTCAGGATGATCTGTTCTATGACCTTCTCTGGCACTGAGGGCAGACTGTCAGGTCTGTAGTTCCCCTGATCTTTCTTCTGGACCTTCTTGGGGATGGGTGTCACATTTGCTAGACACCAGTCAACTGGGACCTCCGCAGGGAGCCAGGACTGCTGGCAAATGATGGAAAGTGGCTTGGTAAGCACTTCTGCCAGCTCCTTCAGTACCCCTGGGTGGATCCCACCCGGTCCCATAGAATTGTGTATGTCTAAGTACTGTAAGCAGGTCTTTCACTACTTCCTCTTGAATTATGGGAGCTTCATTCTGCTCCCCACCCCTATCTACTAGCTCAGGAGGCTGGCTACTCAGCGAACAACTGGCCCTACTAATAAAGGCTAAGGCAAAGAACACATTAAGTACCTCAAGGTTTATTGTTAGAAAGTTGATGCAAAATTGGCATAAGAGATTAGAGAATCAGACTCCCGAATACATTTTTCCCCCCAGCGTATTCTAGCTGTTGTAGAACACCATGCTAAAGAATATTCTTCCAAAAATATCAACTTCTAGAAGGCAGGAACTCAAAAGCCTTCTGAAGTCTCCGAGGATAACAAAGTAAAACTTTACCAGCTAACAATATTACTTGTGATTTGCGAAATATGTATACCTTTAATACATTTGTACACGTTTCTAAACTGCCTCTACTCATATTTATTCAGTCCTATTCTATAACATTTCATCCACATGAACTATAAAATACTACTTTTATAATAATAATGTGCAACTTCATTATTTCAGACATGGCACTGGTGCCTTAAAACAGCCTTATTCCTGACAGAAAAGGCAACTTAATGTTCTGATGACTAAATAGCTACTATGTTTTGCACTGACTCTAGTTTCTCAATGGATTAAAAAACTTGAAAGTAGGTTACACTGCAGTCTAGGCCAAATTAAAACAAAACAGAAATCCCCCAAACCTCTACTCTCTTGCATATAACCAAAAGACAATTATTTACAAAAATCTGTAAATTTGACCAAATCGCTAAGAGTAGTGACAGACATATAGATATAATTCAAAACTTCATTTCCTACTTAAATAAATGCACTATATTTCTACTTTATATATATATATATATGTATACATAAAATGTCTTCACATCAATTTGTCAATGATTAATTAACAATCATTATTCATTTTCTTTCAAATCCATAAAATGCCAATAATTCACCTGGATATACTCTGTGAGAGTATTGAAAACTTGCTTTGCAACCTGGATGGCTTTGGAAAAATTTCGTTGTCCTTGCTCATCAATAACATCCTTCCCAGAATAATACCAATAGAAATCACTAATAGATTCCTGAAAAACAGTTGTGAGAAGCACAGAGATTTTGTAATCAAACTGCCTCTAACCACTTATTCACCAAGATAAGGAAAAATAACATTAGATAGCATTCTAGTTTTGAAAAGTATTTAATTTATAAAGGTTTTAAATGATCCTCCAACAATTCAAGAATTGCAGTTTCATCTCAAGAGAACCAATATGAAAACAAATAAACTGAAATAAATAAATAAATAAATAAATAACCTGGACCAAACCTTAAAATTAAATAATAAAGAAAAAAATTAGATCTGTTAGTACCCGCTCTTAGAAATACAACTGCCTACATTCTGAAAAGGACTACTCAGCAGTATTACCATGCTGCATGCTTTTCATTAAGCGATCTCTTTTTATACTGTGTGCTTGACACCTAGTCAATAGTGGAAGCAAATGTTGCTTTGTGTGCTTGATTCCTCTTTCCAGCTTCCCCAAAGGTGAGCTTATTAAAATTACCACAAAGTAAGCAATAGAAAGAAAATTACTGTATTGTCCCTACTACTGCTACAGAATGCATAAGCACAAAAAGCAATGTTGATAACAGCAGCAACTTAAAAAAACACCAGTTTCAAAGCCTGGAATTCTCAGACCCAATGAATAAGTTGCTAAAGGGAACACTTAACTAGATAAATTAAAATAAGCCAACAAGATATATTATGAGGCACAGTGATTTTCAGAAAGATGAGAATAATAGGTAGAAATTATTAGCATTTATCATAGAATATTTTTTTATGTCTTTCACATGCTCCAATCTGAAAACAAATTAGATTTTCTTTTTTATTATTATTATTCTCTTCTGGGTTGTAACAATGTAATGTTTTTATATTTAAAGATTAGGAAGATAAATTCAAATCAGAGTTTTGAGGGATTTTTAGTCTAGCCTTCTGCTTTTGGGGTTTTTTTGCCCCCCCTTTTTTTTTTCCTCCTTAGAATATGATGTGCTGTTCTTATGCTTCATTCACTCCACGCCATCAAATGACTATCCATAAAGAAGTCCAGTGTTCAGACTAAATCAGAATGTGGATGAAAAAGCAGCAGGCGGAAGCTTAACTTAAACAATACAAAACACTTTCCAGTCACAAGGCAGTCTCGGTCAACAACTGGCTAATTGTATTCACTGATATGCTTAACAGGCATCTACCTTCTGCCCGCTCTCCTGAGTTAACAGACTTCATTGCACTCCTGCATGTAACAGCTGACATTAGTCTTTCATCACCTTTCACTCTTGCAGTTCAAAATAATAGCCCTTAAAGGACTGTAACCACCTTTCTCATCAACATGGGTCACAGTGACCAGAATAAATGTCATGACGAATAAATGTGCTCCTTTAATAAAACTGCACATTTTGTGGTAAGAATGAAGTTTGGCTTCGCTGTAAATGGAACTATTGTAGCAACAAACCATGTGTTGCTAAAGGTAATTCCAGATAAATCCAGATACTTGAACCTACACATCCAAACTTCTGTCTTATGATCAAAATAAATGAATTATTTTTAAAAACATTGTATATATTATATAGATGCAAAGTCGTTACTGTCATCTACTTAAGTAGTATATAAGTTAACCTACCTGAACTCTTAATAAGTAATCCACAGTGGAAATTATAATATTAACAGTTGTGTTGTTACCAGTTTGAGTTCTCAGGTAATTCTGAAAATCTAAAAATTCAAATAAAAGTTTAATTTGAATTTATTTCAGTGTTAAAGACTTCGAAAACCACTCCTGTATTAATTCTGATCTAGGAAAGTATTGCTTAAAGGAATTGATACTTTTTTTAACTTTTTTTTTTTTTTGGCAACAAATCATTTTATGAGTTTCAGCATTTTATTGCAGAGATCACACACCAGTTAACTTCTGAAGCCAGAAGCATAATTATCTGTTTCGTCTGTTGAATTTTAATTGGTTTTATTTTCATCTCATTTATGACTAAGTTCACATCTCTAGAACTCCATCAATATCAACAGAATCACATAGTTATACGATTCCTGATTATAAAGTCATAAATATGTCCAATTGCTAACAAAAATTACCTTTTTTTCCTTCTTCTTTTTCTTCCCAAATAATGATACAGAGAACACAGGGAAGTGTATGTAATAATAAAAATATACTCAATATCATGTATTTGTTTAATTTGATTTTGTATATTTAAAATAGATGCTATGTCTTCAAGAAAGGTTTTGTGTATTGCAATTTCACATACAATTCTAAGTGACATTTCTGCCAAATAGCGCACACCAAGAAGCATACAAATGACAAAGATCAATAAATATACTTCCCTGTTATATTTTCCTCTGTAACTTCTGTGACCAGAAGTTATAAACCACATACATTTTCCTTTATAAATTTACCTTTCATAGCAGGACAAGATCCCAAAATCATCATTTTGGAAAGAACTATGCTCTGTACAGAGTTAAAGCTGATTAAAAAAACTGGCAATTTAGTTCCATATAAATATTTTCCTTTCATTTATAGCCTAGCACCTATTCCACTTCTCATGATATTTTACGAAGGCTGCAAAACCTCCAGCACTAAAGAGCTTTTCTCTTCAGTTACCATCACCTTGGCTCAGCTGACTGGCAGCCTGCCCACAAACCTGAATTATGTCCTTCACAAAGCAACTGAAGGAAGCGGAAGAGGTCACAGGTGAACTCATCGTCTTGCATCACCTTTTCTCCTGTAGAAAGGCCAGATGGAAGCAGATTACCACAGGCTGCCAAGTAACACCTCACAGCCCCTGAAGAAAATCTTCACATTTAATTTTAAGAAAGAGAGAAGGGGAGAGAAAATTTAGAACCGCCAATCTATCTGAAGCACATATGACTTGTGCTTGGCAGATAGTTATTTGGTTAAAAAAAAATATAAATTATGAAACTTAACTTTTGATTTAAAAACATGGCAGCATGAGCTTGGCAACATTTTACAAATAACCCATGATTTACATTCTTGTTTGACTTTGCTGGGCATGAATGCTGCATTACACACAAAGGTTAGGATCAGATTAATTCGGTTCCCATTTATCACAAAACAAGGTACTTAAAATACAGAGAGATTTAATCAAACAGTAATGAAAATCATTCCTCAAGTTATTAGAATTTAAAATACTCTAAAATAACCCATGAAATTTACAGCTGACCACATTCTCTAGAATCATTTAGGCTAAAATATTTGAGGATTTAGCACCTGTCAGCTGCTGACAAAATGGATGTTGAGCATTTGTCTCCTTTGACAAAATAAACAATAAACTTCTGATGAACAAGAACAAATGGCAATGTGCTCTACCGAATTAGGTCCTTTAGTTATTTTTTTTGGTAAATAACTAATATCCACATGAATAAAGCTTCATATTATTTTCTTGAATCTTCACAGGGAACAGTATACTACAAGGCCCTCCATTAGCACATCGCTATTTTGATTACATCCATCAGTACAGTTAACTTTGTACACTGACATAGGAAGAGCAGAAACCATCATTCCGCCAGGAAAACAATCACAACTGAGGAAAATGTAGAGCAGCTAAAAAATTACATATATACAGGATGACAACAACATTTTTAAAACAATAAAGGCCACCTATTGAAAGCAAAGACACTCCCATATAGGACTTTGGAAAAGTATTTGGAATACATATGGCAACAAAAATAGAAGCCATAAAAACTTCTACTTCTTAAGAATATACATCATTTGAATAGTTGGCCAAGTGCTATTTGAAGACAACAAAAGGAAAGGAGATAAAACCGCAAGCAAACTAGAAAAGAATTTGCAAGATTATTTTTTTTTTAATGGGGAGATATTTTAGGCTTTTATCTGACCTTCAAAATGCAATGTCTAGAAAGACAATTTTTAGTGGGTGAACAGAAGGAAACCAGAAGAGTAACTAAATTAAAATTTAAAAGGAAAAAAGTTATTTTTTAAAAAAGTTACAGACAATAATTATTACATTAACAATTACTGACATACTGTTATATATGGATTATTCTAATTTTAATGTCTACACTTAAAAATTATTTTTACATTATTTACATTATTATTATTATTATTTCAGCTGAGTTGTAAACAGAATTTAGTGCAATTCAAAATATATACAAGCACGAACATGATCAGAAGTTTAACTTTACACAAGTTCATGAATGATTATAAATTCAAGCTAATAGATTTATCAATTTACAGCCTGTGAACTGTAAAGTGAGAAACTTCTGTGCTGTTAGGAAGAAAAAGCATTTTACAAACTAATACGAATATTTAAAGTTACAGAATTTCACTCTTTCCTGCTGCCATCAAGGCACACTGTATTAACAGCAGATATCACCATGGTATATGCAAACACATTTTCTTGTAACATAGGGAAAGATAAAATGCTCTTCCTTCTAATTCCAGACCTGCACTTATTGCAGTGTGAAACAATATGCAATTTCTTTCTCCAAGAATGTGCCAAATACTATAAATGACAGTCTATGACATTATTCTCAGTCCCAGACATGAATACCAGATATATAGTTTTTCAGTCACAGAAAACTGAAAAACCTTTCAGCTAATTAAACAATAAATGACTTTCTGTCAGTGCTGATTAATGGAGACATATAAAATACATGCCCGAGAACACAAGAAGGCAAAATCATGAGGTGCTTCTGGACTTAGAAGGATATTATTCAATATTATATGCAGGTTCAGCACTGCCAGATACTTTCATATGTTTTCAAAGGCCAGAGTATAGAGTATCCTGCAGGATTAGCACCTTTTTTCTAATTTAACTGAACACCTGTCATGCTTAAAGTTACACTTGGAGTCACATGTTTTGCCAATCTAGATGAATATTTATATTTTGCAAAAATAAGCAGAAGAGAAAGCCAAATATTTGGTGGAGCCTGTACCTTCACACATATAATGCATGAGGCTTGATTGCTGAGATGGCAACGATTTTAAAAAATAACTCACAAGGAAAATTGCTGATGTATTACAGTTGGAATAATCAAGCCCATAAAGGGCCCGAGCATGTATTTGTATGAGTAAGAACACAGAATAAGTTACAGGTTAGTATTTTTCCACCTCTGGTTTCCATGTTCTCTTATCAAATACAATTTTTTAGAACAAGAAGGAAAACAAGTCTCAAGGTAAAATGATTACACCAATTAATTTATGAAGTAATCTTCTGGCTTTTAGTTACACCCACCACAATGTAGGATTTTTTTATAAAATAAATTCCAAATGTAATATTGGAACATGCTGGAAAGGATTGTTTAATTAGCTCCACTATAAAGAAATCACAAATTTAATACAATTTATTGAAAAAATCTGCAAAATCATAAGGTGTTTAGGTATATCATTTCACACAAGTTGAAAGGTCATTCCTTTTAGAAATATTTTTATATACTTCAAAATGAAGTAGAAAAGCTGTGTTTTCAATAGCTTGGCCACATTAAGATTTAAAATAGTCTTGGTTTTTGATTTATCCACTAACCAAAATCTGACTAAAACCAATGGTGATATTGTCAGGAATTTTAATTTTCAGAGATTACTAATTGACTTCATCAGATGTCTCACTGGCAGCTACAGAACTGAAGTACAGATCCATTTCTTTATATAAAATCTATGAGAACAACCTTTGCTGCTGTGCACACAAATTCATGCCAGTACACACAAAGATCTACAATGTACTTATAAAAATACACACTGCTTATAGTAGACAGGTTGTCACGAAACCATGTTCTTATTTTTGCTTTATATGATGTATATTCTGGCATATATTTGCTTAGATGTTAAAATGCTGCCATTGCTCATGCTATATGTAAATGATATGGCTATACATGTGAAGGCTTAAAGACTAGTTTTAGCAAAACTGGTAGCATGTGTTTATGATATATAGGAACAGAGGCATTGTGTGTAGGAAATGAAAAACAGATTGAGTGAAAAATTAAATACATGGATTTTTTTCCTTGAAAGTGCACGTGTCCAAGTGTAATAATTATCCCTCTTTTTTTTTTCAATCCTCAACAAAACAAAAATCTGACTTTTATTACTACTTAGAAACATTTGTCTAATGCTACTTATTACAGAAATACAAAGACGATTTCAGGTTTCAAAAAGGAATAGGGTTCCATTTTGATGGCTGTTAAACAAGAGCAAAGCTCTTTCATGGTATACCAAGTGAATTTATTCTTATCACAAGATCCAGGCGATAGTGGGTTGGATTGTGAGTGCTGCATGCCTTTGACTTCTCAATAATCTGATTCAAATAAGAAAAGCACTTGTTTCATCACCAAGAGACACATAACAATTTATCTGAAAGCTGAAGGTACTTAAGCTCTCTTTTAAATGCAAACACTGAATCAAATACAGTGGTACAAAGTTGGAAAACACCCCTCCAGCGTATGCTAAGTGGATCATGAATTTAAACATTCACTGTAAGTGTGACTAGGCTGGCAAAGGATGAAAAGTATATTTATTGATTTCACATTATTAATCTCTGAATTGATGTGTACCTTCATTATAGTAGGTATATTATATGGCATGTGTACCATGCCATACTTAGTTTAATATAAAGTCCTTTAAGTCCTACTCTCAGATTAAATTTAATTCTAGAACTATTTTTCATTAAAACAAACCTTCTAAGAACTTACGGAGAAACAAAATAACATGATATGATATTAATAGATTAAAAATAAAATTTGAGCTTTCCTGAAAAAAAGAAAAGATGGTAAAATAGTGTAAGTTTAATCTTAACATCTTAAAATTTTTACATCATATGGTAAGTAAAACAAGTCTCTCCAAAGGAGAAAAACATTGCACTTTCAAGATTTTTGTGACTCACAGTGAAATAGCATAGAGTATGAGCACTAAAAGAAAAGTGAAAAACCACTGCAACATAACAAGCATTTCTACACATCTTTGGTTTTGACCCCCGCTTTTTGAAAAGGAAACTTAATAATCAAAACAAAATACATAGAAAAGAAACAACATTGAGAACATCACGAAAAAAAAAAAAAAAAAAAGTTAGAAACACATCTGCTAAAGAACCATCAATGTTGTTACCAGTGGGGGTTCCAGGGTTTGGAAAGGGAAGGTAGTATCAGTCAGAGGAATATCAGGACAAGGAGCTTACGATGCGGACAGCACAAAGAAACAGTTGGAATATAGCAATAAGTCTCACATCCATGTTGTCTCAGTCCAGGACTTTCTACCTATTGCCAATGTTGACATGGGACCAGAAACTATATAGCACCGATTTTGAAGAAAAGTTACTGTCAGCATCAACAGCAGTTTTTATTTTACTTTTGTAAGAATAGTTTCAGGCTTACAGTTTGCAAATTCAATGACATTTACAGGCTACAGTGTACATTTTACATCATGTTTCCTTGGGAATCCAGAAAATGATCTTTAATTGAGGAGTAATTAATTGCTCATAGAGTAAGCATCTCCCTTTAAAAAAAATAATGGGAGAAAACATTTCCATATCTTCAGTATTTTCTTTGTAGTATTTACAGATGGTTATTAATAAGATTACAAACAGACATACGATCTGAGGTATCCCATAAAATAAGGATACTTTGTTCACTACAGGACTTTCTCCACAGACACACTGGCTGGGCTTTCATAATGCTATCAGGTATTAATAACAGTAACTGTATAGCTCTTACGTAAACTGCTTTTCAATTAATCGAAAAAGGTGTGTTCCATAATATGAAAATGTTATCATTATTATTTCAAGGTAGCATAATATCAAGAATAATGTAACCCTGATAAGAAAAATCAGTCTTTTTCGGTTTGGTTTTACTTTGTTCTGTTTTCTTGAATTTTCAATAGCTGGATATTAATACATTAAAAAGGTGCTGTTAGCAAATATCCCTTTGTGTGAAGAAATCTGTGATATAATGTGATTACTGGATCTTGACATTGCTGCTGCTCAGTAACAAAGAAAATAAATACCCATGATCCCAAGTGTAGAATTTAGTTAACCAGCCAAATAAAAAATTTGCACTGAGAAAACAAATAAAAATCAAGATCATCTTCCTCCCCAACACCTGGCTAATGAAAAGGCATCTGCTGGGTTTGAAACTATTGTTTCTGCTGAAGGGTATACACATTTTGTATTTTAAATTTGCGTTTCTCGTGGCAATGGGAACATCTCATAGCAACTGCACCTACAAAGATCTTACTTTACTTGAAGTAAGGAACCTTTGACGTATAGGAACTTTAACACATCAAGCAGCTTTCAGAGCAAGGAATAACCATCAGTAAACATTGATTCCTCTAAATCAGGGATGCACCACCTCTTTCTTGTAACAACTCCTGACCGCATTAGATAAACCTAGCCAGTGGCAAATCCTCTCCTTGCTAACCACCCTCAAATCCTCACTGGATCCACCACTGATTTCCTATGCTTGCACAAACCAGTGCAGTGATAAAGCCACATTCAGTACACAACAAATATTACAGGAGGACTATAGCACAAGGCTTTGTGTATGTGTCGGTTGTTCGGGATTTTTTTGTTTGTTTGCTTTTTAACATTCATCCATCACAATACTGGGCTCACTAAAATGAAAAGAAACAAAAAAGATCAGGATAAAAAAAAAGTTTAAAAAAGCTTGCTGCTCTTACATCTAGTGTGCCAGTTACTGTGCAAATCCTGAGAAAGGGAGGAAGAACAAAGTGGGGAGAGTTGACACAAAACCCAGGAAGTTTGGAATATACAATTGTAATAGTAAGAGAAAAGAACCCACTAGTTTAACAGTCTTACAGGAACAAAAATTCTAATTGTGTTCAGGAGCTGTACAGTGCTGACACAAAGCTAACAGCAGGGAAAATAAAGAATAGGCAGTTGTTTTTAATAATTACCACGCTCATGAGTGATGACTGAGGAAGGGAGGACAGGACAATTAGTTCAAAGAAAAGAAAACAGGGAAAAAAAGAAAAAAAGTTGAGAAATTATTTTTAGCAAATACAAAATATAGTTAGTATTGGTTTTGGCAAAAGTAGCTCTATACTAAAAGAGAAAAATCAAATAAACAGAAAATTTAAAAAAAAATCCCTCAAATGGGGAAGAATAAAAATACTCTAACATAGGTAGAGTAAATTATGCAGTGTTTAAAGATTTATTTCTATTTGCATGCAAAACCTGCCTTTTCTAGAAACAGGCAGTAGCCAAGAAAAAAATGAGCTGATAACTTGACAGACCATTTCAAATTCCAACATTATAAATAATAAATTTAATTATTTAGTAGCAAAAATATTGTCCAAAAGAGCAATGTGTTGTGCAGAATAATCTTTGGTAAAACATGAAAGTAATGGCCAAAAACTTATATGCCAGATAGCTGCATCAGTGCTCAATCCAGAATCCTGTGACTAAATCTTATCTACATGGGCTCACTTTATTTCACTTGTGTACATATATAGATTCAATCTAGAATTTAAACTATGGGAGCACTTTCAGGGAAGCAGCATTTATGAATGGTCTTGAAGTCATTCTGCTATATTTAATAGCTCATGATTTTGATTTGAGACAAGCAGTTGAATATTCATGAAATATGCCTCACAAAAGAGCAACAAGCACAACAGGCAATGAGATATGCAGTGTTGTGGGTATGAATTATGAACCCCCAAATGCAATGATGATTATGTAGTTAAACTTTTTACCTTGTTTTTAAGATAAAAACATGTTAAAAGATTAGGTCACTGTAGGATTTAAATATATAAATGCACCATAAAAAATTCTGAAGATAAGGGAAGAAAATGTGCTTTGGTAGCTTTATTAAGTCACATGAGAATGAACCTAATGTTTCCAGACAATCACAGTAAGGGTGTAGTAGAACTTACTGTCAGACAGAAGAGAGAAACTGACAGTGAACTGACAACACAGAGGGTAGAAAGCCAAATTGGTTCAAAGTCAAAAGTAAAACAAAAATTTTGTAGTATTTCCCCAAAGACAAACAGAAAGGAATGATTTCAAAGGAAAAGCTTTCCCAGCAGAATTGTTTTCTAAACAAGAGATACAGTTTCCCTGACCTCTAGTATTTCAATTACTGCTTAACTAAATTGTCTGTTTTTCATTCCAGCCAAGACAGTTTAAGAAATCAGGTGGGAACTTTTAATTTCATTTTATGCTGAGAGTGGTTAGGGACTTCTGAAATGTTTTAAATGCATGAACACTTCTATTTGTAACTGGAATCTGTTTTCAATTTTGCATGTAACATCTTCACTTCTTCAGAATGATGGGTAACAGTCCTCTGAGATTGTTCTGAAACTCAACACATGCTAGTGATTTACTATTGACAAGCATGGGCATAGGTAAGCCAATTAAACATAAATCACTCTGGGGAACCATATTTTAGCTTCAGCCTATAGATATATATTTACAGGGCTCTTTCAAATTCAGCTTGCTTCTGCAAACATAAAAGTTCTCTTAAAATGTTCAAGACCACTTATGTTAAATCAATAGTACCTGATCCCTCTTCAGTCACCATGCCAAGGCCTTCTGCTTTGTTCTGACGTTCAAATGCATTTAGGTCAAGAACACTGAAATGAGAAAAATTACATTTGTCCTGTGATAAATTAAATATATGTAATAGTTCATTTTGTGAAAGATAAGAGAAGGATTAGTGATTTCATTTAAGTACATAATCATACTAGTGTCAAGAAGATACATTTCAGTGGCTTAATTTATGTCTGCTATAAGATTACAAAACTCAGCTCTACAGACTTAATGTGCTTTTGCCTCACATAGGACAATATGAACTTAGCTCTTTTATGATCCCCAAAAAAGGGAATAGATGTGTTTCTGATAGAAATACTCATTTTAGGGATTACAAAGCAGCCACATTATTGAGTACTTTTATATTATAGTCCAGTTCATCCCAAGGAACAAGGTCCATTAAGAAACCTAAGAAACCATGACGTTATTAGTTCCACTCAGTGTTCTCCCTCTGAATTCTGAAAAACTGAAGCTGTCAAAGGGGAATATGCACATACCTAACCAGATTTAGGAATATATCCATATTTCTTTTTGTGAATCTGTACAGTTCTGCCTTTCATGGCTTACCATGTCAGCTAGCCACGGGACCTTTCCTCATAAGCAAGTGTTTACACAAGTCAGATGAATGTATATGAACTACAATAGGAATTCTACTGGCAAGAAACCTCACTGATTTCAAAATGAAACTTGGCCAAAGACAGCATTAAGAAAAAAGGCTATAACATCTTACCCTTGACAAAGCAGAAGATTTTAACCACTTGATCCACGAAACCCCTTTTAGTCCTATGTTTTATGCTCTTTAATACATTAGTTATTGATATGGTTTATTTTTAGGAATTATAAATAGAACTTGTAAATATATCTATATTTATATATATAAAATCAATATAAACTGTCAAGAAGCATGAATGGACAAAAGTCACAATACCTCCACAGTTTATTGAAACACAATATTCCATTCCTTTTAAGGTCCTACTGATATTTCTAACAATGCTTAGTTTTTCCAAAATCTTTATGATTACTTAACATTGATCATTAACCTGGTCTCAGCAGGGTTACAGGATACTTCGAGTTAAGAATTTGCCCATGAGGAATACTCCTAACACTGGAATTATTTTCTTGCCTATCTCAAGTAGACACAAATGCCATAAACATTTGTGAAAAGAGCTCTTTTACCAAGGCAAATCGGTATCATACAAAGATTTTCATACCACAAACATCACCTTATCCTTTACCCCAAACCTAGCATATGACAGTCCCCAGGTGCTCTTTGCAAAAAGCATGTAGACATTTCCAAAACTATAAATCCTGTAGAATAAAATCTAAATGCAAAGTCATAAATTTTAATGTAGGTATTTTCTTACCTACAGGACTGCATAAGACCAGCAAGACTTTGAAAGAATCCCACATCCTTTTTATCCTTGAGGTAGTCAAGCATTTTCTGCAATAAATGCAAATAATTTACACAGAGAATTACTACTTATACTATGTGGTAATCTAGTATACTTAACATTATACGGATTCTAGGTTACTATTGATGCTGGCGTTTTGAAGTATTTCTAACATTTACAAATTAGATAAAAGAGTCCTGCAGAGAAAAAATCCAGGTATCAAAAATAAAAAGAACATTTAATGTTCCTGTCATTTACAGAAAAAGTCATCCATTTTGGATGTTCCTTCCTAAAACATGGAAAATAGTAACATGGAAAGTCAACATATCTAGCAGAATAGAGTGTTTATTATAAATGCAATCTTGCCACTACTAGGCCACAAATTTGTATTGACACTGCTGTTTCAGCATGGGGTTGGGTTTGTCATGACCTCAGTTTCTTTTAGACTATTTTAGCTGCAACAGCACATTAGTAGCCATGTATTCTTTTAAATTTGGTTTAGCTTTATTGTACTGTGCAATACCTATCTAATATCAGATTGTGATAACAAGAAGTTGTCAGTGGAATGAACTCTTATTCTACAATGCAATATGTTGTGCTGTTGAGAGAAGATATAGGATGACATTGGAGGCCCTTGTTGTAAAAAAAAAAATACCACAATACTCAAAGATCAGTCTTAGTAGGAACACTGTAAGAATTCACATTGTGAATGAGGTAAAAGTCTTTTTGCAAATAGCAAAAACAGTAGGAAAAATCGGTAATAAGTAACTTCCAAAATGAAAGAGCACACAAGTGGGCAGCGTTAACAAAACATATCAGCATCAATGTACCTATCAAGTGGACCCAACACCCCAGAAAAGGAACACCAATAGCACCATACTAATTAAAGCAAAGAACTCCAGATGATGGCAATGATGACTTTCCAAAACCACTCCTGTACCTCTACCCCCACCCATGCCATTCTTCCCAAAGAAAGACTGAAGAGTTGATCTTAGGACCTAAAGAAAAATTGGGAAGGTGAACATAACACCAGAGAAAATGGCTAGAAATGAAGCAACTGAAAAAGCAACTCTAATTGTATTAATGATGCTTTCATGTTATAAGTATGTAATTTAGACTAGTAGTATTAGTGTTAATGTAATTGTACTATTTCCTACAATCTGATTAGTTATGACTCTGTCAAATAGTGAAAAAAACACCCAGGTTGCAGCATTACAAATTTAGATCAAATAATTATGCGCAGATGCCATGATTTTCCTAAATAATCTAATATCATGACATCCCAAAGAACTGGTAATGGTTCAAGCAGGTACTTTTTTGCAAAATTTGTGTTTTCTGGTCAATTCCTGCTAATGGTCACCTCTGACAAGAGCATTATCTTCAGCTGTATTCAGCTCCTTAAGTGGTTGTTTAACTTGAGAGCTTAACTGTTCCCAGTTGTCTGTATTCTTCAAGCTGCTCCACAGCAGGTATGAACCCCTCTGGACTCTGGAATCTTCAAACTGTACAGAACACTGAATATACTCTTTACCAGGCACTTCTCTTCAACCATGTAGAATATTGTTAATATATCAGACTTGCACACTGCTCACCACACTGTGTTACTATGGATTAACAAATAAAGTTTGAATTCTCTGCTTTTATCACCAAGAGTCTCCATGGCACAAGCTAATGACTTCTGAAGTTGTGTAACCTTTTTTTGGTGAAGACTGGGGTCAGTAATTTTGCTCTACTGGCTACAAAACGTTGGCAATTTCCCAAGAAATCCTTCCCTCCCATAGAATTCCCCTGGAAGTTAATGATTTAACACAGAATTTCCCCCTTCCAGCTGAAGTGCAAAACAAATTTCTTTTAGCCTTGTAATTTGTAGATTAATTATATGTATACAAATAAGAAATATATACCTAGCAAACAAGTTACTTTTGTACATTATTTTCCTCTGGGAATGGGAGTCAGAGAGTAAATAGTATCTGACAAATAGCCACATTACATTACGCACTACTAAAATAATAACAACCAATGTATAAAGATATATATTGACTAGAATGGATGAAAATAAACGAATTCCTTACCTGTTGAACAGTAGAATTTCCTCCATTTAAGATGGCAATCCCTAGCTTTAGGGTAGCTGCAACCATTGGCCCCATCTCACCTTAAAATTATTATAAAATACAACTTCAGATCATATTTAAAAACAGGAACGTTCTATTAAGTTATACGTACAATAACTGAAATGGTAATTTATTAGGAGTGGCCCTTTTGTTTCTTTTATAAAACAGACCTGTTTTTCTTTCATAATCTCTACTGTGACTTAGTGTCTTCCTGAGTGCCTACAGACCTAGTGTAATACATACACAGCACACAAAAGAAGCAAGACGTAAGAGAGGAAGAACTGAGCTCAATTAATATAAACCATGTTTCATTCACTAGAACATCCAACAATTGATTTTAGACTGGGTGCACAATTTTAAGTTACCTTTCAATTTTAACAATGTGTCCCTTTTGCATGCAAGTCTAAATATTTTTTTTCCATTTCTTCATAAAATGACAGTGATCCAAAGCATTTAGTTATAGTAACTGAAATTTGCAAACAGTCATTTTTAAAACATTGCTACTCTAGAAACAAATCTAGAAAATGAAAGCATCGAAGCTTAGAATCAGATGTCAATAAAGTAGATATTTGGGGAAGTAAGGGGAAAAAAAAAAAAAAAGAAAGAAAAAAGCACCAAAGTCTACACCTACCTCAGAACTATATACACCCCAGAATTTAGGGGCCTTTTTGTTCTGCTAAAGCCATGAACTTTTTCACACTTCCTCTCAAATATCACAATAATAAAAGTAGTAATAATAATAACAACAACAACAATTCAGTATACTTTCCTGTATTAGCTGTCAATAAGTTTTGAAATTTTGGGTGCATTTTGAAAGCAAACCATAGCACCAAACATCTGCAGGTTTTGCCCAATAAGAATTACAAGACCATTAGAAGTAAGGTTTAATATGTAATCTACACAACAAAACATTACCTTTACTCGCACTGATTGTCTGCAGAACCATCTCAGCAGCACCCCGGTCATGCAGTCTGGCTTGTTGATATAGAAGTTTTTGCTTTTCCATTTCTTTTTCCTGAATAAAAATTCCAGTCATTTAAGATGAGGATTCCAGTTACTATCAGCTCTCCAAAGGTTTTTGGTTTTCTCTTAGTATATGGGCTCTATGGCAACATCATGGACCATTTCAATACATACAATGCTACTGAACAAATATTTAACATGTTCAAGTAATATTCTCCCTTTGGTATTTTTCTTTAATATGCTTATAGCATTTTATCTGAAAAAAGTAATCTCAATTGTAAATCATCAGGTTAGTTCAAACCCCATGTTCATTATATATAGACTGCATATATCAAACTTGCACTTTTGTGCTGTGTTTTTGTGCAACAGTTCGTACACTTAATAAAATCTTCTATAGTGCGACCATAACTTCATACTGCTCAGTATGTGGCTCTCGAGTTACAAGTTGTTGCTGAATACCAGAGTAACAGAAGCATCTCAGATTTTTTGTTAAAAACATCTCATTATATTACAATACAGATTGCCCACCCTACCAACAGAATCTTTGATAGAATACACTGTGCTTTTATATTTTGCATTCTCTAGCGGCAACAAATAATACTGCATGGCGTTGCTTGAGCAATGGTGAAGTTTGTTCTTAATAATTTAAACTACTACCGAAAACAGAAAGAAGAACATAACGAGCAAACATAAAGGCACAGTTAATTCCAGATGAGCTTGAACTTTCACCAAGTTAATTAAAGTTTACTGGAGAATTGAGGATGACTAAGCAGTATAAGTTGCAAAATGGAAGTTGCATAGAGCCCTATGACAGTGAGTCCATCGGATGGCGTGGTAAAAAGCTTAGTCAAAAGGAACATGACACGATCGGTTAGTATCATGTCCAAAAACACAACGCCCAAAACATGTATGACCTAAAAGCAGGAATAGCTGCAGCAGAAGTAGCCAGAATGACAGCTTTGCTGCCATAAACTTTCCATCCAAGTTACGGAAAAAAGACATTGGAAGATGGAAGAGGTTTAAAAAATGAAGGCTTGCTAAATAGAGAGTATGAATAATAAATTAAAAAAGAAGAGGTAAAAAGATAAATATGTTCAAATGAATGGAAAAGAAACCTTTAACTCAAAAGCAAACCAACACAGACATTTATGCTGTTACCAGAGAGTTCTCGCCGAGGCTGGCAAATTTGTTTCTTAAATCTTTGATAATATCGTGCTGCGGAAACAAAATTCATGAGGGTTTTTTTTCTTTTTTCACACTATTAGCTCTGCTGTGGTTAAATTGTAACTTTCTTTTTTCCTTAAATTACGTGACAAATCTAGATGGGAGGCACAAAAAGGAAAAAAAAAATAAAAAATGGCAGCTTTGCTTCGTATTTAGCCATGCTAAGGTTTGAAAGTTTTTGCCTTCATGTTTAAACCTCTTCCTGGGAGTTCAACAAAAACAGAACAGAAACATACATACACACACACACACGCACACACACTTACATACAACACACGCACAAACCACCAGAAAATCATGACATCACAGGTTCAATATAGCTACAATAAAATATTTTCCTTTGCTTCAGATGCCACTGAATATTGCTCAGTGTTTCTTTTCTAAAAATCTTTTTCCTTTTTCTAGTTACTTTTAGTTTTAGACCCAACAATCTTTCATTTTTCTTCCATTGTAGCATTTATTATTCACAAGACTAACATCAGCTGCACTACTTTCATTATGCAATACTGTTTTGATAAGTTTATAAGAATGCTTATATGCTTACGGCGACTACACGTCTACATAATCTACAGACTAAAAGGACAGGTATGCCCACTTCTTGCAATGGTACTATAGAAGAACAGTAGAAACAGGCATTGCCAAACAGCTTAACATGTGAAGAGTGGCATTTTCCAAGGAATCAAGTTGTATAGGTAACCAATAACAAAAGCTGTTCAGGTAACCAGTAACAAGGTAACAAAACAAAAATCAAAACCAAAACCAGACAATAACAACAACAACAAAATCCCACTACAAACATGTGTTCCAAAAGCAACCATTCCTTTGATTATAATTCCCAAAGATCATGGTTCCTTCTTCAGCTTGGCAATGCTTTTTCACTGTTGTTTTCTCCATGCAATGTTAATACATATATATAGATATATGTGTCCCTGTGTGTGTATATATATATATGTATCTGATGGTAGCACTGATATGAAGTGGGCCATCCATTGCATAGAAAGCACACTAAATTAACAGAGCTGCTGGCTGGCCAAGATATCCCCATTTCTCTAAGGTGTGCTTAATACTAACACTGTCACCTGTGCTACCAGCACAGTTTTTTGCACTTTATAATGCTTGGCAGTTGATATAAAAATAAAGCTTCCAAAATAATTTGCCTGTGGTCTGAATTTTGTGTCATTCACAAACCCATCACAACAGTAAAAATACTTCATAATAAATGAAACTTTTTATGTAATTCACCAGAATTTCAAAGAGAAATCTCAAAGAAAACTAAGTCTATTTTATCTTGGGGGTTTTCCATTTATATGGGAAAAAGCTGGCCACACAGAAATGTATGTGCATGTATTCCCACATTTATAGACTTTCTCCAGCAACCTAACAAACATGGAAACTTTTTCATCATACTCTTTGAAAACAGAGACTCAAACATTTTCTACTTTGTTCTTTGGGGCTTGTTTTTGTTAACAAGTAACCATATGCCAAAAATACATGTGCAAATCCACAATTTTTATCTTGAATATGTAGTCAAAAAACTTGTAAAAACAAAACAGGAACTTTAACTGACAAGTGTGCCACTGAAATTGTTTGTTTTCTCACAATCCACTCAAAGAATGATTTTTGGACTCTCCCTGGGAGCTAAGCCACATGGAGAGGCTTGTTTGCTGCTACCACTAAGCTCGCAGCCATGCAGTACAGGCTTCTACTTCTTCCTTCTTCCATTTCCTACTTCTACAGACAGATTGTTTTTTTTTAATTTGTTTGGGGTTTTTTTGTTCGTTTGTTTGTTTTTACTATAAATTGTGAAATCGTTAAAGCACAAACAAAATAAACAAAAAGATAAAAAGATGGAAAGGAAAGAAACTACTTTCAACTCAACTATTCTAAGATGAACGCTTCTCATTTGAATTGTCTTCATATTTTATAATTTTCAAGACCTGTTTAGTCCCAAGAAGAAATGCTATCAGACAGGTCTTACATTGGTAAAACATCTATTAATTTAAGTGTCATGCATGGATGAGTACAAACTATGTATTAAAATATAACACCAAGTGCTCAAGCAGAATCTTAACATTTTTATATACATATCTGTCTCATACATATTGAGCCTTAATACAAGCTAGTTGATGATCTATAAAAGAAAGTTGAATTTTTCGTAAGTCCCTCATTTTGGACTTCATCAGGTCTAAAAAGAGCATACACAAAATGAAAAAAAAATGCATTATTATTATCTGAAGATTGACTATGCAGGATTTTAAGAGTGCTAGAGGGTTTTATTTTATCAAATACACTTTCCATATTACTTAGAGAAATATTTCAATCCCTGTACTTTAACACTCATATCACGGAATCATGGAATCATGTCAGAGTTGGAAGGGACCTCTAGAGATCAGCTAGTCCAACTCCCCTGCTAAAGTAGGATTGCCTAGAGCACATGACCCAAGACTGTATCCAGGAGGGGCTTGAAGGTCTCCAGAGAAGGGGACTCCATACTCTCCCTGGGCAGCCTCTTCCAGGGCTCTGTCACCCTCACCCTAAAGAAGTTTTTCCTCATATTTGAATGGAACTTCCTGTGTTCCAGCTTGTGCCCCTTGCCCCTCATCCTGTCACTGGGAACCACTGAAAAGAGTCCAGCTCCACCCTCCTTCAACCCACCCTCCGGATACTTATAAGCATTAATAAGGTCTCCCCTCAGCCTTCTCTTCTCCCAGCTAAAGAGTCCCAGCTCTCTCAACCTTTCCTCATAATCCCTAATTAATCCCTTAATCATCTTTGTTGCCCTATGCTTGACCCTCTCCAGTAGTTCCCTGTCTCTCTTGAACTGAGAAGCCCAGAACTGGATGCAGTATTCCAGTTGTGGCCTCACCAGTAAAGAGCAGAGGGGGAGAATGAACTCCCTTGCCCTACTGGCTAGTTTTCCCTATGCAGCCCAGAATTCCACTGGCCCTCTTGGCAACCAGGGCACAATGCTGACTTCTGCTGAATGTCTCACCTCCAAAAGATGTTTTTTAAAGTTGGAAGTTAATTTTTAACTATCTATCTGACATGTTATCCATTATTAATATATTATATAAATTGTATGTAATATATGTATATAATATAAGAATATATAATTTATTATGCCTCACTGGAAACATCTTTTCTATATTGAAATCTGTCATTATCCAGATTATCATACAACAAAAGCAATTCTTTAAAGTACACAGAACAAAATAGAAGAATAAGTAAAATAGGAAATTTAGAGACTACTAAACTGCTAGTTTATAAAATAATTAAAATAGAATGAATGTCAAAGGTTAATTTCATAATAAATGAATGGCCACTCTAAAGCCATTTCTCCGCCATTTGCTGTGTTTTCATGTTCTATGTACTCTTCTGTAGTTTAGGAATGCCAGGCATCTATAAACCTTCTATCATTTGATATGACTTCCATGATACAAGTAAATAATTTTGAAAATGCTTGTAAGGTGTGTCTAAGTATCATCATTAAAAATGATAAGTAGGTTAATAAATTAATTATCACATTCTTAGATATATGCAATCAATGGGAGTCTGTTTGCAATTAAACTTCCTCAAAACTACAGGTATTTATTTTGTATTTAATAATTCTTTATAAGACTTTAGAACACTGGTAGGCTTCTTGTAGTAGGGCATTTATTATATATTTTTAAGTAAACATAGTTTTATCTAGTTTATCTTAACTCAATGAATTAATAGAATTTGAAAATATTCCCTGTGTTCACCTTTATCAGTGCTGGTGCTAAGCAAGTAATAACAATAAAAACAAAATGTAGCTAGGAAAAACATGTATGCAATAGGGCTTTTATTATCCACTGTAAACATTCAGCTTTCTTAGATGCTAGCTGAAGTATTTTGTAATATGGTGAGATGCAAGGAAAAGAAGTAACATTGATCTAAAAAGTATGGGGGAAAAAAGAGAATTGAAGAGGAAAAAACTGTCTTATTCACGAATTTTAAACAAGTTTCAAACAAGATGGCAAAAAGCTGTTATGTTCTGCATAACACAGCAGCCGAAAAGATACAAGAATTACACAAATCATTCATCAAAATTACTTCTTGTATTCACACAAATATTCAAATTAAAAATTACTGGCGTTCTGCTGATGCTCCCCAGTAATAAAGGCCTAGGAGGAAAAAATTTATCATGTCATATCAATAGAAGTTATGACATACCTACATTATTCAATATCAATATTTAGCATGATAATCCACATGGGCACAAATTCAGGATTGTTTTACCAACATTTTATTTCACATTTCCTAGAATTTCAATAATCTGTATTAAAAACTTGTATCTGTATATATTATCTGTATTAAGGACTGTTATATTATAAATATATTTTTTTTCATATAATATAAAGTTAAATAAAAACCAATATACTAAACAACACAAAATACTACTCTGTCTTAAAATAGCATTAAATCCAAGCTACAAATTCACAGTAATAAAGATATCCCAAAATAAAACCCTTCAGTATACATTCTATTTTGTTTTGGTTAAAATGTCTCCATTTCAGCTTGCAGCAGCAATCTCTTTACTGACGTCATCACGCTTATGCTGTCATTCAATTACATCTTCCTGTCTGGCAAGGAAATTAGTTTTGTTTCCTACATACTGCCTCCATATTCTTGCTATGCTGATGAGATCACTCAACATATTAATTCTTACTCAAGTAGATAGGAATGGACAAAGTATTGAGTCTCTAAAAGAAAAATTATTGTATTAGATGACTTTCATATCCATGTATCCTCAGATTCCAATTTTTTTACTCCAATGTTACATAGCTAGGGAACTTTTAAGCTGTGTAAGTTGGGTGACAAATTCAACATATTTGAAAAAGCCAACATAGATGTCTAACTCTCTATAAGAATAATTTTAAAAAAGGGTAGTAGATTATTTAGAAGATTCCACTATGATTAATATTAAATCAGTTCACTGGAATGGAAAATCTTAGGTACCAGCAGAAGCTTGGTAACATTATTATGTAATTACTGCTTTGTAAATGTACTGGAAAGAGCCTGGAATCTGCAAAGAGTCACCTAATCATTGCAATGCATTTATTCTTCCAAATATATCACTCCTTTACTCCAGGAGTACCGAAGGTCCTGCCTTACATAGATCTTAACACATTCTGTTGTGCTACAGCAATGAAGCATGGAGCGCCAGCTGGTGTCTGAGCTGAAAGACAGGGCAGATGGGTGCCTGGGAGCACTCCTGAAAACTACTACACTAATGCCAGTAAAAGCAGCAGAAAAAATGTAGTGGAAAGAGATTATGATAAACACAGAAGATGGGAAGCAGCCAGAGGAAGCAATGAAAGATCTTAATGAACAGCCTTCAGTCATCATTTATCACTAAGCCCCTGAACTGAAAACTGAAGAAAAGCCTGGGTACGTTATCCACTTTGTAGAAAAGAGATTCTCTACAAAACATTTGATGCACATTTCCCATAGTTAATGGAAGGTTATTCATACAGCCCAAAACTGTCTTGCCAGATAGGGAAGAATCTGTGGAACAGCTGACCTTATACTAAAGAATATATTAATGGCACTGATCCTATGTTATTGATATCATAAACTTGTGGGGAATGAAACACTGCAACAAGTAAATGAGGACTGACGGGCTGACGGCCTAGTGGAAGACACCACACATTTTCTAATTGAATTAAAGACTCTTTTTCTTTTTGCATAGACTTGAAAAAACAGTGAGTGATGGAAATAAGGTGGTGGGAAACACAGGGAGGAAAAAGAAATAAAGTCCTGGCATTAACAAACAGCATAGTATCAACAACATCAATACTCAAGAAAGAACAAAAGAACTCTACCCTCCTTATGACGAGATGTAAAAACTAATCAAATCTTACTAATCTACTACAAAACCACAAAACTATGATTAATTTATATATGTATCTTGTAGTTGTGGATAATGAAACCACATACTCATTCCACTATGGACAGGAAAAACTAATTAGAAAAACATTTTTGCATACTAATTGGAATGTTTAATTTCTAAGAACTGGTACATTGATGGCCACACTCAAAGTGTTCCAGCCAAGTGGCAAGCAGTGACGAGTGGTGTTCCTCATGGGTCGGTACTGGGACTAGTACTACTTCACATCTTTGTTAGTGACATGGATGGTGGGACTGAGTGCACCCTCAGCAAGTCTGCTGATGACACCAAGCTGTGTTGCTTGGTCAACACATTGGAGGACAGGGATGCCATCCAGAGGGAGCTGGACAGACTTGAGAAGTGGGCCTCTGCAAACATCACGAAGTTCAAGCAGGGCAAGTTCAAGGTCCTGCACCTGGCTCATGGCAATCCCAAGCACAAATACAGACTGAGCAGAGAATGGATTGATAGCAGCCCTGAGAAGGACCCAGAAATGTTGGTGAATGAGAAGCTCAATATGAGCCAGCAATGTGTGCTTGCAGTCACGAAAGACAACTGCATCCTCGGCTCCATCAAAAGAAGCATGGCCAGCAGGTCAAGGGAGGCGATTTTCCCCCTCTACTCTGCTTTTGTGAAACCCCCACCTGGAGTACTGTGCCCAGCTCTGGGGCCCCCAACATAAGAAGGATGTGGACTTGTTGGAGCGAGTCCAGAGAGCCATGAGGAGGAGGGCTGCAGCACCTCTCCTGTAAGGACAGACTGATGTAGTTGGGGTTGTTCCACCTGGAGACGAGAAGGTTCCAGGGAGTTCATACAAGTAGCCTTCCAGTACCTAAAGGAGGGCTAAAGAAAAGGTGGAGATAGACTCTTTGTCAGGGAATATAGTGATAGGATAAGGGGTAACAGTTTTAAACTGAACAAGGGCAGATTTACGTTAGACATTAGGAAGAAATTCTTCACGGTGTGNACGAAAGACAACTGCATCCTCGGCTCCATCAAAAGAAGCATGGCCAGCAGGTCAAGGGAGGCGATTTTCCCCCTCTACTCTGCTTTTGTGAAACCCCCACCTGGAGTACTGTGCCCAGCTCTGGGGCCCCCAACATAAGAAGGATGTGGACTTGTTGGAGCGAGTCCAGAGAGCCATGAGGAGGAGGGCTGCAGCACCTCTCCTGTAAGGACAGACTGATGTAGTTGGGGTTGTTCCACCTGGAGACGAGAAGGTTCCAGGGAGTTCATACAAGTAGCCTTCCAGTACCTAAAGGAGGGCTAAAGAAAAGGTGGAGATAGACTCTTTGTCAGGGAATATAGTGATAGGATAAGGGGTAACAGTTTTAAACTGAACAAGGGCAGATTTACGTTAGACATTAGGAAGAAATTCTTCACGGTGTGAGTAGTGAGACACTGGAATAGGTTGCCCAGAGAAGCTGTGAATGCCCCATCCCTGAAAGTGTTCAAGGCCAGGCTGGATAGGGCTTTAAGCAACTTGATCTAGTGGGAGGTGTCCCTGCCCATGGCCAGAGATTAGGAACTCAATGATCTTCAAGGTCCCTTCCAATGCAAATCATTCCATTAATCTAACCTTAATTCCTATCCTTTAACAAAAATAGTTACTGCAAATAACATTGTATACGGCCACTCCATTTATGCAGGCTTTGTGATAGTGAGAGATAGCAGTAACCATTTCCAATTGTCTAGATCCTTAAAAGCTTGCATTATTTGTATGTACTGAAACTTGCAAGTCCTCCTATACCTGAGATAGCACACCGTATCATTTTGACAAAAATCTAGTGAATAGAAACGTCTATCAAGAGAGTTGCTACCAGTAACAGGGATGAAAGAAACTGACACAGGAAGCTCTCTCTCTTTTCTTGCAGTGAAGAGCCTATTTAAACCAATCCATTTTAAAAAAGAGGAGCTAGGTTTTGATTACTTTTTTGAGTTCCCATCCTACATGCCTTTAGAGTATATTAATATGCAGCAAATCAGCATAGTCAGTGACTCAAATACAGAAACAAATTCGCATTCAGCTAGTGAAATACTTATATTGGAAAGAATTTTCTAACAGACAGAATCAAGGCAGACACTGACACCAACTCTGTAGGGAGTCAACTGAGTGTCTGTTCAATATGATAGAGAGTTAAGAGAGAAAGGGCAAGGAGCAAAGATAATTGTAATAATTCAAAGTAAATACTAGCAAGCAAATGTAGACAGGCACATAGTAATGTACAGACAACTTTATTGTTTGTTTAAATTGTTACCTCCCTAGTGACCGCACCATGATCCCAATACAGATTATTTGTACAAAAATGAAACTACACTGCATGAGATATGGACATGAAAATTGTCTATAAAACACACTTGCCTTTTTTATCACATTTTAAGCTTGCCCAAAGGCCTCTGTCGCTCTGACTGAAAAGATTCATGACTTCAAACATCACATATTTTTAAAGTCTAGAGGAGCAATAGAGTTTTATTGCCATACAAATTGAATAGTCAGTCTTTTCACATGTACCCAGACCATGGAATAAAAAAGCTGCCTTCAACATTGGACTTGGGAGTTAGATTGACAAACAGAAACACACAAATGCACACATGCACACACACACATGGCTGGTATATATAGTCTCACATCTTTACAACTGTTTCCTGACATGCCTGAAGGAAGAAAGGATGATTTACAGTTGTCGTTTTTTCCCCTTTTAAACTAGTTCTCACTCAGCAAGACTGAAAATTTTCTACGGGGCATAAAACATTTAGTGTAGGATAAAATGATAGGCAGTGGTAGACGTAGATTTGAATAGATTAATTAATGGAAGAAACAAAGAAGGAATTATACTATTAGATTGCTTATGTACTTCCTTTGGAGTTTTTTAGTATGTACTTTTGTTTGTGGCAATTACAATACCTTTTAAACAACTTTTGTGAGGTTGTATGAGTGCATTCATCTTCCAGGATAACACCTTTAGCATATGAAGGTTGAAGAGGTCTGTGCAAACTTTTGAAGTAATATAAGTGAAGTTGATCCTGGGATATATCTTCTCTTTCTGCAGTTGTATGGGAACGTTCCTCTCATGCACTGAATGTTAATAGCAATTAATGCACTAAAACCATTTTACTCTTTCCAATGGAGAAAGTCATAATTGTTCCCTATATTGCCACAGGCAATGAACTTTGAAACTACTGACTGTACTCTATCAGCTAAATCTGTTTAATTCCCAGTCTCAAATCATCTCTAAGTCTAGCTGGCATTAACCATAACACAAAGCACTATACTGAAACACTTCAGAACCAAAACCTAGCTATCCCCCCCCCCGATACCTCCTCTGAGAACATTAACCTTGCAAGGCTATCAGCAAGAAGCCTGAGTCAACAATGGGAACTGAGACTTCTACTTGCACGAAGTAGGCAAGTAGGCTGGTGTTTAAGCTATGGGCCACCTTTTAAAAACGTACTGTGAGACTTGCAGGATGAGAAACAAAAGGTTTCTAAGAAATTGAGTCAGTTAAAATAAGTAACATTGTGAAATTTCAGAGCTATTTGCTCTATGCTTTTAGAGAAAACATGGAACACTAAGAATCACTTCTCGTATGGAGTAGCTATGGAGTTTCTATCAACTACTATTCCAATAAAGGCTAAAGACTCGGTCTATTCCAAAGGATCCAAATCACAGACAAACTGTAATATAATTGATGCTTTCTCTGTGACAAACATCGGAAACAGAATTCTACTACTGTATCAGAAATGCGTGTCTGCTAAGATATGGAAGAAAAGTCCAGCTGCTTTCCCTTAAGAGGCAGATAAGTGATTTTAATCATTCAAATTAAGTTATAACCAGAAAGAAGATAACTGATGCACAAAAGGCAAGGACAGCAAAACAATATGAATAAGCCAAATGACAGTTCTCCGCAAAATGACAATATAATTTTATATGACATATTTTATATAAATAATTCATGGAGTCTTTAAGAAGAGTTTGTGCACAAGAAGGGTTTGTTAGAGATGTCATGCTGAAAATGAAATCTTAAAAATGTTTTCAAGACCCTTTATTTGAACTTATCCAAGATGTTGGGCCTAAAAGTCACAAAATTAGACCCAGACAAATACACACATATTTTTTTTTGTTTTACCTTGCTGCGTTGAGATCCTGTCACCTTAAGGAAGGGCAAGGACAAGAAGCGAAATAGCAATAAGAAAAATAAGTCCAAAAGTTTTTTCTGCAGGTGACTGACCAAATACATACACAAAATTGTCTTTTGAACAGATTAATACATTATTTGAACAAAATTTTCATACCTACAAAAAAAAAAAAAACCAAACCACAACAATGCAAAACAAATGAATAGGATCTTCTCCCAAAAGATAAAGTTGAACCCATTATAACTTAGATAAGGAGCACTAATAAATCCTTTACGGATAAATTTGCTCATTCACTCAATGATTTCCTATTTATAAATTTTCACATCTATAAGCACAAGAATTTTCGTATCTAACAAGGATGCATGGGTCAACTGACAAAAGCTTAAAATAATAAATATTATTTGTTTAACCAATGACAAGCCAGACATAGTATTTCCAGGGGAAAAAAAAAAAACACAAACAAAAAAAATCAACCAAAACCACCAAAAAAACAACAACAAAAAAAAGCACTGAAATTTGGATTTATACATACATATTTACCAAGAAACATAAATTTATATATTGGGAACATTAGTTGTGACTGAACTGGACTAGAGCTTCTGAGTCACTAAAAAGAATTTGGTTTTGGTATTCTCTCTGATGCCTGCATACAGCCAAATAGGCAATACTTAACTCAGTACTACCTCATGCAGCACCATTTAGAAAACACACAAAACATATGATGTATACAAAACAGTGAGAGTAAAAGTAAATATGCTCCTAACCACGCCTCAAAAATCAAAACATCACAGGTAATTTTATATCAAATCAGTATATTTGGGGAAAAAAATTATGAAGTAACAAAAGCATGTATTTCATGCTTCAGTGTGTTATTAAACATATTAAATATAAGTATTAATTGATGTGAAAAAAATACAACTTTTAAATGCCAGAATTATAACATGCTAAAATATATTAAAACCTTAAAAAAATTATCAAGCTAATTCACTTAGTTCCCTGCAGAACAAATTTCTTGTAAACTCCATTTTAGTAACGAAAAGAGAGACAGATCCCACAGCAAACACATAACAAGGACTCATCTATTGCAATCCACTCATATAAGTGTGTTAACTTAAACAGTAATGACCACTAAAATCTCAACTGTAAACAATAATAAAAACAGATATTTCTATTCCCAACATAAGAAAAAGCTGATGAAAAAAGGTCACCTTTTACTGAGAAGAACTAATACATTATGTGAACATAAAATTACTGTATAAATTACTGGTACTGAATGTAAATGACTACTGCAAAAAGTAGTATCATATGCTGTACAAGATACAGTCTGTTATTTATTAAAAAAAAAAAAAAAGTTTCTTTCCATAATATTTCTCTTCAACAACTAAAAAGTTAAAGTCAATCAGATAGATAAACATGTAAGATTCATTAAATTACTCTTTCTATAATATTATATTATGTGATACTACAGATGCTTTTGTTTTACTACTATCAAGCTGGTGACTCATATCTGACAATCCAGCTTCTGACATGCAGTTCACTGGCATAATAAGCTGCAGTAAGCCATGAACCAAGAAACATAAATGTCAGTTGAAAGCTATGAAATAATGTCTAATATGACAAGAAAAACAAAACAGAAGTATAATCTTACTTCAAAACTCTTCACTTCTTCTTCACCATCGTCATCATCTTCATCATGGCAGCTCTGACACCACACAGAAAGAAAACATTTACTGATAAGTGGCAGGGGGTTAGCCTTAATTCATTTTACACATACTTTCTCTTGTTGTTCTTCATTAATTTTATTAAAACAGAAAAGATGCAAAAGATAGCAAAAAAGTTACCTTTGCCATAATGTCTGCATAAGCCATATACAGGAAATCTTCTTCCAATTTGCTGGTTAATAGAAAGAGAAAAAGGAAAATGAGGAAGATTAGCACCATTATAGTAGAATTGGAGGTCAAAAATATTTTTAAGCACCTTAAAAATATTTTTAAAGAATTTCTATTACAAAAGTCTCTTTGGAAAATGAGGATTTGATTAACGAACACAAACTGAAAAGTAAACCCAGCTACACAGTGCTGAGAAATTCAGAAACACCTTCCAACAAGAGAACATAATTATTTTTTCCATTATGCATAGAATATACTTATATTTTACATTCAGAATAAAACTGTCAATAGGGAACACAGGTAGAAGAGGAAGGTGTAGTAAGTCCTGAACACAGTATCCATACCTGTGAAAAAGTGCACAGGGGCATCTGTTTGTCTCTAGAAAACTGCTTACATCTCATTATCAGTCGGTGTTAAAATCTCTTCGCATACCACAGGCTGGAAGAGGTTTCAGTGTAACTCAAACTTGCCGTATCTACATACACTCATTTTGTCCTAGTCTATGCAATCTCACTTGGACAGAGACATGTATAACTTCAAGCACAGGAATCTGAAAATTTGCACACACTCTGCAGTCTCTCACACCATCCCTACCATTTTTCAGTTAAGGCTGTTCGACTGAATAGGAGAATAAGTTGATGTAAAGGATCAACTCTTTTAACGCTTTCATCTTCTTCCGGTGGTTCCTCCCCAGGTTTCTTTAGGGAAAAAAGATTTTAAAAGTATATTCAATTATCTATACTGAAAAATGTTTCACTCTGTGCAAGTTATTAAATTTTAAATACTCACATATGTAATTTTTGACTTGGACAATGAGGAGGAAACAATTTCCAAGCAAAGTGTGAAAAGCCTGAATCCTGACCATGTTTAAGACTTACAAAGATGATACCATTTGCAAAGCTTTGGATTTTCTCTCATAAAAATTCACCCTCTTACCTAGATTCTGGAAATAACTTCAATCTTTTACTGCTTTGACCCAGAATTAGTGGTAACCAGATGCCACTATTTGCTATTACATTGTCTGGTCCTCTCTGTGCTAACAAGCTCCATTAGCTAAAAATTAGAATCCTCTGTTCCAAGTCTTAAGTAGGTATCATGTTCACTGAGGAACTCTGAGAGGCTTTGAGGGAGCAGAAATCCAAACTTGAAGCTCCCCAGTAGTTTTAGACAGAAGGAGCCATATCTACCAAAAATAGTAATGCTGGCAGGATGTAGCGTTTTAGAAGACAACAAATCAATAATATATAAAAAATATTGCACATAATTGAAAATATTGTGTGCTAGTGTTGAATATATTCCTGTGGGAATGCTCATAGATCTGTGTACTACACTTCATATATGCCTATGAAGTCTACCTTTTCCACTCAGCTGTACCAAATATGACTGCTTGCAGCTGAGAATTCACTTTCGTAGACTTATATGCACAATGACTGTTTCACATCCCAGTCTATGATAGCCATCCAAGGTTTAATTCACATTTTGTAATACGCAGCAAGATTTTCAGTATCAATAACAAGATCTGAATATTGCAAATTGTAAC
Source organism: Thinocorus orbignyianus (assembly GCA_013400375.1). Lineage (NCBI taxonomy): Eukaryota > Metazoa > Chordata > Aves > Ciconiiformes > Thinocoridae > Thinocorus > Thinocorus orbignyianus. The sequence continues at coordinate 290,204 of VXBW01008502.1, forward strand.
TTTACTTATATCTCACCTTTATTGAGGTCTTCCCCTGCTCTTTATTTCAATCTCATTTAGGAGTCTGACCATTATCTTTAATTAAATGGCAACATTCTATACTTGGCAATGTTATCAACCAGAATATCTCTCTAATGTTATCAAAACTGATGAAGCAAAATGGCAGAAGTTGTGCTAATGTTTAATTTATTAGTTTTTATAGATTTAATTCAAATTAAATGGAGGATCAAATTCACCAATGACTGAGCTAAGTAGAACTCATTATTAAAGCATAGCATCAACACTAGAGCTAAATGATTTTCTGACATTTCTGGGAAATAAGCATTCTTAATTTTCAATGTATTGAGACGTGTCGTATAGTTATTTAAGTGTAAAATAAAAAGCTTTATCTGAATACACCAAAAGAGGATAAAACAAATATATCGTAAGTTTTAGTTGCCATCTCTAAATGTTGAAGATTTAAGATTTAATTTTTATAGCACACTATTAGTAAACATCCATTAAACATATTTTTCTTATAAGTTGTTATGTTCAGCAATGCTGACCAACAAAACCAATCAATAATTTTATCATATAAGATTAAGTGTTCATGTAACCTAATTAATTAAAGAAGCATGTTAGCCATTAATAAAGACAATGTTAAATAGAGTATGATTTTAGTATCCAACACTAAAAATCTAGTGCTCTTAGAGGTTTGCCCTGCTGTGTCAGAATTAAGAATAAGTAAAATTAAGCTCCTCAAATAGAGGATTTGTGTATACTTTTTTCTTTTAATATAGAGGCAGAAGAAGTAGTGCCACTTCTGTATAACAGTCTTAAGGACAGAAGATTCAGGGAACAAAACTGCAAGTTTAGTCCAGTTCTCTGCTTTAGGGGTTGCAAGGACTCATCTTATATATCCCAGAAACAGCCCTTACCACAGGTCTATAAATTGCCTGGACCTGGCAAAGTCAGGAAGGAAGTTGTTTTTACTGCACCTCTCCCTTTAAATTATTTCACTTTGCAGAAAAGAGAGTTCAAGATTCTCAGTACTGAGAAAGAACATAGTACAGTGTACAACAGTATAGTCCTATACTAAAGGACTACAGCCAATCCAGTTTGATTCTGTCTTCTCCAAGACAGTTTTTCACATAAGGTACCTGCTAGCAAGAAGTTCTTAAACTTAGGGAAGTTTAGGAGACAACCCTTTATGCCAGAGTTAACTAAATGACCATGCTGGGTTATCTCTTCACACGCATATGCCTGCATATACATACACACACAGAAGCAAAGAGCTGTGCTGTTCCACATTCTCATGCTCTCAATAGGTAGAACATAAGTATGCTTTGGCAATGAACCTGCATTATTTAAAACACATACAGTGTGTTGGGACGCATGAAGATACCAATTTTAAAGGCTGTATGTAAAGTACTTGCAGAAGTCTCTTGCTTTTTCACAATGCCTGATCCTACAATAAAGATACCACAAGAAATGAATTCTGTGTGTGTACAGGCAAAAATGAACTTCCATCATCTGCATGTGTTGCGTTCATTGCTGCTGAACCTCCCTTCACTATTTTGATCCTTATTGAAATTGGGTGGTTGGTTTTAAGCATTAGCTTTAAGCAATAAAAGCAGTATTGTTTTCTTCTAATGGCAACTTTTCAGTTAGCTTCCTCCCTCTATTGCAGATAGCAGGCTCCCCTCACAATAAAAAGACTGATCTCAGACCACGTTCTGTTCACCCTCCCGGGGACTGAATAATTTCCTAGTTCTTACCCAATCCTCAAAAAGACTACCTTTCTGAGAGACAATTGTAAGGGATGAGGACACAAGGCTATACAGAAAATCACTCATGAGACTTACCAGGCTAAAGACACTTTACTGCAGGGAAAAATCTTCACCTCCCTGACCAACTATACAAGAGGATTCTTTTGTGAGACAGTCTCAGTGAACGTCCTTTTCATGTCTGCTTTTGAGAGACTGATTAATCTAAGACCAGAATTCATCTAGTTTCATATTCTAACCTTTTGACTTAAATGGCTTTAATGTGGGTTAGAAGTCATCAAATACATAAAGGTTAACTGCAAAGAAAGAAGAGAATAGACTGTTCTCCACAGGGCAGAAGATAAGAGAGAGGGGAATGACAGCAACTGGCATATAATTTAGACAAAAGTTTAAAAAGCGTTATGAAAGGTGATTGAAGCCCTGAAGCAGACAGCCTAAGGGGTCTCTGGAATCTCTATCACTTGCAATTTTTAACTTGGTGACTTGGTTATAGCTCATCCCTTTGGGTAGAGATAGTTTAGATGACAACTTATGTACCTCACAGACTTACAGCTATTATTACACAAGATAAATATTAATCCATATTACATTCCCATGACCCTTTGTACCCAGACGTACTGCTAAGTCTTCTATCAGTTTGTCTTCGAAATAGTGTTCTTCTGTTTCAATCCAAGATTTATCATAGCCTTGAAGAAAGAGATTGACAGCTCGGTGCCTAAAAACGGACATTTAAAACAAATGCTGTAAACCTTTAAAGAGAAGATTTGGTCAATATGCATTTAATTTAGCTTGAAGAACTGCCCAGTCATTACAACTACTATTTAAAAGGAAAGCAAAATTTCTATGGTCAAACTGCCTGAAAGCACCCATTTTAAAAACTAAGCTTACATTAAAATGCTCTATTCAAAACTGTGTACCATCAACTTGTAAAACTGGTATTAAAATGTAATGATGATATAAAGAAATTTAAACACAGGTAAGAAATAAAATTAATTACTTTGCTACATCAGTGCGTTTTATTTTGAATATAAAATATTTTCACATTTTTTTATTTTAAATATTAAAATAAATCCAATAGATAACATTTCATTGTGCTCAAATTGCATTTTTAATGTTCAGAATCAGACTTCCATATACAAAATAATAGACCCTTTTTTTCCAAATTCCATGAAATTAAATGGATGATGAGGCTAGCAATAATAGGATGAGTCAACAATGATTTTTACTGTTTGGGCTTTTTTTTCTTGAGGACTCAATGCAAAATGTACTGCGCGACAACCAATTCTCCATGAAGAATTCAATCAATCATCTGATTTTTTTTAAACAGTTGCCAGTCTCATACACTGAAAGGAGAAGTTTAAGTAAAATATACAGGAATTCTCGTTCTGTGCAGGTGTTAGTTCTTAAAGTAAGAACTGCTACAGATTTTGTTTTGTTTTCAGCTGTCACAGCAGCCTCATTTCAGGCTAGTATGATTCTTATGCCCTTGTGCTTCCTGTGACATACTTTAAGATGCATCCTACTAAATATGGCAATAGCAATAATATGCATACTTTTGGGAACAACCGAGAACATTATTGTGTTGAAGAGATACGATACATGTGTTCTGGAAATTATTTTTAGCAATTGCATGAAAAAAACCCCCAGATGTCTACTTTTTCTGAATGTTCATTCTTTCCAGAATCTCAGGATTCTGAAACCTGCTTGACTATAGAAGAGGAAAATTAGCCACAGGAAAAGATGCGAAATGTCTGGAGTATATGCATATATTTTTGTCTAGTAGAATGTTCTTGCCAAAAGTGCACAACACATAGAAAAGTTTTCAGACAAATAGTTTACTTCCTTCATATAGAATATTTAGTATCTAACAGTAAAGGTAACTCCACGTTTCCAGAGCTATACCATGGCTTAGGAGGAAATTTATCTCCCAAGATGATATTACAGTGACACCAATATGTCCATTTCTGCATTTATCTCCAATGAAAGGTATCTACTTTTCAGAAAAGAAAGCATACCAAGAGGAATAAGTAGAATCACAGCAGGAGGAGAAAATCAGAAAGCTAAAATTATACTTTTTGTTATTCTTTTCAGAAGATACAAGTAATATACAAAATACATTACCACAATGTTTATCAGTTACTGGTTTACATGTTTTTCTTCCTTTTCATTTCATCAAATAGCACTTAGGAACATAAAGGTATTTGTGAAAGACAGAACAAATATAGCTCTTACCTTGGCAGATTATACAATGGTGCCATTCTAAAGCAGGCAACTACTGCTCTTTTCCTCTGTTTAGATAGCAGTTTGTGCCACACTGCTTTTTTGGACCGCTGAGGATGCTCAACCTGTTACATAAAATACATACCAAAAAATAACCAAAGTGACAATGTCCCTACTGTCCAGGCATAATAATAACATTAATAGTAATAAAAATGTGAGATAACAGATAAATCAAGTGGGAAGATAAGAGAAGAATTATAGATGGGAAAAAGTTTTCTAGGCAGAGTTCAAGTGATCAGCCAAATTGCAGAATCAGAATTTAGAAAATAAACTTAAAAGCAAGTATCTGCCTTTCCTTGTATGACATTCTCCTTTTTTACTTCATCCTACTTCTTCTGTCTTTTAGATTGAATATTATCATAATTGAGGCTATCTCTCAGGAAACCTTAACTTTTAATACGAAGACTCTTCATTCTTTTTATCTTTTATATGTAACTCTCTACATATGTATAGGTAAATTGTACACCTCCACATTGCCCCAAACAATACTTTTAAAGGAATTGTCTTAAAGACAATTAATCTTTTATTTGTAGTATTTACTGTGACCAGCTACAATGGAAAGGAATTACCTTTAAAAATGAAAGACAGGCATGGAGACTTACATAGAACTAGTGTCCCTGCCCATGGCAGGGGCGATGGATCCCAGCGATCTTTATGGTCCCTTCCAACTCTAACCATTTTATGATTCTATGACTCTATGACTAAATCCCTTCCATGAATCTGCATAGCTGCTATCAACATAAGATATTCCAAAACACTTCAACTACATTTCATAATATTACAGTTCTGTCTTCAGATATACTCTCTTTCTGCATCCTAGCTCTATAGTAGCATGAGATGAAAATGAGTGTGCTCCATCTTCATCTTTGCTCTTTAAGTTTGTTTTTTTCCCCACTTTCCATCCTTGTTTTCAATCAGAAAAAAATGACTACTGTGGTCCAGAAGAGCAACTGAATGCAACAATATATAGCCTGACTGGATAACTGGAAATCATGATTGCAGGCTGTGCTACAGATCACTCCTTTCCCAAAGCCTATTCACAGTTTTTGTGATTAATTTCCCAACTACTCCATCAGATTATATAATTTGATTTATCCTACACAACTTCTGTAGAGATATGGGGTTGGGTTCACCTGTTTGTTTGTAGGGGATTTTTTTGTTTCTTTTATGGAAAACTATGCTAGTTGAATGATATCTCTTCTGTTTCCCAATACCATCAAAGGTAGCACCTCTGCCCTGAAAGACTTGGTGATTTTCCTTGTAACAGAATAAAGTGTTGTGATATTTATGTAGACTAAACATTTAATCCAAACATAGTTATGCAAGAAGACTTTCCTAGTTTAGTAAAATACAAAGTGTCATTCAGTTAGATGATAAGTGTTTAATTGAACAGACTAAAATACTGCCAAGCATTCAACAAAATGGATAAATTACACTTATAAGATTAAACAGTGACAGTCTAAAACAAGTTCCTTCCAAAAGATAAAATGTAAACGAAAAATATTTGTTAAGAGAAAGGATAGAAAAGCATTCACTGCAAACATATTTACAGTCACCAAAGTCAGCAGTAATCATTTGAGATCAGGCAAACCTCAATGTGAAAGTTAAATAATTAGTAATATCTTCACATCAACTATAAAACTCTCTATACTTTCCCAAAAGAAATAGCCTCGGCCTACACAAGCAGATCTCTGAAAATAATAAAAGCAAAGAAATTAGCTGTGCCTGGAAAGAAAATACAAAGAAAGAAGCCATTTTTGCCAGTACAATAAAGAAAGCATTCAGAGTACGTGTATATGGAGAACAGACCCAGTGCTCACATATTCATTATGTTTTAAGACACTGAATTAACCATTTCAATAACAAAAGCACCTGAGCACTTTTTTCTGCAGAAGGAAAGTAAAGCTGTGTGGCCAAATCTTTAAACAAATTGGTGCAAAGTACCCAGAATAAAAGTAGGTAGCATTTACTTCAATGTAAGTCATTGTTTAAGTCTGATCAGGATTGCTCTGAAATATCAATCTGGTATTACAACGGGAATCCATCCTGTTTTGCACTACAGCCATACTGTATATGCTGTGAGATCGTTCCTATGACAGAACATGGAAAACACAAAGATCATACCTTGGGTTTCATTCCCATTCAATTTCTCCAAACTACACAAGCTTAATCAATTTATATACATAATGGTATAACCAAAATGCCAGAAATCAAGAGTGTGTAAATGCTGCTTGAACTCAAATACAAGAATCTAATGCTGAATCATACAACTCCGTACATGCTAATCAAATTATCTTCAGCTTGGTAAACTTTGGTAAAATCAGGGTAAAAGACAAGACCTTTAGCCCCATATGTTTCCAGCTTTCCTCCACTCCTCTTTCTTTCTCACAGCCATGCTATATCCTTTCAAACCAATACCTGTTCTCCTGTCTCTCCCCCTCTAGTAGGCTAATGGTGATCACCATGGATTTACTTCCACATTCTATCACTTTTGGTTTGCTCCATTATACCTGTTATTCAATAACAGGTAAAATGTTGTGACTCCTTTTCCTGCTCTTCTAACAAAATGTTTAAGACTGTTGAACTTAAAGCAAGTCCATGTTAAGGCTGGCAAACTATATGAAGAAGAGTTGTGCGATGCAACAGCTGGGACACAACTATTCATATCAACACATTTTGCACATTGCAAAATCTCTGAAAGTCACCTTTAGCAATCAAGTCCTGCATAGCGTATATACAAGCACTTTCACTGATCTCCGAGACTGAGATACTTAACTAAAACAGTGATGTCATCACAACATGGAAACTTCCTGACATAGGGTCTGTGCCTAGCTTCCCAGTAAAACCAACTTATCTAAAGAGAGAGCAGGAGGGCCTTGAATTCTCAAAAGTTCTTTGAAAAGGAAAAAAAAATAAATCCTGAACAAATATTGCATGCAGTCATTTTAGTCTATGGTGTAATCAGCAATGTTCATCTCTGCCACTAGGAACACCCTTGAGATGCTGTTTCCTAAGTACGTTTTAAAAAAGAAGGCCTAGAAAACACAGAATAAGTCTAAAGTGCAAAGTAGCTAACAATTCAGTAAGTAAAATGGGAAAATTAAATTTATAAGGTACTCTTTGACTTGTAAAATGTAGCAGCTTAGGGTGGGGGGTTTTTATTTAAAAAATTAAAAAATTAAAAACTTAAAGATTCCTGTCTTCAAGCAATAGCCTCTTGTCCCAAGGGGAGGAAAACACCAAAATCAAAACCAACCAACAAACACGAGTCTTCCAACATCTTTCATCATTAAGCTTGTCCCTGGAAATAGGTCAATCAGAAAGACAAAAGACAAAATTCTATCCTTGTTAGTGGGAAGAAAGACTGATTGTTTTTAATGAAAGTTACCGTAGTATAGGTCACATAGAAAGTTCATGTATTTATGCAAAAAATATTAGATAAAACAATACAGCTCCACACCAGACTCTGAAACTAGTTAAAGATTCTGCCAAAAATTTTTCAGAAAAATTATTCCTCCACCCTGCTTTTCCTGTTTCTTGAATGCAGCAAGTAATATTTGAGCTGGCCAAGTTAATGCCTTGGTTTGTGTTTACTGTTGTATACCAACACAATCGAGTCTGAGTTAATGTATGCAAGTAGCTTGCTGGATCACCAGAGTAGTGTTGCTAAAATTTCAAGATTATCAAGAATTTTCTGAACTTGAATGCCAGTATAATTTTCTAAATGCATATATTCTTGCCCACATTCACACAAATTTCTGTACAAATTTTGTAGAGCGGACAGTCTTCTTTTAATTTTTTAACTACTACATAGTAAATAGCTTTCTGAAGTCATCACTAGAGGAGTTGTGTATCGAATTATCTGACTGTTCTAACTCTATACAGCTATAATATGCAGCTTCAAACCATACATTTATGTAGGCAGCTTTAAATTTCTTGCTACTTCAGTAATTTAAGAATCTCAGCTGAGGAAAAATACCTTGAAAAAAGCTATTTTTTCAACTAATAAGTTGGTGGTTTACTTATACATCGTGGTCCGTGGACAATTTAGTGATTCCTTCCTGCTAGCTGAGATCCACCAGAAGCTAAAACACAGGTATCACCTTTTTTAGTCCTTTTCTAAATAAATGGTTGTTGGAGCTGCTGCAGACAACACTGTGTGATCGATATGACTGTGATAGTGTATTACAAAACACAAGGCAAAACATAAACAGTGGTCATCAAAAGAAAGAAAAAAAACCAACCAACATTAAACACAGCAGGTGAAAGTACAAATGAAAGGCTGAATACTTTTGTTTAGAATAAGAAGCAATAGAATTGGAAAAAGTGTCTAACCTGTTCCAGGTGAAATAGAACATTAGCTATATCAAGGACCCTTTCCACAGTCTTCTCTGGATCTGAAGAATCTTCAGTTCTGTTTGGCAAATCTTTGTAAAGTGCCATCTGCCACCTAATGGCGGGATCCTCAAGCTGCAGGAGAAAGATTTCTATGTTACCAAAGCAAAATCTTCCAACCGCAGGGTCCAACAGTGTAATTAGTACACTACTTAGAACCCGTTTCAAAGAAGCACTTTATATGGCTAACCCACATCTTTACATGACTAACCCATACAGTGTCCACTACATTGTCTAGAAGAACAAAACTAAAAACTGATTTCTGTAATGTTTCTTGAGAGCTTCCTGAGGACTAAAAGTCTAATAATCATACAAACAGCAAATGATCATGGGCCAACAAATGGCACTGGCACCAGCAATTAACATATTATTGGAGGAAAAGTCATGAATATGGGGTAGACAGACATAAATTTGTACACTTACTTTCCAGTTATTAAATCAAACAACAATGAAATTACTGCTTTACTAGCTGGGATTACTCAGTTTTCAGTCATTTAAATTAGCCATATTAGTCTTTCTTACGTCTACTCTTTTATTTTAGTTTTTTTCGTTGTTAGAGGATCCAAATTTTACTGATTACTAGCTAAAAAATTAAAGGCTAATTTATGAAAAATGAGCTCAAGATGCATTTACTAATTATCCTACAAATTATAAAATATTGCATGAAGCCAAATGTTTCTTGTCATTTTTCTCTTTACATTTAATTTTTTTTCCATTGCAGTGGTCTGTGATTCTCTCTGTCTTACCATTAGGAATCTCTATTTTAGTTAACTTTGTCTCTCTAGTGCCTTCTGCTAATCAACGCTAATGTGACACACTTAGCGATCTTTTTTGGTGCCAATGGTACTGAAGAAAAATGTAACGTGCAACTCTTTACTGAGAGCTGTAGCCAGTGATCATTCCTGATTGTGCAATTTAGATTCAAGTCACACTGGCCTGGATTCCTAGAGCATTTAAGAGCCTAAAACCTATAGATTCAAATAGGGCTAAAACTCAACATTTTTCTAAAACATTTCTGTGGATCCAGATTTCAATTTCTGCCTAAGATGAGATAATAATGTTAATTTACCTCCACAAAACATATTATGATACATAAATTACTGAAGTTCCAGGAATGATTATAAACTTACACAGTTGCTCAATAATAGTTTATTACAACCTAGAAAGCCAGAATTGACAGGCATTTCTTCCGTATTTCGGCTTTTCCATTTCTTAACAACTGTCACATCCACAGTCTTTGTCTGAGCATTTGACTGGATCATCATGAATGGATAGTCCACAAAAGACTTTTTAATCACAGGTGGAGATGCCTTTTGCTCTGAGGACTCCTCACATTCTATCAAGGTACAGGTTTTTTGTATAGGTAGTTTTCTAGGGGTATGAGTAGTTGACATTTCGAGGTGTGAATTAGCATGGCTGGAAGAAGATTTTGGTGACTTGAGCTTCATCCATGTCAAAATGAATGCAAGTTTCGTCATCAATTTCTTGAAATAAAAGGCTTGGAACTGAGTAACAGCATGCAGGCATGCAAGGAAAGGAAAGACAGAAACAGGGTGAAGACAGATGTAGACAAGGTAGACAAATGCATGAAATAGACGCCACAACATTAATAGCTAAAGAGTCAGAAGGATGATTCTCAAACAGTTTTCCAAAGAGAAATCAAGACAAATTACATTCTTAGTTCTAACTTAAATGACAGAATGTGGTGTCTGTGAGAAGCAAATGTGGTTAACAGAAAACACCGTTCATTTGAAGAAAAAAATATCGCTATGCTTAGAAGAAAACCAGTTTTTCCAAAAAGTGGTATTTTTCCTGTTTGGAAAGCACGTTACACAAACAACTCTTATACTAAGTTACATATTAACTCATAAAATTAAGTAAGAATGTACATTCATAAGACCATTTGGCCTACATTCCTTTTATGTCTGACTCAATCAGACAAGAAGGGTAGTGTATACATATAGCACAGTGGCATAATTTTTCTTAACAAGAAACACCATACATGACTGTATGAAATGTATACTTCATTAAGTCATGATAGTGACTGAAGAGTCTATTCATGACATCAGAGAATTACAGGATAAATTATATTGTACTTTCTAAATAACTACTGAGTTTAACTTTTTAGATTATGCTTTTAAAGATTTAACTTATACACCTAAATTTAATGTGAACTCTAGAATATATCAGTGCTAATGATTCATGAAAAGATGTATTTCAAGCCACTAAGAACAAACTACTTAGCAACAGATAACAAATCATAATATAGATAATAAATACAATAATAAATTGAATTTTTGAGGTCCTAGAAATGCTGCATTTTGTCCACAGTTGAGTGACTAGTCACATAGACTAGTTCACATAGAGGTCAAAATCACAGCTCTTCAAAGCTAGTAACGCAATATGTAGATAGCTGTAAAATGAAGCAAGCTACACAGCTATTGAGGTTTGTTAGCTATCTATTACGTGGTTTTCATTCAGAATGTCATCTTCCTCTGGGAATTCATTTTACAAGTACGAAAATCCAAAGTCATTGCTGAAAAGTTTACAACTGGAAAATCTGTCACTGTGTACTTCAGATTAGCTAAGATTACTTCTTTCTTAATTATCAAAGCACTGTGAAATTTCATCAATATCAGAAATTTAAAGATACTTTTATTCTTATGTGTTATAAACAGAGGAAGTCATACTGTTGAACAATAGAGAACTTTTACTTGAAGCAAAGGAAGTTTCTGAAGAGAAACACAGATTGAGGTATTAAGGAATATAACTACTCCAAAGCAACAAAACAGTAATAGACAGAAATCTCCTAATAGCAGTGTGCAGAATGTAACCCTCAAGAAACAAAGCAGAAACTGAAGATGAAGTATTTAAAACAGCAGGGCAAGTGACAAAAAGCAGCATGAAAAGCCAGTCAAGACTTACAACTGCATGGCTCACAAAATGGTAATATACACATACTGAAAATGACAGAATAGAAATATGTTCCTTTATCATTAAGAAAAGATTACTGAAGTTCACACTCAAAATCACAATACATTTAAGGTTTGTATGTTTGTGGCATGCACGTTGCTTAAGTACTGTTGCTCACAAGGACCTTCACAAACGCTCTTTTCTTCCTAATACTATACCTGTGTGGCTTCTTTCACTTCTCAGTATATTACAATATTGGTTACATAGGGATAAGCATTTTAAGGTTTTTCTAGGGTTTAACCAAATCTTTTGTTTTCAGTGATAAACTTTTCTATGTGCAATCCCTATAATTTAAAGTTCTTAGACTTTTATTTGTAATATTTTAAGAAAATCACTAATTGTTAGCTCTGCAAAATAACTAATCTTCTTGTAAGCTCCCAGAAAGCCTAACTTGCACACAATCTTGCTTGTCATTGCAGCAATACACAGAAAATATAAGATGGGAGAAAATTAATCTTCAGGTATTACTCAGGAAGAAACATCCCATTAACAAGTAATTTTTTTTTAAAATACAATTTATTGCCATGCACTGAATTGCAGTGGAATCTAGACTTCTGGATGATTCTTAAATACACTTTCAGAAAAGCCCGACTCCCAATTCATGTTTACTCTCTGTTAGCCATTTAATGAGCACAGAAAATGCTAACTAGTTTTTTCCTTGAGGTGAACAAAAGCTAGGGTGGTGGGAGGAGGTACAGGGCAATCCTAAATAAAGCACCATCCATAGGTCTGATTCCACCTTCCTTCAACAGAAAAGAGACGTGCATCATTTTATTACACCATTATGGCTGCTTCTTTGCCATTATTTGAAGCATTAATAAAATTATTTACTACTCCTGAACTGACCCAGTGTTTTTCTCCTAGGGCTATTTATTCATCTAGCACTGACTGGAATTTGATAGCAAAACTTTTTCCAAAATACTTTTTTTTCCCCTGGGTTGAAAAACAGGAACAAAACCGAGCAAAACAGAGATTTTTCACTTCATGGAGTACACCAAATTAGCAACTTCCTTTTCCTTTACACTTCAAACAAAGTGTAACTTTGAACATTTTGCAGATTCTATCCCAAAAAATAGAAGGTAGCGTTTAAACAGTCATAGACCTTGCTGTCATCTTCAGTTTCATTTTAATGGTGTGCATAGGCAGGGATTTGAAGGGCCAGGGTATTGTATAAAATGCATATATAAACACATTAAAAACCTAACATTTAAAAATTTACATGAACAAGTTACTTGATGGAATACAAAAAAGGACTAGAGGTTATCCTGAAGCGAACCAAGGCACTTTGTGACTATATGGTACCAAAAATTAATTAAAAGGAAGAAAAGTCATATTTAAAAACTGTATATAGATTACCTTGCCCTGAAGATGAAGATTATTGCGGATGATATCTCGCACTTCATCTTCGGTATCTTTCTGTGAACACATTACAAATCATATAAATGAGGAATAGAAGGTAATTAAGAAAAGATCTTGTTCATATAAATGTCAACCTTGGGCTTAGTTCAAATGATGAATAAAACTGACAAAGTGGAAGACAGGAAAATCTCAGTGGAAATACGCCTTCTTGTATCAGGCCAGAGCTAGTCATATGCAAGTTCACAGAAGCAGGTTCTGGATGGCATCATTCATATTTGTCTACATTAACACACTAAATGTAAGTTTGTATTAAAATTACTAGTATATCCATACTTTATTCAAAGTTTGAGTAAATGAAGCCCATACCGTGAACATGTAATTTTTTTCTTATCCTGACAGCATAACAAAACAACTCAGTCTGCTTTCTACTTCTTTTGGAGATCTTTTATCCTTTATAAACATTCAGTTCAGCTATCTGAAGGGCATACAACCTGCTAGGGTATATAAAGTATCCTAGCTTGAGAAAGGAGCAAATTCCAAATTACAATCACATTATTGCACTGTGACTTTACTCCTAGAAAAATCACTTTTAAAACAGTTTACCCCTACAGAAATTCTTGCATTCACATGAGAGTGATCAAAAGGAAATAGTTATGATATTTGGCATATAAGTTAGGAAACATCCAGTTCTCATTTGCCTTTCCAAATTCAAGCTTTATAAAATATAACTGATCATTTAGAAAATAAATATGTCTGGAGTGAAACATTTTATGCCCTGAAAATGAGAAAAATACTTAGTTTACTATTCACCATAGTCATCCATTGTGCCTTTATGTAACACAATTATAGTCTTGAATATTTGAGTCATGCTGTAAGAATAAGTACAGGGGAAAAAGTTCAAAGAATTTCATTAGTAAAATATTTCTACCTTTTAGAAGTGCTGAAAGAGAACCTACCATGCTGAATCGATTTTTGGCCAGTGCAATTAGCTCTTGGTCTCCAGGAGCACAAATATTTAGGCCAATGGGAAGTAGTCTCTTCAGTGCTGCCACAATGAGAGAGGTCTGCATAGAGTACCGGTCACCTTTTCGCTTCATCTTCTTCCTCTCCTGGTCAGAAACTGCTGCCTGCAGCAAAAAGCAACAATGAAAAAAACTCCAATGTTAAACAAAAGGATTGCACTGACAACTTTGTACTTGCCTGTGGTTGGACAATGTCCTTATTACCTATACAGTTGCATCCCTATCCAATGGAACTGGCATTATATCATTGCCAATATTTTGCATCAATATCTTGGAAGTTCACTGTGTTACTCTAATGACTACCTTTTGATTTTCAACCCAGTGTTTTCAACAGATATTGGCAAAATAAAAAATCCCCCCAGAAGAGTCCTTCTTCCTGTCTCCTTCCCCCCTGCAAAGAGAAAAACATAAAATCTTTACACTACCTTGGACATCTTAGATTTGGTGTCACTAATAAGGAAAGACATATTGTTGATTTCATTTTGTACCACAAAATTCTGCTCTTCCCTTTTGAAATTCTAGAAATATATAAAAGATCTCAGTTAAAATCACTTACGATATATGTGAAATCTATCTAAACAAAATTTGAATAAAAGTATAGATTAACTAAAAATTTTAAAATCCCCAAGATAAGACAATTTATTTACCTAGTATTTACCCAAGTATTTACCAAGGAATCACTTACATGAGACTTTGACCAGTAAATGAAGACCTCAGCCACCATGCGGAACAATTCTTCCGCTTCAGGGTTGGGCTCTTTCAGCCATTTTGCCCTAAAATTTGGTAAAAGGGTGGAAATGCAGATGATCCTCACTAGATTAATGCTTTGATATCAGTTTTCAACATTTTACAAGGATACAAGCCAACAAAAGCAAGCCTGCATGCTATTAGTCCTCTCTGGTAGCAGTGGCATTTTGATGTCCTATTTCAAAACTCTTAAAATCCTTTTATGTTAATCCTAGGTCTAATTCAACGGATTTGGATTGCACCTCTTCTTTGTTTTGCTTCTGAAAAAGACCCCAGCTCCTCCTAAAATTCATAAAGCATCTGCTTGAGCAACTTCAAGTTTGGCAGGCTGAGTAAAAGTTACTTCAATTCAGTGCTAGGCATATCAAGGGATAAGAGATGGTATCAATAAACAGGAAGATTTTATGAGATTCATTGACCTATTCCTCTCCACATACCTGTTATAGTCCACAAATCTAATCAACAAAGGGTAGAAGGCATAGAGGTCCCGTGCCAAAGTGGTGAACTCATCTAGGATGAGCAGTTCAGCCTCCGACATGTCACCTCTGCCTTCTGCTCTTAGATGTTCTTCATCCGATACAACCACTGCTGCTTTTTTCTTTAGCTTATCCATCAGTGGCAGGAAGTGTGTCTTTAAGAGCTGTGGCTTCGCTTTGCTTATGATGGGCTGGGAAAACACTATTTAAGGCAATGAATATTTTAATATATTCCTGGCCACAAAATATAAATAAAAACTTCTACCTTTCCCCTCTTTCTTAGAGCTTATTTCTAGGCTACAGAATAAAATCCTGCCCCCATTGAAATCAGCAGAAATTTTGCCAAGAATTAAATGTGGTCAGGATTTCACGTGTTTAATTCACTTTGTCACTCTGAGGGCAGAAATTACAACTTCACAGACTAAGCTGAAACTTGAAAACTTGAAAATTCCTCTTTCAGCATTCTGTCAACATATAGGTATTTGCCAATTTTATTGAGTAACGTAGAAGTTATTTAATAGTGTGTATGGGCAGAATGCTACATAGCACACAGAAAACTTCTCAGCCATTGGTTCCTCTTTGGAACCTTTTTATTTTTAGCTTGAGCAAAGTAGAACTGGAAAGCATGCTTCCAGTTATTTGCAAACCTACTGAAACTGCCTGCCTGTATTTCTTATGCACATTAGGACACCGGAAGGGTTTTGTATAGACAGAAACGGGAATGATTCAACCATCCATCAACCAGCCATTTGAGACTTGTTAGCACAAGCTTTTTGCAAACCTACTCATAAAAATGAATATGTAAATTAGCACTTCATCTGGGCCCAGTAGTGCAAAACCATTTGTAACATATCCATTAGATTACAAATAATTTTAGGCAGTTACCACTTATCCTTAGAGTGTGTTACATTACTAACCTCCAAAGACTAGAAACCCAGACTGCTACCATGAATGAAATTCTTACTACAATAAGTACTGAAAAGTTGTAAGAAAGCCTAATTGAAAAATTGAATTCACAACACTGAAGTGACTTTTCCTTAGAGATTGTAACATTGAGAAATAAACTGGTTTTAAAGAAATTTTAAGGTATTATCACAATGAAGTTAACGTAAGGATTACTAAAATGACATATGCATTTCCACATTTCATCGTAATAGAAATGGTAGACGTACAGCTTCAATATTTTAAAGATTCAGCACTCATACAGAATAGCAAGGATTGTGTAGTGCCTGTAAATGGAAATTTGTCATATAATGAAAAATAAAAATGGGCAAATAACTATAACCTTTTAATTCAATATACTGCAAAATCCATATGCACATATTCGAGGGCAAAAGAAAAAGTCTAAGGTACTTCTTATATTACTTATTAAGAGACTAAAACATACTGCGCACACTACTCTTTCTTTCTATTTAAAATTTCCAATTCATCAAGATCTGTTATTGTTTAAAAACAAAAATCTGAGTGTCCTACTCTAGCTTTGACTGGGTAAATACAGAGTAATTTAGACCAAGTGCATGTATGTATATAATTTAGACCAAGTGCACGTATGTACATATATATATATACACATACATACATACACACACACATACATTCTGAATATGCACAGGCGCTTCCTTGATTATTCATTTATTTATTTTTACATCTTACCTGCTAACCTCTTCATCCAGGCTCCTTCATCAATACCAAGGTTGTTATAGATGATTTTCAATATGTTACCCAACAGAGTGTTCATGTGCTCTGACGTCAAGGCTGTGCAGCACATTTCAGCCTTGTCAGGGTTGTTTTCTGGACCATGCTCCCACCAGTGTGACATGTAACTACACAGCATAGGCAGTATGACTTCCATGATATGTGGCATTTGTGTGTAACGAATACCAGACTCTGCCAGTTCCACAATTTCTTCCATTAGCTTCACTAAGGAAGGAATATTTGGGCAAACCTCTTCTACACTGGTAGGCAAATTGAGAACTATTGAAAAAAAAAAATTAAAAAAATCCAAAAATCAATAAACTAAGTCAGAGAGTGAAATCCATTATTTTCAATTCCTATTCGTAAAACTTCTGTTGTCCATTTACATTTATGCCTTACTGATCCAAGGAAAAGAACCCAAACACAACAAGGTACTTTCATACCACTAAGCAACAGACTGCTTACATATAAGCTTCAATAATAAAACTTTCTATAATAAAAAATAATTCTTATATGGAAGCTTCAACAACATAATTCTTTTGGAATGAACTCAGAGAAATCAGATGCTGTTTGCTATATTCAAAATAAAGTTTAAATTTCATCATTTCTTCCAACATTAAGCTTTGCAGTTGAGAAAACAAATGGATACAATGAATCATCTCTACACAGCACATCAGGTAAGACCTGGAATATTACTAAAAGGAAAAAAAAGAATCATTGCCTGACATTAATGAGTAGAGCAGATTCTAAGAGATTGAGTTCTGGTGGTGAATTTGTGACTGCAAATATTTACTTTTCAAGGTATTTGAATTATCAGTTCCTTCCTCTGAAAAGGTACTACAGCTACCTTTATTTTTGGAGGCAGATTCTTTAATCTACAAATACATATCTGTAAGCATAACTATTACCTCTTGAATGTCTAACATCCTGATGTTCGCATACAATGAGATATAGAGAGATATATATAATGAAAACTCAGCCTGCAATTTGTGAATCCAATTGTTTGTACCAATATAGCTTAAGGCTATTTTTTTCCCCAAAAGTCTCTTCTGCTATTTAGATCAAATACATTTTACACAGCCATCGCAGATTCTCCATAAAGTTAAATGGAATTTTGAAAATTTAATTCAAATTTCTTTAAAAAAATCAATGAAAATAGTTGACTGTTTTTCAAGATATATTAAAATAGCTAGAATATATACGGTCAGTAAGCATGGCTGTTGATATTTTCAACATAAAATACTACAGCTCTGAAGAATTAATCTGGTACACATCCTTCTTCAAAAATAAAGGTGATGTTATAAAATTAATGCCATTATAAACTGGCATCTTATACACTGTCATCTATACATATCTGTGATATAACTGACACAGCATATATGAAGAGTTTGCACAGTTCCACTGGAACCTCTGTTTACTGTAGGAACAAGTAGTGCATATCTCCTTCTTCAGCAACTGCATTTCAGTCTAAGAAACATCAAGAATTTCAAAATGGAACAAGAGGGAATATGCAAAATAAACACACATAATGTTACTGGAAAGTATCTGTACTGTCTTGTATTTCAAACAAAGAAAAACAATTTACATACTACTCTCAAGTGTATTTACTTTCTAAGGGTACATTATGTATGTAACACAAGTAAACCTATTTTGATGCAATTTCAAAGACGCATGTTTTAGGAACCCACATTGCACATGAAAACTAAGGAACTAATGTTACTGATTAGAGTACACAATTTTATCATCAAAGATACAATCTGAGATACTAAAAATGTGCGAAGCCCCTTCAATAAATTTATACCAAAGAGATATTTTGAGAATGGTGTCTCAAAATGAACACATCAGTATCTTTAGAAATGTAAAATAATTGGGTTTACCACACTTAGCCCGTCGATTTAGGAAAGAAATACAATCAAGAGATCACAAGAAAACTCTTGCACTATAAAACAGTACACAAAAATACATGCAATAAGGCAGACAACATATACTGAAAATGTTTTCATAACCAACATGTGAGTTTCTGGTAATACCTGCTCTGTCTCTTGCATTCTTGGTATTGTAAATGGAGTAGATATTATGTTTGTTCAAATGAGTTTCCAAAAAAGCCACTGGAAAGGCACCTGAGAAAGCAGCCAAGCATTCTCCTAGCGCTGATCGTTGCCTGTGAATCAACAAACACTGTTAACTACACACATTCTTGATGATTGACTACACCTCAAGGTAGTTGTACACCAGCCTTTTATTTATTCTAAGATTTGCACAAAACCATTTCTCTAATATCTTCAAATATAGGTCAACATTTATTTGATAATAACAATTCCTTAAATGTGTCAAAATCATAAGAAGCCTGTCTATAAGAAGTAGGAAGTCATCTCCTATCGTTTCACTTCAGTCCTTTCAGGGGACCTTTAAAACTAATCTTCCTGATTTCCAGTTGAGTTGATGAGAGCAGATTTTAGATAGGCAGGAAATCCTACTGAAGCTGAGTCACACAGGTGATAGAAATCCAGGAGTTAAATGAACTTCCAAGCAGGAAAAAAAAANNNAAAAAGGCCTCCAGCAGCAGATCTTGCAATTTAAGAATATTCATCCTCAGTCTATAGTTTCTCTGATATTAGGAACTTAAATTCTCTCTAGATCTAAGTCATTAAACTTGGTTTTGTTAAATCTAACTTCAGTCCCATTATTATTTATCCTGATTGCTCCTTCTTTTTTCCCTTTCCATTAGGTCTTCATAACCAAAACA
This sequence comes from Thinocorus orbignyianus, assembly GCA_013400375.1. NCBI lineage: Eukaryota > Metazoa > Chordata > Aves > Ciconiiformes > Thinocoridae > Thinocorus > Thinocorus orbignyianus. The sequence goes on from VXBW01008502.1 coordinate 309,663, forward strand.
TACTTAGATCACACCTAAAAGGGCACACTAAGTGCTTTCCACCTCTGATGATGGTTGTAGACAACCATACAAAAAATTATGATTTACACTTACAAATTTCATCTTAACTGCAAACCCCACATAATATGCAACATTTTAAGTGTATCATAATAAATGCAGCTGCATTCCACTTACCATCTGAGCACCTTTTTTTCTCTCAAGATATCCTTCCAACAACAATCTCTACCTCTCTATATTCTTTTCTGGACTATGTATTGGTTAATGTAAATATAAATACTAAGTAGAAATATAAAAAATAAAGGAACAGTTTATTCTTACCGCTCTACATAGATACTCTTGCTGGTTCCCAGAGCATATAAACTGGCCAATATTCTGTAACAGGAAACCTGAACATCTTCCACTAAAAACAAGAAGAAAATGAAAGGTATTAAGAGATTTTTCTTTTCAATACCTTTCTATAGATATAGATAAAATGCATTTCTTTTGAAAATAACAGAATTAATACTATTAAGCTATAAAAGGCAATTTCTTAATACAAAGTCTTCTGAGCACCGAGTATCATAGTTTTTACTTAAAACTTCCATTAACTTCAATACCAAGTTACCAGGAAAGACAGAAATCATATTTCACTAGTGCACTAACTTTCTGAAATTAATGGCATACCAACTCTTTAAAGATAACATCTAATTATATAATCTGAGAATTCATTAATTTAATAGCTATTAGGGGAAAAAAAGCATCAATGAATCTTTCTAGTTTTTCTGTAACAAGAAAGTTTCATGGCAAATCAAATAAAGTACTGAAAGTGAAAAAAATTATTAGGGAACAAATTGATTTACAAATCTAACACCAGTGTATAATATACATTATGAAAGAAAGGCAATCCTGTTAAACACATATTTAATTCTTTTAATCACAGTTTATATTTTTAAAAATTTAGACACAGATATCAGTTAATAGCATGTACTTGATTTACACTTCAGGCTGACCAAGAATTAAAAAAATAAATAGTACTTTAGTCCTTATGAATACTTCAGCAAAGTGTGTTTTGAAATTATCAAACGTATCAGTCACAAAAATGTCAGAATAATCGTAACATCTATTTGAAAAATGCTTTTCCAACGTAATCTGAGGTGACAGCATAACAACAGTTTTAATACCATCAAGAAGGACAATAGTTCCATTCTTTCTATATATATTTTTCCTAATCGCTCCTATAGTTCTAATACGTGTGCAACGAAATGATGGGAGTAAAATGGAATTAAGACTTAGTGGCCTGGGAGAGCCTATAAAATAGTGTATCAAAGCTACACAGCCTGAGTCTTTATTATACTGTGATGAGCCATGTCAGAGTTGACTCATTTTGATGTATTAAGAGTAACCTCAGGTACACTGTCCCACCTTTGTACGTGATCCCATCATGGAGCACTCTCTACACCTAGCATTACTCTTAGATACAAGCACTAGCTCAAGATACTTGTCATCAAAGTAGTACAAATAAGATAATCACATTCTTAACAAGATGTAGAAGAGAAGTTGTACTTAAGAGCAATTACCTTTCCAACTATGCTGTAGACAAAATAATTAGGCACAATTTAAACTAATTATTCTTTCTCAGTTCACAAACTCTAAATTGGGTGTTTGACACCAGTGTGCTGTGTGTAGAATAGCTGATTAAGAATAACGGGTGAAGTAACAAAATATGAATGGCTAATTTTTAAGTTCCAAAACATGGAAAACCTGAGACCAAAAATTATACAAGGCATGAACATGTTGGTGCTTTAAGAAGAGCTTTATTATCAACAAGTGAGGTACGTGAACTCCACACTGGACTTTTCTGGATACTGTCAGCAACTCCTGAATTTTAAAGAACTAGTAGTTCAATGAAAAAATGTGGATGTTTATATCTCATCACACTCAATTCCATCAATACTGCTCCAGATTTTCAAAAACAGTTTTCTCAATGTGATTTTAAATATTAAATAAATTAAATAGATATTTTAGTGGCATGGCACTTCTAAATAATACATACATATCAAATCTTCCCCGAACTGGTGCTGTCCAATATGCTCAAATAATGAAGATAGCACTGGCAGGAGAGCAACTGTGGTATAATTAATGATTTGTGTAACTCCCTTTGGTTGGTTTCTGCTGTGTGTAAACTGGCCTTGCTTAAGATTATCCATTGTTTTCTCCAGATCCTCAGCAGCATTGTCCAAAAATGCTCTCAATGCCATCTTAACAGATTCCAGACCAGTTTTCATCACAGTCCTGTATATAGCATGCAAAAAGAATGAAAAAGAATATTCTGTTAGACAAGTATGGAAGAAATCCTGGTCTTGGCTTACATGGAACAGATAATAAAGATCTGAAGAAAAATATTTCATCTTTTGATATTGTAAAATCTTCTCACAGCAGAACAACCTACTGAAAAAATATTTCATAGGAATCCTGCAGAACACAAAGGTATCTTACCTGGCTTCCTGTTGAAAGAATAAAGTATTTTTAACTTTAAAAATGAGGTGGGTCATCTGCCTTTTCAGAAGGAAGAAAAAAAAAACAAACAAACAAACAAAAAAAACCCCAACAAACCCTAATATAAAAGAATTATTAAGACTGCTATTTACGACTCTAAGAAGAGAAGGACTATCTCAAGCTAGAAATCATTCTTCCCAACCATAACACTCATATTTCTGCCTCCAGAATGAGGGCATCAGAAAGAAATGAGTAAAACCAACCAAATATGCTAATAAACAAACAAACAAACAAATAAATGTACTGATTACCTAACACCATAATCAGTTATGTAATAACATAATCCAAGAGAATTATTTCCTTATTTGTTTTAACTAGCTCAATTACAGACATCCATTTTTAAAGGAAAGTATCAATTTAGGCATGCGTGAAATAAATCTAGGTGAAATTATTTTGTAAATTGTATAAGTGTCCATGTTTTTTGCTTGGTTGGTTGGTGTTTTTTTTAGAGTTTCAACAGCAATTTTTTCAAACTTTCTTGTAACATCCATGAAACCCTTAATCTGGAACTGTATTCACTTTTCTACCTAGAACTGAATTGGTGACCTCCACCTGTATCTATATTCCATCTGCATCACTACATAGAGCACGGACAATTTATGACATAAACCCAATACATGGCAACCTAAAGGATTACCATGCAACAGCTGAGCCATATTAATTTAACATAATCACGACTCTAGCCCATAGCAAATGGAAAGTAAAATTTGTTCATTTAAGCCACTGTGAAGATCATGAGAAAAAGGAGCAATTTGCATCTAATCCAGTCAATTATTTGAGAGTAAACGTAAAGTGAATTTACCACTGAGGTAGTTTAAACTATGTTTTGTTCCACAAATGCAAATATCTAAAACTCAACTATCAGCACAGATAGTCGACTGCACATTTAATGAAAAGCAACACATTACTCTCCAATATCTCAGGACTGTCTCAAATATAAACCTCACAATGGCCCAAGCAGTTTAATTTAACTTAAAAGTATTTTTTTTCAAATCAGAACATGAATTAACTTTGCAACAAAGACATTCCATGAGACAGATTTGCTGCACTCCGTGTGCATTTGACTCCCAAATTTTTTGATTAAAAGCACGAACAAAAGAACAAAAGATTTCTAATGTTATTGTGGTTTGGGGATGGTCACATGATTAAAAGCAGCTGAACTAATAGCCAGTGGTTCCTGGACACCATTGATCAGAATCGAATTTGAAAGTGCAACCTACAAATATTATGCTGGCAACCTCTATTAATTAACTGGTAATTACCCACTTTGAAATGGGAATCTTTCCAGTGCTATAACTTCTTCAAATTCTGTAGCCTGACACAGGTAGCCCAAATCTGACTAAACATTATTTTCTTACGTTATTTTCTTCATACTTTAGAAAATATATTCAGTATTACCTTGCATCCAAGGTCTGGCCCAGTATGTGAAGACAGTTGACTATTGATGTTGCATCATTTCCTAAACAGGGAGGAAAATTATCCACCAATTAAGTTGAGCATACCACGTAGCATTCCTATGCTCTGCTAACTGTATTTTAATGAAAGAATAAGTGACATAGCAGAAGAGCAACTGAACTTCTGCATCATTTTAACAATCAAGTTAAGAAACATGCAGCTTGTTGTCGTAGCTTTGTTTACACAAATGCAGTAACTAGAGGCAGTAAAGCATCTCTCATCAAATAGCTGAGGCAGTCAAGATGAAAGCACTTGAATGTGGGGTTAATTAGAGCTGCAGTGTATTGTCTGGTTTTCATTTAAGTTCCATAACTTTTGATTTATTTAATTTAAGTTTATCTGAACATTTATATTCCCCCTCTCAGTAACATAAAAGCTGTTAACTTCCGCAAGCTGCTATTGTAGGAAGAGAACATTTATATAAAATCAAAGAGGTTAGCTCCCTGGTATTACCAACAGTATGTAGACATTTATAGCAGGCTCAGGTGTGGCTCACACGAGTAACAGTCTCTGACATACATATCATCCCCATATTTCTTTTTTTCCACACTTATGTATGTAAAAAGAGAACTTACACAAAACATGCTTTTATGCATATGGATATCTTAAGATGTTGCCATGTACAAGCCGCTCCTAAGCCCACTTTTTAAATCCAGGACAGATTTGACCCATAAATTTGACTACACAAATTCTACCCACAGCTCATCAAAAAAAAAAATAAAAATCTAAATCTCTGCAACAACAAAAGTACCATTTCTTGCTTCTCTATACCTTTAAAGTTTTTCAATTAAAAAAAAAAAAAGAAACAAAATTGAATATTTAAGATAAATTTCTGAAAATACACTTATCTTCAGTGTATTATAGTTTCTCACTGGAGGTTATTTCACTTGAAAATATAGGCAAAAGTACAATAAAATTAGAAGCTGTTTCAGTGAAATGGAGACTTCAGAAGATAAATCACAAAGACTGAGAGGTTTATTGCAGCACTGCGAATGTTATTCTATGCTATCAAATAAGGAGGTATTGCTGTGGCATTCATCACAGTAAATTAAACAAATGTGAATCACAGCTTCCATGGTTGCCCCTAGCCAGGCAGCCTCACCCTCTTTGCACTGGCGGTCATGCAGTGATATAGTGAGCAGATAAGAAAGCTGACGTGGCCTTAAAAATTTTACAAAAACCCCAACTATAAACCACCCCAAAAGACTAAGTTTTTTGTCAGCTCCTATGTTTTTTCCTTACTATTTCATTGCTTTGGTGATATGAATACCTGCACTGATGAAGAAAGTGGTATCGATAGCAAGGATGGAGGGAAGGACTCAAAGCAACCCAGATTTAAACTGTGAATTAGACTATCATGAAATAATGTCTTAACATTTGTTGTGAAGGTGTACATGCGCTGCATGTTACAGTGCATAGAGATGCATACTCCAGTTCCCTGGAAATTTACATTAGCAGTCTATACAATGTAGACACATTTCAAGAGCCATATATTTATCAGGAGTCAGGTATTTCATATGCTGCAACCACATGGAAGTATCAGAAATACTGCTAGTTATTGTGAAAACTAGACAAGCTTCAGGCATATCCCTCTAGCAGATACTGCAGTGTGGTTGGTTATACAAACTAGGATATCAGAGCAGAATTGAGTGACCATAATAAATGCTGCCCCCTTCAATCTAAACTGGCCAGTTTTATCCACGTAACACTAAAAACAGACTTTCAAAATCATTGTAAAACTTATTTTCTGGAATGTCTCCTTCAGGCAAGATTTGTTACAGACTCCTAGAAAATGGAATTTGCTATGAAAGACAGGTTTAGGTTCCGTGGAAATTCTGTGTCTTGCTTTTGTTCAATGTCATGAATTTAGTTCTTTTCATTGTGTTTCTGAAACAAAAACACATCCCAAAAAAGACAGTATATTTTAATAATCTATATATCTATATAGATATATCTATATCTATACGTATATAGATCGATAGTATTTATATATATATATAATTACATATATTTTAATATATTTGGTTAAAACTAAAAAAATAAGTAAATCCTTTTAAACGAAACATTTAAAGAATCAGTTTGCTTCCAAACTGAGGTCAGAAGTCAATTTCAAAGGCCATCTTTTTTTTTTAAGCTGAGTAATGAAACCTAAAATGAGAGGTTTTCTGATGAAATTACTTTTATTACTAGTGCCAGTACTTCACAGTGTGTATATGCACCCTCATCAAATTAAAATTATTTTTTTCATTAATTTTAAATGTTATTGGTTTTCTGAAGCCTGAAAACTAGATTCAAAACAGCAATGTAGGAATAAACATGCAGTATATAAGATTCCATTACATCATGAAAGGGGAACAAGTGATAATTACAATCCAACAGGATAAAAACTGAAACAAGACCTGTTCCTTAAAGGAACTCTTCACATAACTCAAAAAAATAGAAGCTGGACTTATTAAAATACTAAACCTCATGAGTTGAAGGGATTTTATGACTAAAAGTGTCCAAGGAGCCAGTATAAATATTAGGTTGAAGGTTGGATTACCATTCAGCACTTATTACAAATGAAGTTGATCTATGAACTGCACATATGAATTTCTGTAATAATCTGAGGTGCGGTCCTACATATTTTAGACTTATGCATTATTATAAGAGGAGGGAAGAACTGTTGCTATACTGCAAAAGTGCTATGGATATTAATTCCAGGATGCCTTAGTGGAGGGACACTTACAAATTCAGGATGTCATTAGGCAGAGATGGTTTTCTGTTTCTTTTCAGGAACTTCCCTGATTAATCTCTCTAAGTTCCCAAAAAACAGTGAGAAAACCAGGCCTTTCTTATCTGATGTTTTACACAGCTATTTTTTTTTTCAGGTTACATGGGTTTGCATTCCCAATACAAAGACTATTTTTTAAAAGAATTACTTAATACTTATGTAGAAAGTATGCCTTACTGAAGATTTAAACAATATAAAAAGTGAATCAAACTTGTCGTATAAATTTGCTTTTTAAATTGAGAAAGCATAAACTCAAATGCTCAATTCCCCAAAATTATTCACTATAATCTTTCAGATTCAGCCCGCTAATAATAATGAAATTAAATCAATACAGTCTTATTGATACATAGCTACAGCTTTCAAACTGTGAATTATTGGGGTCAAAATCTATTTTCACAGTGTAAAGAAATAATTATTTCATGAACCGCTACAATTCCATAATCTCAGTGACACTCTTAGCTATCAAATGTGATTAACTGTTTAAATCACTCTGGAAGACTTGCCTGTTTAATTTCACATTTTATCAAGAGTTGTATATACATCTTAAGCTACATGACATTTACTAATGACTTTCATACATGCAGCTGTGTCTTCACAAGTGCCATTCAAATACACAATAATATAAAACACTTATATAGCAAAACTGCATACCATTTTGCTGTTTGTCATTGCAAACTCCCCACTTTCCATAAAGGTTATTGTCAAGCAACTCTTGCTCATTCAAGATGCCTCCAAAACACACTAAAAACTTTCTAGGCCCCAGTTGTGCTTGGAGGTTGTCCTCATGGGCACCTTCCCCTCTTCTACGTAGGCCCTGTCTTTGCTGGAGTAAGTGCAATTCTTTTGATCAGGTTTTCTAACATGATATCAAGATAAGGTAAACTGTAAGGTGACTTTGACTTCAGTTAGTAGGTCCACAGTAAATGACCATGCTCCATGGCGACTTTGTCATAACTCACGAAAAAACTACAGCATACTTCTATGCTGTCTTCAAGATTTTATATTCTGTTAGTTACTGTACACTAGGAAAAGAGTTAAAAACCAAACTGTAGCCATAGTGAATACTCATCTGATCCCATCTGACTTATCTCCTTCCACCACCTGAACCCAGCCAAACAACACGAAATAAGCAAGCTGAGATGTGGAATCAAAAAACGTCTTTTCCTTAGTTTTAAAGAAAATTATATTTACTTAGATTTTTAATTTCAACTGTTACTCGTTTTTGGGGGGGGAGTCAGAAAAACAAATTCACACTATAACAAAAAAGATTTGCAAAATTGTAATAGTATACCTGAGCTAGTTCATTCTTTGAAGAAACAACCTAGGGTATAGAACAGAGCTTATGTGCACATTTGCGACATACTCCACCCCTTCAGAAAAAGATGAAACAATGCCACAGGCCTGCAGAAATAACTCCATTCCTCCTATGATCTTTTGGCTTTACTGGCAAATCCACTCATCTCATCCCAAAACATATTTAAAAGCGATATCCCAAAATAACTTCCGATTTTTCTTCTGTTTAATCGCTTTCATAACAGTCTGTAAGTTTTTTAAACACCACACCGCTGCAGCGAGTTCCATCCCTTCAAATTGAATGAAATATGTAGGAATTGAGTTAGATGCATGTTATCTTAATCAAATTCTAATTCGCTATATAATTATCCAATTAGGTATGTTCATAGATGCTGAAATTTGCAATGCACCCATCATAAGCATAGGATTTACTATTTCAATTATCATCTCCACGGCATAAGAAAAAAATTGCAGAGTAAATGACTGTGCCACACACTGCATATAATGTATACACTTCATACAGACTTCAAATTTACTTCAATTAAGTGATTTTCACATGGCATAAGACAAACACCGAGCCCCTGATAAGATTCACGTAATACCAGAAAAATAGCATACATGCGTATGTGGAGTCAAGCACATCTGGGAATATTTAGAAATTCCACAGAACATCACTAAGCATTTCAGACCTCTGAAAATTTTCCTTAATGACTTTCCAATACAAATGTGCAGTTCTGATGCCCTGATTTTTCTCAAATGACTTAGAATAAAATTTAAAAATAGCAATTATAATTAACTCAGCAAAATTCTTTGGTAGGATAATGAAATCCAGATATTAGTTAAGACACATGAAAAACTAAATAAAAACACCCAAACTGATAACTACAAAAGCTTCTTATTCCACCTAATAAATTATGTGATCTACCAGCCTAAATGATTAGTGGTCTGTGAAGACCATGCAATTTCAGCCATGCAGCATGCAACAAAGCAGCACATAACACAATGCAAAAACAGCAAAGAAAACCAAGTGATGGCCATGCTAGTATTTGTCAAGGGTCTCCTTACCAAACAGTGAAATCCTATGCCTGACAAGAACTCCAAGTTTGCAGAACAGGCTGAAGACAAAAGAAAAATAACAGAGAAGAGAAGGGGAAAGGAAAAAAATAAGGGGAAGAGGGAACGAGGGGGAGGAAAAAGAAAGAAAAAATAACAGCTGATATATGAGCAGGAAAAGCAACATGATGTCACGCAGAAAGAATCAATTATCTGAGCAGAATGTGGGACAGAGTACTAAAGAAAGAATTTTTAAGTGCATATCCTTAACAAACATGGTTAAATAAGCACATATTATAACTAAAGAAACAAAAAAAATTTAAAAGCAAAGCTAATTAATATAAAAGCATCCTGTATGATAACCCCTAAAGAAATAACCATCAAAGCTTTAAGAAGTAAAAAGTGGTCAGTGTGCAATTCAGGATACCACTGACAATTTGAAAACAAAACGTAAGGAAATCAGATTAATTGAAGTGTTTGATGGCAAAATTTTAACTAGTCCAATTTGTATCTTGTCATCTGGAACATAGTGAGAATGTCTTTTCAAATACATTGCTTCTTAAACATTGCTTAACATGAGAAATAGCCTTTTACGTGTTTAAAAACCAACAGAAGTGGATATGATCAATGATTTAATTTCACACATTTAAATTACTTTCTGTGCTGATGAGCAGTGCCCCAGAACAGAAGAATGATGAAGAATGAAGTGTTGTGTTAATTTTGTGTTAATTCATAGAAGCAGAAGCACACTGCTCTACCCAAATTGACCTGGCCTCCAAGTTTAGAAGGGTTTAGTTCAATCTTCATGATTCAGTTCAGTCTGAGAATTTTCATGGAGAGCAACATCAATTTTGGTGTTATTTTTTATGCTGCTAAATCCCTTATCTACTACAAATGACATGAAGAATATCATGTCATTTTACTAAGCTATTTAATTACTAGGCACACAGGCTAGTTATCAACCCCTGATTTAAAAGCAAAAGACACCATAAGCATGTCTGCACAACTTATGGATGAGATCTGGACATCTTGTTCCATTGACAGACAAGATCGTGGTGCCAAATGGAAACATTTATGTCCAGAATCAGAACAGCCAGCTTAATGTGGTGTTGAATCCAGCTAATTAGCCCGTGCACAGTGATGCACTATAGCAACAGCAACTGCTCTATTTTAGAAATGAATCTGGTTGGTGCATGTTCAGGGATCTCTTCGCTTTTTATTCCATGAGGTAGACACATACTATTTATTCTTTTAAGAAGATCTGGGTTCACCTAGCCCAACAAGAAAAGCTGTACAGAAGCATGTTAGCATCATATAAGTCTTGTGTCCATTCTAATGAAGACATTAAATAGTTCACGTTCTATCTTATTTTTCTAACATACAAATCTTACTCAACTGACTGCAGCATTCAGCACATGCTGTGTTTTCACAAAGTCAGACTGAACCTGTTACCTCTAGTGAAACTAATTTAGGTTAAATAAATAAATATGCCAAAACAGCCAGTACTCAATTGGTGTCCAGAACTAATTTTACACAACTGAAGTAGTACGTGGACTTGTATAATGGATGAGAAATGCAAAAAGCCCAAATTCTGAAGAGGCTGGTTACAAATAAGATGGAATATAATGCCACCATATTTCAGAAGAGGCCTAACACATATTTGCTCACAGAAGAGATCTAGATTTAATGTATATGCTGAACACGGAACAGTTGTTGCATTTGTTAACACTGTCACTGCACTATCAATACCCAAAATCATACTCTTCCATGGCTTAACGAATGCAAGCTTCATTTTATTGGAGAAAGGAAGCAGCCAGGAACTGCCCTTAACTTGAAGAAAATCCTACATATGAGCTGTACTCAAGCAAATGTGAAGAGAAAACTCACCAGAAAAAACAAAATTCAGCTTTGGCAAACTCCCTACAATGCTGCAGAAGCGGGAGAACCAAACAAACTACCACAAAATACTGCTGGAAATCTATTAAAATGGCCCATAACAACTCTTTAGGAAGTGGATCGTATAACATAGTTTCTATAATCTTTGTGTCTTGGTAAGTAAAAAAAATAAACTGCTCAATAACAGCAGTTATAACTATCACTCATCCAAGGTTTCCTTGCATGCATTTTTTTCTCTTTGGCTGATACTTCTGGACAGCACGTAACTCAGTTAAGTACGGCAGCAGCTTTGATGCTTTTGCTGGGCTACATGTTCAGGAATCTCACACAGCTAGACAGCATATGTGTAGAAGTCCTGATCCCATGCAGCGCGTGTGCTCACGTATCCATGTTTGATATATTCCGGAAGTATGGGTTTTACTGGCATGATTTAACTACTGTGACAATATTGCTATCCAGGACAGACAGAAAAACAGCAGCTCGTAGAGTGGAGAATTATCTAGATTCATGCATTTTGACAGAGTTTTTCAATCTTTGAAGAAGGCTATTCAGCCAAGATGCCAGATCAGATTAGTCCATTAGACGACAGAGGGTCAAGACAGCCATTACTTACTTATGCTTATTGTTGCTAGAAATTTCACTCAGTATTCACACAATCTTGCAAACCGCACCTATCTGTACGACCATTGGTTGTCAGCCTTAAAGAACAGCAATTCAGTTTTGCATGGTTCAGTCCCCAGTAAGAGCCAAGAGAGCAATCATAATACCTATACATTACAGGTATGCAGCAGGTCCTGGGTGAAGCTTGTAATTCACCTTATTGAATGGGAAATATGGGTTTCAATTTTCAAAAATGAAACTAGGCAAAAACACATATTAGAGAGATGACCTAAAAAGCAGTTAACTTCAGAGAAAGGATGAAGTGGATATTTCTGTCATATTAGTACTGCTACTACTATTTAGAAAACCAAAGAGCAGACAGAAAGCAACTCACTCTTTTTTACTTTTTATGGTGTACAGTAATGATACTTACTGAAACTCAGTAAAAAATAAGTTTGCCTTTTAAATCTACCACAATATTTTTCAGGAATAATGACTTCAGTATATACCTATCTCCAACAGTGAAAACTGACACACAAGTGCCAGTGTCACAGACTGTACATCTGATGTATTGTTGCAAATTATGCTAAAGTTCCCTGCATCATCACCACTACCTTTAAAAGAGCATATAATCATAACTCTGTACTCCTCTCTTCATTTCATATAATGAATCTTCCTAACAGGAAAAGAAAATGAAAAAAGTTTAATTTACATGTTCATAAAGGTATTTTTCAGCCTCCCGCTACTCACTCTCCCATAATCAACTGCTGCTGTTTAAAGACAAACACACATATGCACACACATTAATATTATTTAAGTTTTACCTTGTCACCATTTCTTTCTCTTTATTAGAGGCATGACCTCCACTGCTCAGAGGCCTACTTGCTGAAGATAAGAAATATAGGCGATGATTTTTAAAATACTGATCAATCAAAGGGAGCACAACCTGAAATTACATCAGAAAGAAGTGATTATCTCAGGGTTTTCTTGGCTATGGACTGTATTACTCTTTGTAAGTTACAATAAGACAGATTTCAAAAGTATTTTCTCTGTTTTATAACTTCTACACATTTTTTCTTTCATGTCTATTGCTTTCTGAATATATTCAGTATTCAGCACTTCAAATATCAGGAGATGAAGCAGAAAAAAATAAATTACACTATCTCTGTGACTTGATCTGTGGGGGGTTTTTAGGTTGAGGGCAAAACAGAAAGTATAATTTCACTTTATCTCACAATTTTAGATTTTTTCCAGTACCACATACCCAGACACAGCTACTGTTGTTCATGCCATTTAATGCAGGTTCAAGAAAAATTCACCTACAACCATCACAGCACCAACAGCACTTAATTCTAGATGCTATGGTACAAACCTCCCCAAACATCCTCACTCACTAAGGACTTGCCCACAGTTCTTCTGTCTACTTCACGTGGTGACCATTACTTGGTTCCCACTGCAGCTGTCAGTCAGAAGGAGATCCAAAATGAATAGCCAATAAGAAAATCTGAAATTACTTTCTTTTGGAAGCATGATTCAAAAGAAGGTGGAATGCTAGCTTCTGAGGCAATGGACTTGGCAAATAGTATCAGATGGAAGTACTTCAAGGCATTGAGGTTACAATTTAGTGAAAGGATATCAGAGTTTCAAAATGCTGCAAAGTACTTATTCACTAATGAATTTAAAAAGCACTTTAAATATGCAGACACCATACAAGCTTTTACATGCAAAAGGCATAAAGGGATAAGCATGTTTTCTTAATTTATAATGTGCAAAACCTTCCTGACACAAAAAGGATAACCGGGCTGAAGGAACATGACTTTCAGCATGGCGAATTGCAAAGTCCTCCCAAAGTCCAAAGTTCATATAGGAGGAATAATCCTGGGTACACACTGAGGGCTGATCAGCTGGAAAACAGCTTTGCAGAGAAGGACCAGGGAGTCTCAGTGGACAGCAAACTGACCATGAGCCAACAACGCACCTTCACTGCAAAGGTGGTCAACAGCATCCTGGTTTGCATTAGACAGAAGACTGTCAGCAGGTCCAGGGAGGTAATTCTTCCTCTCTACCCAGCACTGGTGAGGCCACATCTGAAGTTCTGTGTCTGGTTCTGGGCTCCCCAGTTCAAGAGAAACATGGACATACTGGGAGAGAGTGTCCAGTTAAGGGGCCACAAAGATAATTAAGGAACTTGAGGATTTTTCAAATGAGGAGGAATTAAGAGAGCTGGGACTCCTTTGCTGGGAAAAGAAGAGGCTCAGGGAGGATCTCATCAATGTGTATAAATTTCTGAAGGGAGGTTGTACAAAAGATGGAGCCAGGCTCTTTTCAGTTGTGTCCCATGACAGGACCAGAGCCAAGGGGTACAAACTGAAACACAGGTTTCCTCTGACCATTGGGAAACACTTTTTTACAGTGAGGGTAACTCAGCACTGGCACAAGCTTCTCAGAGAGACTGCAGAGTCTCCACTCTTGGAGGTATGCAGAAGCCTGCTGCACATGATCCTGGGTAACAGTTTTGAGAAACTTCACTGTTTGAGCAGTCAAGCTGGAATAGACAGACCTCCAGAGAGCCCTTCCAACCTCAGCCATTCCATGTCTCCATAATGGAAACATCAGCATGGTTTTAAAACAAGGAAAGAAATAAGGAAGGTGACACTGCCAGACACATAGCTTTGTTAATTCCAATAACTATTGCTCATATATACTTGCCTCAAGATTTTAAAAGAAAAATCTCCAGAATTAGACTAAGTAAGTAAACAGAAAATGAGTAGTTGTAAATCATGAAGCAAAGAAATAATGACAATAATAATATAATCCTGTAATTTTTTCATATCTATACTTCATCCTAAAGCATTTTCAAGATATTTTTATTGTTTTTAATAAAATAATGACTTTAACAAAGAAAAATGCAACTAACAATAATCATGTTCACTGACAAATGCTTTCTCACTTCAACTACTTAGTATGTTGACAAAGAATAAGCAAAGATTTACTGTACTTTAGCAAAAAACTTGATTTCTTGTTCATATGGGAAATGCTCTCCTTTGCCTCTGCTGCCACCATCTGCAGAGAGAAGAAAATTAAGCTTCCTGTCATCAACCCTTAATTACAGTCTACTTGGCATTTTTCTTAGAAAGCATACACTAAAAACAAATAATAATGGTCATCTTAAGATGCAGATTTAAGATACCACAAACAGTATACACAATAGTTGAAGAGGCATTTTATGACTCCTTTACATGAAGAAAAGTTAGAGCAAATAAAATGTGTAAAGAGAAACTGTCCAAATCTTCATAGAGGTTTAGACGTCTCATAGCCTAAAGAGATACGGATATTTTTGTGAGATGAAAATCTGTCCCTGTGTTTGTACTTTTGCAGTGATTTGGAAGTCTCAACTCAGATATCAATGAAACATCTTTTTCCAGTTGTTCCCAGGAGAAACAGATTAATAAATTTTTACTACTTATTTGTGGACTTTGTCTAAAGAACAAAATTAATGGTCAGAACTACCCAACTGAAATTAATATAACTTTACTTCCGCGACTACCATAAAAATCAAATGCACTTTATAGACATAATCAGGTACAGCTCCCAGATTATTTATCCTTTATTTATCTTCTTTTTCCTAATCGATACTAATACAAATGATATTTGTTACATCAATTGTTTCTAGTATTTTGGTATTCATTCATTATAATTCCTGTAGTTATGCCAAATCTATATAAGTAAGTAGAATGAAGCCATAATAATCAGGTATTAGCAGGACAAGGAAGCTAATGAGTTATCAAGGACAGATTTTCGTTACTATATGTTAACATGGCATATAATAATTCATAAATTTGATAATCTCCACTTTAAAACTAGATAAGCTTTTGGATGACCATCGATTTATTAAATCTCCTTGTTTCTGCCACTAATACTGTCAATTAGACCATCCATGCCTACACATGATGTACAGTATATGTTATGTGGCCTTGCAACTCCCATGTTCACACAGAAGCTGAATCTGGCAAGGGATTTTGGCTTTTACTGTGCATGTAAGAAGCTGACTTGGGTCACCAAACTGTATTGCTTTTTTAATATTAATTTTAACATATGTAGATCCAGCTAAATCCTTTCCTTCACAGCACTGTTGGAGCTGGTATTTGTGAAAGAACATTCCCATTGTGGGAGTTTGTTAAAGAAGTTAACTTCCTCCTCCAGAGAAAAATTCAGAATGGTACAAATGACTGGTTTAATTCACTCTGTAAAAAAGGGATTACGCATGAATAATAAATATTAATGTGCACAAGTGCAAAATTATGAATTTGTGCATAAATGCAAGGGGGCAGATAGTTGTGTTTTTTTTTTTTCCAAAGAATTAAAAGTCATTATAAATTTTGCCAAACACTTTTTATCTGAGAAATGAATATTGGAAACTGGAATGAATATGTGAACTACACAACTTTCCAAAATTCATCATCTTCATCAACTATAGGAAACTAGAGGGAAAACTTCTAGTTCAAGAACGTGTCAGGATTTTATTGAAGTTTTCTAGTTGTTTTAACAATATCAAACATCTTAGTTAATAGTTCTTAAGAAAATGCACAAGGAGCACTATACCAAACTCCAGAATGTACTGATGGGCTTCATCCACATATCTTATAAGTTGCTGAAGGAAACTGTAGGCAAAGCGTTTCTCAATGGAAGGTGTGTCTAATTCCAGGTCCTTAAGTCCCCTGTAAAAAGAAGCAAGTCAATTTTCACACATGCAGGACTCAAAGTAGTCTTCCTACTCCATGTAGTGTGATGCCATTCTCTCTAGTAATGATTAACTGCTTATTAACATGAGAGTTGTTCTGTGTTTTAAGTAAACAGTACTTTTCTGCATGCTTAGGTTTTGAGCAATCTGTTAAAATGCAATTAATATTTCTTAAGTAGAAGGCTACAGAAAAATTAGACTAGTCAATCAGATTAATACACTATCGTAGCAATTTCTTTCCCTTACTTGTAAGGTATTGTTACTGTTTTACATTTTCCTCCAGTGACTGATTCTTGGGTGAGGGAGTTTTGAAACTGCCAAAATACTTTGAATTAAACAATCAAACCAGATGTAAATCTAGTCTCCCTCATCATGATTTCTCCAAGAAATCTGTTTGTAATGGAAGAACTCTGAACAGCTATGTAGCCTTTGTGAAAAATCAGGGGAAAACCAAAACAAAGTGACGGAATCACAATTTACCTTTCTCAGTATGTTCCATCATAGTTACATAGTGTATCTTTCAGTAACAATCTGCAGAGAGTTGTTCCATGATGTGGTCTGATGCCTGATAGCAACAAGCCGACAGTGACATAGAATCATAGACTGGTTTGGGTTGGAAGGGACCTTAAAGATCGTCTCGTTTCAACCCCCCTGCCATGGGCAGGGACATCTCCCACTAGACTGTGTTGCTCAAAGCCCCATCCAGCCCGGACTTAAACATTTGCAAAGACTGGGCATAAGCCTTGATTCTGCAGGATCAGGACTTTAATGACAGCACATGAAGAAGCTATGCTTAACCAGCAAGTGAGTCAGTCACGCCACTGTCAGAGACAGTATATAGTTAATTTGCAAGTACACCTACTGAATGTAACTGCCTGCGTAGGGCATATTTCTGCTTTAAATTATAACACTGCTGATGTCAAGGTTCAGTGTCGACTGATACTTTTAATCATACAAGTGTCTGTTTCATTCAGGTTATCCAATCAAGGACCTTCTCAGTGCAAAAGAGGCTAATAAGAGGGAAGCCATAAACAAGACGACTTAAAGACACAAACTTGGCAGACAAGGGATAAAAGAGACAATGCTGTAGACTGAAAGTCTCTAGTTACTAATTAACAGGCCATTAAGAAATTTCAGGCACAGCTTTGTAGAGGGCCACCATATTTTTTAACATAAATAGAGGGGAGAAAAGGGGAGAAAAGACAAAAAGGGGTATAAAAGGGGCCAGTTACATGTCAACCAAGGCCCATCAGTACAGTTGTCTGACTGAACCCTGCACTTCTTCACTACAGCCTGTCCCATCTTCTTACCAAACCCTTTCTTAACTATCACTCCATGTAATCTCACTCACTATTCCACATGTATGCCTGTGCCGCAAGGAGTAAGTGCCAGGTACTAGCAAGATCAGCATGAGTGGATACCGGGCCAGCAACTGGAGTCAGACTTGGGATGTAGGTGCCCCCAGGCCTGTGGCGTCAGGACAGGAGCGAATGAGGGTCTCAACTTCAGCTGTTGGCGAGGCCGTATCTTTTGTGAATGTCTCTACGGATAGTGTAGACTTTGAGCTCAGAGTGCCAGCTGCTGTGGGGGACGGGCTTGAGTGGATTTGGTCCTAGCAATTGGAGTCAGACAGTGTGGGAGGTAAGTCACCCCTGGTCTGTGGTGTCTGTGTGGGAGTCCCAGTTGACAGCCACTGCAGTAGGAATGCTACATATCTAGAAAAACAGCTAATGTAGGAGGGCAGTGTCAGTAAGGTAACTGAGAGGTTCAGCACCAGCAGAGTCCATGTGCCTGAGTGCCATGTGCTTGGAAGGGAACAAGTGCTTGCATCTTTTCCTAAACCCACTGTGTATGAGGGCGCAACAGACTAGAATGGTCACTGTCAAATAAAAGACTGGAAAGAAATGCATGCAAGAAGAAATGCGGCATAAAACCAAGTGCCAAGTAGAATAAAGGAAAACATGAATCAAACGCTTGTTTGCTTGGATAGCACAGTGGTCACAGGAGCAGCAGGTACAATGTGTTCAACGTGATAGAAACACCTGCATTTGACTAACATAGGAGGATGCAGATGCAGCAGGAACTATTCACTAGGTGAAGGGTGTGTCCAAGTTAACAACTATCTTATAGTCATCCCTCTTAGCCTTGCACTCCTCCAAAACTCAAAAGCCACTTTTTTGCTTGTGTTCAAGTTAGACAGAAGTAAAAAAGGATCCTGTAAAAAGGAAGGTGTAACCTTGAATACAGCTGAGGAGTCTTTTGTCATTTTGACAGAGGATGAGAAAAGAAACCTTTGCTGACTGACATCCTTCTTTGTACATCCTACTCCACTGAAGCGAAGTAAATTGAATTGTGCCAGCTACACTGAAAAATTTTACCTAGAATCATTAGATTAGCTGTAGGACTCTATAAATAGGCTGAATTTCATATGTGATATAAAAGAAAGGAAGTAGGCAGATTTTAAGTAGATGTGCTATGCTAATTAATTCATGATGATTATTTAAATCCATCTCTGTGACTGTTTCATTCACTTACTAATGTACAAGTCATCCAATCTCAGATATGCTTTCAGCCTTTACTAGGGACTCACATTTCCTAAGCCATGCTGATGAAGCAGACAAGCCTCCAATAAAATTTTACTCACTCATTTAGTAGGCAAATATGTCATATTAAAACCAAAAGGAACGATGCTTGTTATGCAGAATAGCACGTATATATACTCACTTATAAATGTTGTGTTGTTTACTACATTTGTTCATTATTATTACATTTACACCGTGGATTTATAAAAAAAAAAAACCTTCTAAAAAAATTACTTTTCACTTTTAAAATATATTACTAACAGTTCAAATCTACCCATTTGAAAGGAGCAGTAGATTCTAGACATAAAACTGTCTGTTTTATCAAAGCAACTGCCTAGAAATTCCTATGGAGAGGTGCATGCACCTGACCTGAAAGCAAGACTCAATGATTTTATCACTTGTAGAAAATTAACAAGTTTACTAACAGTTGTATATATGAAGAAACATCAGTGAGAAAGAGCATGCTGCAATGTTGAGAGGAGAGGCAGAAGACATACAGAGATCCTTGCTTGTGTCTCCCAAAAACCCTGCTACTAACCTCACAATAACAATTCTAAATGAAGCTCATCCTTGCTCCCAGGTACTGAAACCTGAAAATGACTATAGGCTAAATACACAAAAAAACCCCCCAAAAGGTGGGGAGGGGTAGTGAAAAGCGTAAGCCTTCTGTGACACTAATATTGAACAATTACCTGGAGACAACATATCCATTAATCTGTAGAAATTTCAGAATGTCCTGTGCTTTTTCTCTGTCCTTGGCTTTTTCTTTGGCTGTGAGCGTATCATAAGGAACAAGAAGAGGATGGTTGCCTCCTCCTACTATAGAACATCAAGAGAATTAAAAAGCAGTTAAAGAATTATGTTAACACAACATGTCGCAGCATGTAAAAGCTCTGTTATAATAATACATAGCATGTTGCAGTAAAATCTAGTCTGAAATAACAACAATGCACTATTCTGTTTCATTACACAAACCTAAAAATTATCCAGATAGAAACTTTAGATGTGGCTGCAAACATAGTTTTAACATAATCAGTCACTGCAAGAATTGGGTAAATACGTTGAACCCACTGCAAAAACTCTAAAAGAAGAACAAAAATACTTAACTGTTATGAACAAGTATTATAATTACAACTTCATTTGATGAAACTGAAAATATTTCAGTAAAAACCACATAATTTCATAAGAAATTTCATAATTCCATCACATCTCATAAAAAAAAAAGATAAAAAAAATATTGAAACATATACAGCTTCCTAAACTTTCTTACGACAGCAAAAGGAGTTCACAGAGTTTAGAAAGACATATGCATATCTAAAAACATATGGAAATGATACAGTTCTACTTTATAATAATAAATTAAAGGTTAAAAAAATTAGAGTACATTATTCAAATGTGGTTCATACAACTCTCCAATATGACCTAAAGAATGCTGACAAAACAGAGAGGTAAACAGAAAAAAATGGCATTTGTAGTGTTGATAAATAGCTGATGCAGTGATACATCTCTGAAGGTAGACAGTTTATTTGGAAGAAAAATACAGTTACTATTATAAATATATACATTAAAAGCAACATTCTTAGGATTTGACTTTGTAAATTACAATCACAATCATATAGCAGAACACAATAAATTCCTAAAAATCACAAAATATGTAATTAAGAATACCTACCTACTTTGTTGTTTCTTCTTTATCAATTTACACTTGCTGTTCCTTTCATTTTTTCCAACCTGTTTTTCTTAAACACATGACCTAAGCTAATCACAGAGAACCTAAAATACTGTAAATACCTATAGCTGATATTACCTTTGGCTTCAAGCTCCATTTTCTTTTTCTTTGCCCATATGTTATGGTAGTTTTCTGCCATCATCTCAGCCATAGCCTGAGGAAAATGGAGAGCTTAGTGATATATGTTGCAATGGTTAACCCCCAAGAAGGACAATTTTCTGCTTGATATTAAATAACAAGTTTTGTTCTCTGAAAATGAGCTGTTCTCTGAAAAATTAAGACACAGATTTGGGTAGGGTGGCTTTATGTATAGGAATTAGGAATCAGGTGCCAAAGTGAAAACTCTTTAATTTGAAACAGGAGGAACCACAAAGAGGAGTATAGTCTGAAAAGAGTACTGAGGTGTCAGATGGGGACTTGATTCTCAAAGCAATGCCAGCAAGAACCCCCAGAAGGCCCTGGTAACAGGAACAAAGAACAGCAAGCCAGAGGACTGACTCAAGATTGTTCCAGCTGGCTGCGGCAGATTGACTGTGAGTCCATGAACATAGCCTGGTCAAGGTGGATACTCACTTGCATGAGCACACTGTTAAAAGCACCGACCAGGGTCTTTACCAGGGACCCCACAGTTACAGTCACAGGATTTTTTTTTTATCCAGCATGAAATTCTCCTCCAGTGTGCACAATAGATAAGTATATTCTTTCTAGAAAACAAATCTAACCCTGAACTTTAAAGATATTGAACATTAAAGAAAATTACATACAGTTAATTTTTAAAAACACAAATCTCATTAATACTTAACATGTTTGGATATTTCCTGAATTACAGTACCAGGAAAACTAATACCTAAAATTGCATTTTAATTAAATTTGCTTAGCTTTTAAATAACAGATTTTTAAATTGGTTTCAAAGACCTCTCTTCATAATTAAGGACAAATTAATCATCATAAAGACAACCAGCTCTGCTTTATAGGTGAGGGCTATAAAGGAAATAAAATTAGTGACAAATGTAGAAGGTATAGCATAAAAGAGTAAACAAGGGAATAATAGATGTTCTAATGCCATTTCTTTTCTGTTTTGTGACAAGCTGGTTAATTTCTGCTGGGTTTTGTTTACATCATAATACTATGATGATGTTCACATCAAGAATTGTCTCATGAGCATTAAACAAAGTCTGCACAGTCTTTTGATTACACTGAGTCTATAAAAACGTTAATTGATGTAATTATAATGAAGCTGTTTCTTCAGTTTAAGGTAAGAGCTTAATGCTAGAAGTAGTGTTATTCAATTACCAATTTTATTAACTCTTTAGAATTGTCAGCAATCCACTGACTCATAGTAAATTAGTAAAAACTAGTGCTGCACTCCAACAAAAACGATGAAAAAACCCCTAACTTTCTAAAGACAGAAATATCATTTGTTTGTCAATCAAAAAATATTGTCCCAAATAACAGCAAACTACTGAAATATCTGGTAAAATCCTACCGCCAACTTCTTAATTCTCTATTCTCATAATGTTTGTTGTAACAATGGTTCCCAATTCCTATTTCTTCAATTTAGAAAAAAGAGCAATAACAAAATATTTTGGGAAGATGGAGGAGAAATGAATGATAAAAAAAACCAAAAAGCTGAAGCTGCAAGCTCTTCTAAGCAGAATTCTCTTCAAAACAACCGATGTTCGTAAAGAGAGCTGGGAAAAAAATCAATCCAGGGCTAAAATAAACTTTGAAGCTGTTCAACATGAACTATGTTTTTTAAAGAAATGGAGGATCAAAGAGCAATGATGAAAAAGAGCAAAAAAAGCCAAACCAAAACCCAAGCAGATCAAAGAAAGTAACATGAGGCACTGATTTTTTTAAAAGCAACCAGCAGAAAAGGAAAAAAAAAAAAAAAACAAAACAGTACAAGGGTACGCATATTAAGTATTTCTGACTTACATGTAAGTCTCTGGAGAGGGTGACATTGCTCATGTCAATTGCTCGAGGAGTGTAACCATGGGCTGTATCTACAGAGATCTGAATGACAAATGTGCAAAACATTGTATAGTTATATAAGCATCTGACATGAAGAAGTTCACATTTGCAAGCTACTGAAAGTTATGGAAGAACTTAAGGAAAAAGTCACCTGTATATCTCTGGAGGGCAAAAGGATTCTATGTAGCTTGACTGAAAATACATCAAGGGTGGTAGTTTCCAATGATAGACAACCATCAGACACAAATCCCCCTCATTCAAATGCAAATTTTATTTGAACTCACTGAAGTTTTTAGCTCATTGTGAGTAATGCTGTAATAAAATCATGTGTTTCCTAGAATTTTTTTTTTTTCCTCAGCAGATGAAATCTCACAAAATTTAGTTTAAGGTAAATTCAGGCAAAAATCAAACTTTGAATTTCGCTTTTCAATGCTATTTCTACCTGTAGGACTAGAATCTACCAAGTACATATCTTTTTCCTTCTGTCCCTTCTCCCCACTCAGAAAATATCATAATTTTGTCATTCTTTCTCTCTACTGCCACATTGACACAGATGTTCCAAGAAAGTTAAATGAACAAGAGAGATCCACTGGACAGAAAGTCACTGCTGCTTTCCTTTATGGATTCTGCTGTAACAGATAAACTCATGTCACCCCCAGGTACATCTTCCTTTAGAAAGCACAGTGTCCCACATTTTGTTCCTCTGTCTGGTATTATTTTCATATGAGTATGTACAAGGCCTAGCAGTTCAAAAGCCTCCTTTCAAAAGACAGGTATTTTTAATACAGAATAACACAAAAGATATACAAGCAGCACATAGTAAATAAACACTGATAACGTATTGTAAGCATTGTTACATTAACATGAAGATACTGGTTAAATATACTTAAAATTTCTCAGCTAAACACAAGAAAATGCTATTTTGAGTGTGCGTGATATCAGCACAAAACATTCTAAACACAGGATAAATATTAATATGATAGTGTATTCTTAAATACAGAAATATTTTAGCCTTCTGAAACTCTTCCAGAAAAGTTACGTAGTTTCATTATAGCAAGAGAAGTCTGTAACTTAGCTACAAAAGCTGTTTTCATACATTGACATAATTTGAATCTCAACTGTAAAGCTATTCATTCTAATGAGCTCATTAGCTTAAAATATATATGAGTAACTTTGTCAGTATAGTCTTTGGGGCTGGTATTATAAACGTCCAAAAGTCAGGAAATTTGGAAGTCAAAAATTTTGGAAGGCAAAAATAATGTGCCAACTATAAGGTATATATTAGCCCAAGTGTTAAATAACTTGATATACACTTTCTAATGTCTATAGAGAGTGGAGACACAGGTTCAACTGCTCGTTTTTCCCAGGCATGTCAACTCTTATGGACCTGAACAGTGCTAAGTAGAGTGGAGAAAAGAGGGAAAAGTTTGGTTTGGCTCCACGTTTGCCTGTGTGAATGAGACTTTCTCCCCTCCTAGGTTTAATTGCATAGTATATGGAGTTCTAAGACAATATAATGTCAGTATTTCTCCATTTTATCCTTGTAGTATTTTGATTTAAGAAGGCTATTCTAAATGAAAAAAAAAAATATCTTTAATATTTTCAGAATTTGGGCTGTCTATAGATGTAAACTTTATGCTGCATTAATGTTGATGTTTGTATTAATTTTCCTGAAAAAAATGACAATAATTTATACATCTAGATTTATTTCTTTACATACTGAAAGGCATCAGCCAACAAATTCCAAAAAATTGCAGACTAAAATCATATTAATACTCACTACTAATGCATAATCACTACTGATGTAAATAATTTCCCTAAGTAAAGAAGTTAACTTTAAATCAAGTGAACAAGTACATTCTTATTTCAGTTCCATTCAGATTTTAAAATGTTTATTAACATACTACTTTGTAACAGGGAAAGAAAGTTCCAGCTTCAGTGAACAGAAATCTAAACCAATCTTCAATGTACAATTGCTTGTGAAAAACACTTCTACATATTTTTATGCTACAAGTTTATTTCATTACTTGTAAAATCAAAGATTGGAGATAATCAAAGAGTGCGTGCCTTTGTTTAAAAAAAGTTTTTAATAAAATGGCTCACTTGACTGGTTTGAGATATCCGACGAGTCCTATTATAAAGTGCCATGGAATCTCCCTCCCGTGTTCTTTCAATTCGCCATCCCCATGCCAGCATAGTTTTTAGTGATTCTTTGATTGGCCATCGATAAATTTCTTTCTCCTAGAAGAATGTACATGCAATAGTTGTTTATTATGTAGCTGTACAGAGCAAAAAATAAATACTAGGCTTTTCCTTTATACTGAGATGCAAAGAAATGTACTGAGATCAGCACTTATGGCCCAGGAATACTGCAAAGAAGCAATTAAATCATATGACACATGAAAAAAAA
Organism: Thinocorus orbignyianus; assembly: GCA_013400375.1. Classification (NCBI taxonomy): domain Eukaryota; kingdom Metazoa; phylum Chordata; class Aves; order Ciconiiformes; family Thinocoridae; genus Thinocorus; species Thinocorus orbignyianus. The sequence continues at coordinate 334,704 of VXBW01008502.1, forward strand.
TATTTATCATTTCAGAGTTGGGCAGAATAATTCTGGCCTTCCAGGAAGGTGATGATCACAGGGATAACTGTGTTAACGGCATGCTCAGATGTGATCTCAAAGGTGGAGCAGTAATTATCAGGAGTAATGCAATGTTTTGCCTGCTCCATGAAACAAAAAAAGCCCATAATCACAGAATCATAAAAAAAAAGTATCTATGTTGGAATGGACCTCTGGACACCATCCGGCTCAACCTTCTGTTGAGGTCAGACAAGCTAACCTAATTGGGCTATCAATGGTTATCAAGATTAGGTTATCAGGGCTTGCCATGTAATGCCTTGAATAGTTGCAGTGTAGAGGATTTCACCATTTCTCTGAACAACCTATTCCAATGTTTAAGTTGTCAAGATAAGAAGAATTTCCAGAAAGTATTTCTGCTGAAGCAACTTACACCCATTGGCTCTTGTTCTGTCACTGTGCATCCCTGTGAAGAAAATGCTTCCACGTTCCCTCTAATTAGCTTTTAGGTACTGGGAACTGAGATCATCAACTTTCTCCTTTTTAAGCTGAGCAACCCAGTTCCTTCAGCCTTGGTTCATTTAAGAAGTTCTCCAGTTTTCTAATCGTCCTCGTGGCCCTCTGCTGGAGGCCAGACAAAGTCTTACTAAGCAAGCAGTATTCCCGTATGACCTTAGTGTAAAAATATACTGGCAATATGACACTTGAGTTTCGCCATAAATTACGTCATGTAAATTCAGCCATGATAGAAAATAGGTTGAGTGGCCTATCTATTCTATAATAAACCCCTTCTATCTCTCTTTCAGATTTTGAGGAAGGTAACAGTCACATGTTAGCTGATACACTCAGCTTTTCAAAAAAAAGGATGTAAACACAGGTGACATTTTCACAGTGAACGAAGCAATCTTTCAATCATTCTAGATCAAGAATGAAAAAATTCCTTACCTTTTCAGATAGCAACTTATATTGCTTCATTAATGGCTGCACTTTTGCAGATTCAGAATATGTTTCACCATATGTCCATCCATTGGCAAACTCAAAGCAGCAATAATAAGAGAGGTAAAAATGGGGAAAAGCAAAAAATTATGAAAAATCCTACTTTCATTGGTAGAAAGAACTGAACAAAGCTTTTGCAGAGCTGTTCTCTTAAAATTTCCTTTCTACTATTTTCTCAACTAACACTTATATTATCTACACATAATGAAATGAATTATGTAGTATGCCAGCTTTTTGAAAATTAATAATTACACAAAGCTAACATTTCAATACATTTGTCTTTGTATATTTCTATAGAGCAGAATACTATGCTACAGTTGAATTATTATTTTTAACACCGGACAAACTGCACAAAGGAATGAAAACCCTAAAGAGTTTTTTTTGTTAAAAATTTTAAAATCCAAGTCAATAAAACTCTTAAATAATTCGTAAGTATATTTGGTCAAAAGTTAACAGTAAAAATAATGAAACAATTAAACGCTACTTTGAAACACTCATGCACTTACAGAACTTTCCCCCCAAAGGTATTTCAAGAAAATATGTTTATATCTACCCATTATGAAAAATAATATCCAGAGTAACGTATTCTGAAGATGAAATGGATTCAAATGAAAATTCTGAATTTGCTTTAACAGGATTCTAGATTTTACCTTTTCCATTGACCATTTGTCATGAGAGTGTTCTGCATATTTGTTAATGAAATATTCTAGTTTTTCAGGGATTGTAATGCTGAAAGTGAAAAGTAAAATAACCATTATATCACACATGCTAAAATGTGAATGCTTTTGTTTTGAAGAAGACTTTCAAATAAATAATTAGTAGTGCTTATATCCATTCAAAGCATCTTACTGTGCTCTGTTTCCTCACATACAGTTTGCTCCAAGCCCCAGTTAAATCAAGGAAAAAGAAATCCAAGTTATTTAACAGGCACTGAATGATAACTACAGCTGTTGTAGGAATTTTACTTCAACACACACGTACAGGGAGTAATCAATAACGATACTCAGCACTCATGCTTTTTGTCACATATTTCTCTTACTAACATTCACTTTCTTAAGATTAAAGATATAAACATGAACCATAGTTTCAGAAATATAGTGGTAACTTATTGTACATGTCCATTATTAAACTAAGTGTGCCAACAGTCATTTTTGAAACACATCATCTATTTTATATATTCCCAGAAATTTTATTCTAGCCTTGAAGTACTATAACTTATGGCAACTCAAAGTTATATGCTCAAGGCTTTGTTTTGCAACACCCCAGCAAATATGAAAACATTGAAATCCTCATTAAAAACTGGGGAAAAAAAAAAAAAAACAAACAAACAAACCACATAAAAATACACTAGCCCTTCAACAGCTGTACAAGGCAGTGCAGAAATTAAAGTTTCTTAAGCAGTAAAGAAAAGCAGCTATCCTTAACTCTCAAACAAGCACTAGAGATAGAATTCTCTTCAGAAATAATAATGTATCAAATATCAGTATTTTTATGCATCTGTGCTCCTGCAAATGAAAGGGAACAATTACTTCTTGATCATTTATGAAATAGCAAAACCTTCCCTCCTAAGACAAACGTTTTGGCAGAAAAAGTGATACAGTGCCATCTACTGCAGTAGAAGAGTCTGTTTTTTAATCTTCAGTCATAGAGTGGGAAAAAGCAGAAAGGTAAATCAAAGTTATGTCAGAACAACAGTTTGCAAGAGACCAACCACACAGAAAATCCAGAATATATTCATCCAGCATGGTCATCAGGTTTTTTTCTTATTGTTTGAAAGCATGTATTTCAAGGGGAACTCTACTAACGTTACAATATTTTGAATCATTTCATAAATGCAGTAAGTTGACAAGTACAATACGGTCATATTATCTGTAGCTTCATACAAATAGGTCTAGGACTAGTAAGCAAGGCGATGCAGGATTTGCGTGTTAAAAGAATACAGGACAGGTTAGAAGTGACACTGCTAAAAGTAATGCTTTCTTTATCCTGAAGCATCACAGAACTGTTGACTCCCATAGCGATAAAGTAACTGATGATTTTGGTAACAATAAGTAACTTTTGAGTTTTTAAAAGATATTCTGGCTCTCTACAATTTTCCTCTGAAATGACACCAGATAAAGTTATCTTCGATTACTTAAATGATAGCATAATATCCTTACTAAATTTTCTTATATCTTCATATATCTAAAATACTTAGACTAATAACAAGTATTATTCTTTGGTCACGTGATTTCTATATTCCAGTCTAGATTGTGGCTTTTACTATCATATTTTGATATGCATGCATATACAAGCATGCTGTAACCAAGGTATCAATCTACTACTGGCATTCTGTGTTCTGAATGTTAATACAGACAGAAAGCTCACAAAGGAAACTGAAGCACATGGCATTTCTCAAGATATAGTACGTAACCACACTGTTGTAATACTATTCTACAAAAAGGAGAATGGGGCACTGGCTGCAGTCAAAAATCAGGGCACAAAAGTCCCATTCAGCTATGTGTTTTGCGAAAGCATAGTCAGTGTCTGACTGCCTAGAGAGAATTAAGATCTTTCTTCCCAGATCCACATTATTCATAATAAAAAGAGATTATGCAAATGCATTATTATCATAATTTCCTGTAGGTATACTGTCACTCTCAGACAACAGAATTAGTGTCTTGGCACACACTAATTATGACAGGGATGATGCAGACCAGTCTACTTCACCTGCTCCTAACACCACACTGGTTTCTTTGCAGCAGACATACAAAGGTAAACAGACAAATCCATCTTGAGAATGAAAATATATTAAAAATGTTATAGGTTGACCAAGAAATTAATTATAGAGATGGACATTTATTGCTTTATATGATTTAAAATAAATAAATAAATAAAAATATAAATACAAAGTTAAGGTATCCATTTTATCTAGAAGATAAGCCTTTGGAAGAGAATAATAGCTGTAAACTTACAAGATACTCAACATCAGACTCCGCCCCTTTTTTAAACATGCATGACAAAAAAAATAATAGTTGCAACAAAATAATTCCTTACTTTGATGTATCCACAGGCTGAGGATTAAAGTTCCCATCTGAATCCATTGAAGACTGTTTTTCCATCATATTGACATAATTTGATTCCATATAGTCTGGAGGTAAGGCCCCTGCAACTGCACTCAAACAAGGCAAAGCCAGTTTGAACAGTTCTTGTTCATACTTCTGCAGAACACACAGAGCACAGAAATTGAGTAGTGAATGGAAGTTATTGACATCGCTGCTGAAATTGATACATATATATGTGAAACCAAGCAGCTGTAGAATGGTTTTCTTTAGTCAGTGCAAAACTGAATTTTTTTTCAGAAACAAAAAGGAAACTGACTGTTCAAAGTATATTATACACTACACGTAAAGCTAGGATCAGTTCTTGCTCTCACTGACATAAATGGTTCAAGTATTGACTTCACTGTGAGCAGCATTCGGCATTATTCAGATGTCTGGGAAGAGAACATAGCACAGGAATACGAGTAGCATTTCTGAATACATAGATTTGAATTGCAACTCATGCAATTTTAAGCAGGCTGGTTAAAAATACTCACAGAATGAACAATAAATACATATCAAGGTATATTATTAAACTTCTGTGCAGCATAGAATTGAATCAAGGGTGATAAAACTACAATTACTAAGCAAAGGACTATGCTCTTGGTTTAAGGAAGAATAATGTGTGAGGTAGAAAAGTGCAGCTTTCAGTCGCCTGCAGATGATTGAATTTGCATTTAGGGCTCTGAGGTGTAACTGATCTGTACAGATATACCTCAAGATTACTTCGTTAGCTATATAATTTTTGTAATGAGCAGACAAAATGGTATACATAACATGAAAGCAAAAGCTGTAAGGGAAAGATTTACATTTACTAGAGCCTATATTTTTCCCTTTAAAGTTGGTAATACAGTGTTAATGTAAGCTAGGTAAAAATGACAGATTAAAGAAAAAAGGCTTACACAGTAAGGGTCTTATAGTAGTAGATGGATCAGTAGAATGAATTACCTTTTGAGACAAAGCATCAAAGATACCCCAGAACAATTTTCTGGACAAATGAAGTTCTTCTTCTGAGGCAGCACCAAAATTACCCCATCCACCCGGCAAACAATAATACTTCCAGCATCTTTCATAATGATTTGTCAGCAACTAGAACAGAAAATATTTTGAAAGCAAATAAAATACAATTGTTGATGTTCTTCCATTCTGGCACTTAACAATTACACAGACACTTACAGAAATTTTTCTAACTTTTCTCAAGAAGCCATGTTGCGTATCTACTCTTTAAATCCTTGGTGGACACTGGACATACACATGTTAACATTAGTGGCATATGCAAAAAGCACATGACAGAGAATAATTTTCTCCAACATCAAAAAGGACTTGGAAAGCTCAGCTGAAGACAAGAATTCACCTCCACCTTTGTGCTGCTATTCCAAACCCTGCTGCTTGGTGGGTACAGTAGTAGAACCATGATTTCACCTAGTTCCCAATTATTATTTACACAATTGAGGAGTAATCAACAATAACTCCCAGTGTGACTCATCTCTTCTGTGATTTGTAAATTATCAGTCTATCCTGCTGCCCTCTATCACATTTGGCTGAGGAGCTTTATCCTCTCCCCCTTTCATTAAATACGTATTTCAGAACAACTTTCTTCTTAAGCGGTTAAAGATTCTAGATTATTAGGGACTCAAATGTTGAAAGGACCTACTACCAGGTATTTGCCAAACTGAAACATCACAATTTTTGTGCTTACTATGTCTTCTACATCCCTGAGTCACTAGCAAGGAAAAAATTAGTTGTACATCTCTCAATAAAGGCAATCCCAACAACTGATAACAGTTCATACTTAGCAAGGTCCCCTTCAGTGCTGTATGTAAATTAACAGCTGCTTTTGTCACACACAGGCACTAAAGAATGGCTGCTCCAATATCTTTAGTTCGATGGAGTACTTCCTGGGGAACACAACCAAACTATGAAGTCCTTGGCAGGCGAAAGACCATGCAGCAGGTCCTGGCTTCAAGACTAATGATTTAAATTCCCCATCTGAAGTCAGAGACCATGATCTGGCTAATTGAAGCCTGCATAATTCTGAGGAGAATTTTGGCAAGGATATGAGATGTAAAATGTAATTAATCCTGATATGTGACTTGTAAAACACAAAGAAATATTAAATAAGAAAATTAAAAAAGGACTGCTGAAAAATAGCAGTAGGTAAGGTGGGAAATGATATGTTTCTTAGAACTGCCAATGAAATCTGAGGAATATTTAAGAAAATGTGTTTTTTTCCTTTCTGAGATGAGACATTTTCTTCTGTATTAGGAATCAGAATCAAAAGATATGGAGAAATCTTTTGGGGTTGAAAACCTCAAAGATTATTTAAAAACATGTATGGTTTAGACTTCCAAGCACAAACTACAGAAAGAGACTAAGAGCAGAGAAAATCCACAGAGAGGGCAAAACTAAGGTTACATACTGAGTATCAATTGCTATCTTCCTTTGTGCACTGCTCCTTGCCCCCAAGGGTTTTTCTATTCTGTTACTATATAGGCTTAAAAAAAAAAAAAAAAAAAGGACATAATTAAAGGAGAACCAAATGTTAGGCACAGACTTCTAATTCCATATGGATGGAAGTTAGACTGAATTTCTGTCAAAAAAAATCTTTATGAATCACGGTCTTAGATTATTGCAGAGTGGATATAAGGTAACAAAGACTCCACCTGGAGTACTCTGTCCAGTTCTGGAGCCCTCAACAGAGAAAGGACATGGAACTGTTGGAACANCCATGCAAGAATTTTCTGCTGTATTTTGTTACAAGGAATGCTATTGAATATTAAAATCTACTTCTACCTTGAGAGGCATCTTTGCATGTTCATTTAATAGAGGAACATCAAATACCAATCTTCTTAGCAAATGCTGCATCATGGAAGGCCGCAACTGCCTAAAAACAGAGAAACCATTTCAAAAGAGGGTATCAGCAGTTTCATGTAAATAATTAATAAATACATTAAAGGAACCTGTCAGTTCTCTGCCATTAAAATTGTTCAAATTCATAAGGGAATAGAATTTTGCTTGTGGCAGTAAATAAAAGGTGTCCAAAAGAAAGCAAACAACTGCATACCAAAGCAAACCCTCTGAACAAGCTGCAAATCAAATGTTTTAAAGACACAGAGAAAATACCTGATCTATAGACAGATAGAAACAGGAAAAAAATACTGAATTTTGATACTGTGCATTACGATCACAATGCCCATGAGAAAAGGCTATAACATTAATTTCTTGTAATGTATCTGCATGGCTTTTAAAAACAGCCTAGAAGCTAATAAGGACATAAGAGCACTAACTCTTTAGATGTACTAAATAAAACATGCAGTTGTGGGCATAATGGTATAAAATGGTCAATGTGATATATTTTATAAAGCAATACTATACAGTACTATAATATAAATGTAATTTCTGAACACATTTCCACATTATGCAAAAAACAAAAATTACAGTGAAATATTTAATATTAAATATTTAATGAAGTGGAAAGCCTAAACGTTGCTAACTTTAATTAGAAATTTAATTCATATGTCCCTAGCCAACTTGTGCTAACTGAGCCTGTAAGCTTATAACAAAATTGGATAATTAACTGGTTTTGAGACAGATACGCAGACAAAATTTGTTCCATAGGTATAAGGAATAAGGCATAACAACACTAGCCATTAATTAGGATTTCAAATGTAACACAACATAAATAAACTGTATAATCTACTGATCATTAACCATACAGCCAACCTGTACATCTGAAAGTATTTAACTGACACTTCAGTGTATGCACAATTCCACATTTTCAGAGCTTTGTCTTTTTTGCAGCATATCCTCTTAGTTAATCAGCAAGGTTTTACTTTTAAAAACTCAGTAATTGCAAAATACCTAAGAACTGCATACAAGCAATTAACAAAGTTTCAAACTGAATACAGTGTATTTAAAAATAACACAATCATCTACCAGGAAAAAAATAATAAAAATCTTAATTATGTTACTAGTGACGTAGTTCTGCATTCCTGTATTATGAATATCGTAGGTTACTTTATCAATTAGCCAAGAGTACTTTCTTACCCACAGATAGACAGCAAACACTCTTCAATAGAATCTCGCTGAGCTTTGGTAAGAGAGCATCCCTTTGAGAGTCTGTACACAGTATGTAATAAGGAATCGATGAGGGAAGCATGGTGCTCTGTGCCAGCAAAAAGAGGAGCACATCTGGTCAACAGAGGCAAGACTGCTGTGCAAAGGTATCGATTCAGAGCCAAAGCCATATCCGTAGCACTTAAAGCAGCCTATGAATAAAACAAGACAGAAATTAGATTTGTCTCATCAATTGTTGTTACAAATGAAAAAAACCTTATTTTTCTTTTGTAGGAGCTACAAAGATGAAAGTTCCCAAAACACACAAATGAGTATTTGATATGTAGTGGAAGCAGGAAGCCTAACCTCTTTTCCTGCCTCTAAAGCCTCACAAATGCTTTTGTTTCGGTTTGGTTTTAATGAACAAAAACATAAACACTAAAGATAGCCATTAAAAACCAAAACAATTTTCAAGACTATATTAAAGAATGCCATAGCTGCTTAACAGAACACTCAAAAAAATCAAGTAATACCAGTCAAGTCTGCATTTACTAAACTCACTATGCTTCTATGTTATGATCAAACCCAAGTTCCAAGTGAGGAAAAAATACTCCCCTGCTCTTTCTTTAATAACAACATAATTATTTTCAGAAAAATGTTGTCATAAAAGGTCAAATAGGGAAATCCAAGTCCATGTCTGAGGCCTCATATAAGCTCTCTAAATCTGATCTTTACGGATCAAGCAAAGAAAAATTACATGGGAATAAGACTCACGGGGGAAGGGGAGGGGGGGAGAAAAAGAAAAAAAAAGGCAATAATTTTGAGGAGGAACTAAAACAAAAAATTATTTATTTCCTAAATAACGATGTAGGTGTCCCCAAAAAATGCATGGAGATGAAAACTTCCTGTATATCAAAAAGACCCCTGGGGAAATGCACTGCATCTCTTATGGTTATGGGTATCAATGGGAGTTCTTTATAAAGTGAGCATCATTTTGGAGAATTCTTCTTCGCTGTTCTTCAAGTATTCTCAAAGGTCGGCAGCAAAAGGCAGCTCATCCAGCATTTCAGAAATGCAGTAAGACAACATGAAGATATAAAAAATGTTTTCTTGAGGGATGAAAAATACTGCAGTGTTCACTAAGATAATGGAACCTAAACAGTAACAGACTTCAACCCTTACCGTATCTAAAGAAGCAGCAGCACGAAGATCTGGCAGAAAGCCAACTTCAAGAAGGTGTAGAAGAAAATCCTGGTCCTCAATTCCATAGACCCTGTCAAGGAACAAAACCATGGCTGCCTTGTGATCTGGGCAAAACCCCGCAGACATGTCAGGTTCCACCACAGTACCATCTAAAAGGAAGAAATAAAACTTCAATGACAAGGATCATCATTCACCAGCAGACTAGGCAGCTGCACTACTGTCAGAGGTTTTGAGTCTCTGTTGATATCTAAGCATCTTCCCCATGGTTTTGCTGCATAACGGCAATATAATAGATAACTGAAAAAGAATCCATAAGGCAATTTCTACCCAGATATACCTCAAAGTCCATACATGCTTTTGTTCATGCTTTGTGTATTAAGGGATTCTTATTAGTTGACATCCTAATATAAGTAACCCAAAACATACTAATTAATCTACAGAACTACCTAGTTCTTAGAAGAAGCAGACAGTAAGTAAAAAATACAATTGTACATCAAACACCGCAGGAATGCAGCACTGGTGAGCATATCTGTAATGTATAACAATGAATTAAGACTGTGCTAAGAAGTCAAATGTATCTGAAAACCTCTGAAATATCTGAAAAGAATTCACTAAAATATTTTCAAACATTGATAGTTTCCTTTTCAAAACCAAATAAACAATTCTGTATTTATGATATGTACTCTGTTCCACTGAGATATCACTTATACATCTGTCACTATTTGGAATATAAATAAATAATGGTATAATAGAGTGATTGATCTCTTTATCTCTTCAACTGTCACCTCTTGGGATTCCTGAGCCCAAGAATGTAAGATGTAAAAAAATAATAATAAATTGAAAGTCTCTAGGCAATCCATGTTGCAATTACAACATTCTCTCTCCAGATATCCAGAAAAGCAAATGTAATTCCTTTCCCTCACATAGCTTCCACTATTAAAATCACTTCTATATTGGCAGAAAACACATTTGCATATATATGTCACATCTATAATTCCACCATAGTTGCTGAAGAACAACTCTGGTGTCTTAATAAGATCTGCTAGAAACAATTCATAGCGTTAGAACAGCAAAAGCTAAGGATTATCTTGTCAAGAAAAGAGGTGCAGTTTAAAAAAAATGTTTCAGAACAATAGAAAGTATTAAAATTTATTTTTAAAGTTGTAATAGATTTCTGTAATTCTATTTGAATGAATGGGATTTACATCAGTGACTTAATTGTACACAGAATTATTGCTTAAAGTATGCAGAAAATTTTTTTACACATTTGAAATACATATTATTTCTCTTCACGTTAATGTGAATTTAATTCACATATTAAATAGTTTAATTTCTATAACATTTTTAAATACTGAGAGAAGTATGAGTATTAATACAACATTAAATTACAAAAAGTAATAATGGGATATAAGAAAAAAAAAAAGTAGAATAATTATCTTACCTTTAGCTATGGTTGGCATATGGAAAGGAATACTAATTACTCCCACCAAATCTTCCAGCGGAATCAAAGACCGTAGAATTGACCTGATTCTAATGGCTTCCCCTTTACCAGCATGGATTAGCTAAGGAAAAGACAAACAAAACATTAAAAACTCTTTTTATCTTCTATATGTGTTCATATTCCAGTAACTTCTCTTACCATAGATACACAAGAATGACCGCTCTCAAAACTGCTTTATAATTAATAGTGTAAATTTCACACAATCTGTATTTATTTGCTGTATTTTGGATGCACGTGTACAAAATCCAGAAATTTAGATGTTTGGTTATTAAATAAGACTAACCCCATTTTCAGAATGGAAAGTTAGGTAAAATAGGTGAACAGAGCGTTAAAATGTAGCAGGTAGGGTGGGGGAGCAAAAGCAAATTTTCAGATTAAAAAAAAATAAATCAGTTTTTCTGTCCTTGTCAATTAATACTACTTTAAAGCATCCAAATTGTTCTGCTTTTGCTTTAGAAAAAGCAGCAAGACAGAGGGAAAACAAGACTTTTTTTTAATTATTCAAACAAAACAGATATTCATATACTGACCTTATTATATGGATCTCTCTCTTCCCCCTCTCAATTTCTGGATCTCTGAACAAACCTGATACTGATCTATATGAACTAGGGATCATTTCAGGAAACAAAAAACTATACATAACTAACTGGAATTTCTGAAGAGCAGAAAGGTAGTTTGAATTGCAAACAACAAATACTTTCAAATAGTGTCAAGCTCTTACTTTCTATATGGTAAGAGCTTGGCTTTTATGGTGTGAGTCTCTAATTCTTTTTATCTAATGTATAAAACAGTAACATCTTATCTTTGAAAAGGTTTGTCAGTGTGAATAAAGATTATGAGATATTGATATGTAAGTCCAGGGACAATGTTTATTCCTATATTTTAAAAGAATGCCCTATAATATTTATTCTTTCACATACAATTGAACAGTTTGTTCAAGTAAGTATATGAAAAGAGTGAAACCATGTTTTAAAAAAATAAAAAATAAAAATGACTCTACACCAGCACAATGAATAGCGAAATTTGAGGAGTTTGATTGTCAAAATGCAGAAACAATATTAATGACAGAATGTTTTGAAGACCAACTACGGGGAACAGAAATGAAAAAAGCAATGGAATAATTCCTTTATAAAGAACACCTTCTCAATAGTTTACAGAAATTCCTTGCAAATTATCATATGAACACGTTATATATATTAAGATACTATGTAGTGAAACCATGCTTTAATACCTGGTAACATGTTACTCTGAAAAAGTCAAACAGCAAAACACTGAAAAATCAGTAAAACAACTATGCCATTACTTTCCACTGCATGAAGACATAAAACTTACATGCATTTCAGGGGCACAACGTCCTAAGAGATCAATCAAAGCAGCATAAAAGGTCATGATCGCATTTCCCATGTGAATAGTATCATCTTCTTGTTCTTCTATTTCACTGTAATTAGTTAAACATTAAAACAAGTAAAGGGTGAAAAAAATACAAGGAAGCTTTTATATTAGCAATAAATAAAGAAAATCTGCTCATAGGTGTAATGGCTTACACACTGTCACTTCCTCTTAACTAGTGGACTTTTGGCAGACTAACACAGAATTTAATTTGTCCACAGAGCACTGTAGCAACGCCTGCATTGTTATCATTTGTCTGTCTCACTTTGCATCAGAGGGCTGATTCTTAACTGACCAACATAAAACAAACAGTATTCTATAGAGGATTTAATATTTAGAGAGAGTTTTATTTAAATTAACAGTATAAGAGAAAGCATTATTTGACAGTGCTTTCTATCACTTTCTACAAATTTCTAACCTCCACAGCATGCAAGGAAGACTCCAGCTGGTAATTCACATGTTAAAACAAACAAGTCATTTCATGCCTAAGATTATAAAATGAATAAATAAAAACAAGGGCAATGTAAACAATTCCACTGCACCTACAGGGTTTTACTAGATCCATTACTTGGGGAAGGTCCATCTCTTGTTGGATCTTCTGATATTTGTATCGCTTCCTCCATGGCAGCAAGTAATCCATTGCCTCCTTCTCCTCTTAGAGCTGGACCAAAACATTCTGGTCGACGGATAAGTAGTCTGACTACAACATTAGCATTCTCCTCCACGCTCTCTCCTACCACACAGAACAAACATTAAGATTTAGGATTATATCAAACAGATATAATTTCTGAAATATGATCATAAAAAGGTACATAGAAGTGCAGAATGTATGCATCTTATAACAAAAAAATCAGGTTTTGTACATAAATGTACACACATATTCCTCTGTTATTGGAATAAAAGCTATGAAATAACACCCATGATTTAATCCAAAACTAAATAGAGCCAAAGAAGTAACTATGTAATAAACAAAGTTTAAAGCATCACTGAAGCTACTGATTTGCAGTAAAGACTCACGGTCAAGTTAGAGAGTTAATAAGGGGACCGGTTCAACTGCTAAACACTGAAATGGACTATCTAAATCTTCATCAGAAGATAGAGATTTGGCTCTATGTGCAGAATGAGTTTTATCAGGAAAAGATTTAGGAGTCTGTGCTCTACTTCCAAAGATGTGGGCATTTTCAAGTTTAAAGATAGGTCTTGAAAATGGGGCATAGGCTCATGGAACCCTATATGACTTGTAAAATGGGCATCCAAGTTACTGTGTGTCTTGCATAATTCTACTCTTTCTGCAAATTGTCCTATAAATTTACAGCATGTTATCAAGTTGGTTTGTATTACTAGTTTAAGTGACAAACTTTTTTGAACAGTAGAGGCAATTTGTAAAATACATCGGCTTCTACTCTACCATTGCAAAAAACAGCAAAACGAAGAAAATCCAAATATCGCTCTCCTTCAACTGGATTCCATCCAATGTCTGGGTAGCCTTTAGAAATCAACAAAGGACAACTCTGCAGTCCACATCCAGCCAAATAACGAACTACCTAAAAGCACAGTGAGAAGAAAAGGATTTTTTTTTTTATAGAAGAAGTGTAGTTTCAAAGCATGTAGGCATGAGGAAGCATCCTCATATGTTATCTCAGATACGGTTGTCCACATTCCCAACAAAACCATATCATATTTAGGGTAAATCAGAAGAGTAACCTCTTCCTTAGTTCACTTTCCCAGTCTTTTCTTACATCTGCCATGAACTCAAATCCATTTTTCCTCTAAATAACTGCTTTGCTATATAAACGCCATTTCTCTTGCAACCCTGAGCATTACAAATTTGTCGGTTTTGTAATATTTGACATCTGTGCACTATCCATATTTGAAAACATGTGTTCTAATATAACCCACAGATCTACTCTTTTATTTTAATCTTTCCTTTTCACTTGCCTTTTTCCTTCCTTTCTTTTTAAGCACAGCAGTAAGACTTCAGGTAGTTCAGATCTAGTCTCAGTACTAGTTTTCAGTTGTCCCCCTCCTTTCTGGATTGCAAAACTTGTAAGCATACCTATTAATCAGTTCAGACAGCTTCTTTTTTTGCTGACCATTTATAAGTCTGAAAATGTCCTTTTGAACATACACAGTTAATCTTCCTACACCAAGAAAAGACCATCTACACTTATATTACTCCTGACAGATGCTCTCCTCTGAAGGCTATAGCATCTCCAGAACTGGAGTTTTTCATTAACACATTGGACAAAGTATTTCATTGATTTTGATTACTCCAGAAAATAGAAATCTTCCCCTCTCTACAGGGGAAGAAATGCTTAATAAAGAAGCTACCAACCTTCTCCAGATCAGGCTCCCTTAAAGCTAGTGCAAGTTCATTGTTATCCATCACAGAGGCTGCTGCAACATCTAAAGGAGTTGATCCTCGCATGGAAGGAGAGGCTGTTAAAATAACATTTAGTTTAAACACCAACTTAATAAAACCCAACAAATTAATAGGAAATATATTAGCAATGTTTTAAAAATAAAATACAACATTTTGTCACTAGCTAGAACACAATTATAAGCATATAATTTATACCACTGTTTATAAGAAATAATCGTGCAGTTACATGAAATTTTATGAAATCAAAATACAATGTAGATGTTCAAGCTATAAATAACTTGGCTTACACATTCCTATTCTCATCACATACTTTGGTTTAATATCTCATTCCTTCTAATTTTCTTAACTGACACAACTTTGTTTTGAGAAAAGGTAGCAGGAATTTTATACCTAAGCCACTGACATTTAATCAAATGTATTGAAACAGAAAATATAGAACCATAGAATAGAATTATAGAATATCTCTATTCGGAAGGGGCCCATAAGGATTGCCGAGTCCAACTCCCTAATTCTCACAGGACTTCCTAACACCAAACTATATGAGAGCATCATCCAGACATTCCTTGAACTCTGACAGGCTTATGGCTGTGATAATTTCCCTAAAATATGGAACACTTTGTGAATTTGTGTGTCGCCCTTGCACAGTGGCCCTGCTAATCTTCTCTGTATTGTTTTAGTATACATGCTGCCAAAGACAGCACAACTGGATGTCTGTTGGATGTCTCCTGTCCCTTTCCAACAACCCCAAATTAGCACACCTGCTCAGGTGACAGGAGCCTGTCCATGGTGCTCTCCATTAGCTTAACCACCATGCACAAAGTGAAACCTCAGAGTTTGATCAATTTGCTGACACATGACCAGTGTTGGTAAACCCTGAAGATCAAGTAATTAAGATATGGAACTATGGCTAAAAAAATATAGGCTCACAGTGAATGCTCTGAAGACTAAGGCATTCATAGATTAAAAAAAAATCTTTAAGCTTTAAAATACAAGACTATCTGTTTTCCATTTCTTTAAAAAATGACAGTTATCATAGCATTAGAAAAAGCTGAAGTTTCAATATTAACACTCCAAATGCATTTGATTTGGGCTTTTTCTCTCAAAAAAGATTTTCAGTTTATGCTTCTGTCCTGTATCTCTAACATTAATAAGTAATTTGTGATCATTTAAAAAAATTACTATGATGCTTCTAAATAATAATTAGTTCAATTATAAGTACTCAATTAAATAAAGGATAAATATATCTCCTCTATAACACTTCAGCCTAGAAAAGAAAGGCTAACATTTTAAGAAAATGCCAAGGTTCATTTCTGGACATCTGTACAGACACACACACCCAAGCAAAATGAGCTCTGTGTTTCTCCCACTGTCACAGGTGTACCGAACAGTCTATAGAAGTAAGGCATAATGAAATGCTGCCAATGCTTATTTATTACTGTCTTCATCAAAATTCGGATTTTATTTTATTCCTTAAAATGTGCAACTAGACACTGACTCTCTCTTAACATTCAGACAGAATATTAAATTACCCCAACTTAATGCCAGTGTGTCAGGGGGTTGTTTGGAGTTAGCAACACAGTTAATGAAGATATTTTTGCACTCGATAAAGGAGAAACTTCAACACAAACAGAGGGATGCTGAAAAGCTCAGGTAATTATAAATATATACACACCAAAATGAGCAGAAAGGTTTAAGATTTTAGCTTTCATTTACAATCTCAAAAGCCACACATTCATTACTTACCAAGGCCAACACTGCTGTTTTCCAATAAATAGCTAAGATGATCAAACATAGCTTTTTGATTCTGTCTGCTGATGCGGCAAAAATAACACAGAAAGCGACAGCAGTTTGCCACCATCTTCGGAAAAGTGATTTCCTAAGCAGCAAATAAAAACAGACTGAAGTTCAAACTCTAAGACAAGTATAAAATCTGCAAAAGATCATTTATGTAACAGTCTTTTAACCCATTAATATTTAGGCATTGTATTAATTGCTCCTGAGTGAAGTCAACTGTAGGTTTCACTCTGGAATCAACAAGGCTTTCTCAGCAAGTAAATAACTCTTAAAGTCCCAAAGATCACAGTATAACCTTGAAAAACAAGAGCTGGATTCACCCATAAATTCTAGATTCAAACATGAAAGAATGCAAATGTTCAGATTCACAGAGTAATACTGCATTGATTTTTAATTAGTTTCCAAAAAGATCTCCCCTTTAAAATCCAGTAAGTATATACATTGCTATTTGCCGTGTTTTCTTTAAGGCATCCAAAAGACAATGCTAATTATATCTTCCTCTGCAATGAAAGAACAGATTCTTCTAAAAACTTAATTAATTGTGCTAATAGAAATCAGTAAGGGGTTATGGCCTCAGTACCTCCAGTGACTGCTCAGCACCTTACAGGATAAAGCTGTGAACAGTTACATTCTAAACTCTGTCTTTTAACAGTGAATTGCTTTACCTTGGATTCTCCTCCACCGAGCACATTTACCATCACTTCCATGACAGTTTCATGCATACCTAAAGCTCTCATGAGATTTGGATGTTGGTAAAATACTTTATTATTCATGATGTCTCTACAGGAAAACAAAATAAAAAACTGAATTAAAACGTTGTGGACCGGTAGTTTACTGTGATTTACTGTGCAATTCTTCAGCACCTGAAGTGAAAAATTACCTCAGGGACTTTTCAGGTTGAGTCTCAATCTCCCCTGATTATCTATTTGTCTAGGCACACTGTGGATGTACCTGACCTTTCTTTTCCCATATTATAGTTATTGCCCTAATCACCACTTGATTACATCAGAGTAGGATGATCTACTTTCATCAGAAATTCCTTTCCAGATCTAAAAATATTTTCTGACAAGAGCATGATCGAAACTGCTACATTAGCTTAAATTTTAAATTTAACTAATCAATGTTTCTGGCAAAGTATGCATCATGCAGTGGAAAAAGACCTCAATAGCATCAATCTGTCACAGCATTCTAAACTCTGATTTGTCTGCAGCAGCTTTCTTTTACAGAAATAATATAGTCCAGAAAGACAAAACATCACCTCAGGGGCTGGGTAGCAGTATTACACCATTTTGGAAAGTATATCCACTTTCAGTGCTCTCTGTAACTGCAAACCACATCATGTATTGTAACACTTAACAAAAGAAAAAAGAAAAAAGCTTTAAGAGCATTTGTGAGGAAACTGAGATTTTAAGCAGGAATGAATGACATTTCCATTCCTCAACTGGAAGAAAGGAATACTTTCAACTCGCAGCAAAACATTTGGCATTTATAAATAGGTGCTAGAGCCTAGATTAGGCTACATAAGGTACAAATAGCACAGCTGGGTAACCTACAAGATAAACAAGACTATGATAGAGGCTACCAAGAAGGGTGATAGGAACATGAAGTGAGAACACTAGCTTAATAGAAACTGCTCTTTCTTACACCAGACTTTGACATAGCACCAAAAACTTTGTTAAAACTAAATCAGATTCACAAAATCTTAGCTTTTAATTCATAGCAGAAAATGTTGAGGAAAACATTGTAAAGGAACAAAAAGAGAGCAGAACATAAAATTAAAACTCCTCTGAGATCATATTTTTCCCAGGCACAACAATACCAGAATCTAGTAATTGTTCACTCATTTTAGCCTAAGTGAAATGTAACACAAATTTGAAGTACAAAGGTAGATCTATCAACTATTGCATTTTGTGTCTCAACTGGTGATGGCCTTTCCCCCTTGCCGAAGATTTAGGATGAGTGCACTGTACATTATAATAACCAGGGAACTTTGGTGGGGCCCGCTGGCAAGCTAAAAAGTAGACATTGTTCATAATGACGCTACAAATCACATATTGACATTATTTGGATATTTCAGGTTTTCAGTAAGCTCAAAAAAAGAAAAAGGTATGTCGCACAACAGAAGCTTCTCTTCTCACATTCCTGCCATTTCTTAGATAACGCTATCTTCAGTTGTCACTGCTCTTTGCTGATTCAGGATTTCTAATAAATCACAGGTGATGTTTAATCTCACCAGACATATTCCAGTAACGTTTCTTTGAAAAAAAAGTCAGATAAAAACCCAAACTCTTTGCTAGTAGAGATGATCATGCTTTCTTTACCGTTTTCCCCAATCGTAGTCTTTATTATGCTGGATTTCACTATTATGAATGTTATAATTATGAAAAATAAGACTGAATGAACTACTTAATTGTTCAAACAGTACCAACAGCATTCCATGCAATAAAATTATGACATATGTACAAACATAGGTAGAGACAACTCTTTTAGCTGACTGCTGGGGGGAACTGTATGTGTCAACAGCTACTAGTCATTGCATTTATATAAAATGGACAGTATTCTTGATAGGATTCTTCACAGCCATATTGTTTAAAATATGGTAATGATATATTTTGTAATATTGTAAAACATTATATAGGTGTTTTCAATTTTTCTCACAAGATGTGTTGGAGATGTCATTTGCTTCTCTCCAAAAATGATGCATATAATGCTGCAAAGGCTGTATCTTACAACTGAAGATACTACACAAATGGTATCAGTGTTTGCATTTAGAACTATATAGACTTTTCACATTCAAACTTCATGTACAACCTTGGTCATAACCATACAGCAAATAAAAGCAAATATCTGTAAATAAAGAGATGTCACACACTCCAGTTATTTACCCTAGTCCACGAATCATAAGCTTCTCTTCCTCCTTCCCCATTCTGACACTAAGCAAGGAACGGATTTGGCCGAGAGATGCCAGAAGATTGATTGTGTCTTCCACAGACACACTATTGATGGTGTAGGTCTTCGGCAGGGCTCGAACCAGGCCACCAATACCATCATACTGGCGATGTAGCAATACGAACATGGCCCTCACTAACTCCGGGTCTTCTATTACTGATTCCTGGGCCCATCGTACCATTGTGTCAGAAATCAACTGCTGAAGAGTAGCTGTGAAGAAAACACACAAATCATAAAATTTCCATTATTTTTATAAATATTTTTTTCTAAAAAATTATATATTTTTAATAAATTTTGCTAATTTCTCTACTGGTAGTGCATCAGAACCCATTATGTAAAATGAACTGGAATTAAATTAAGAATTAAGCCTTCTTAACAAGCACTTTTTTCTTAATATTTCTTTAGCAGACTATCAAAGAAAAATAAAATCACACAAGAGAAGCAGAAACATCTCAAAAACAAAAGCCTATATTTAAAGTTAAAATACAGAAAATAAATCTGATAGCATGAAAAAATTACAAAGATATACAAGACGCTCACAAACTCATGAGATTTATTTCTACATATTACTCCCAAGATTTTTCAGGAATTCAGGTCTGAGGGTTTTTCTTACTGGTAGAACACGTAAATGCTGTATTACTTATTTACATGTCTAAGCTCTGTATCCACTCAAAACTTTATAATGTACAAATCAGAATAATTTAACTTAGTCCTGTGCCAAAAACAAAGACCCTTAAAAAAAAAAAAAAA